>OZ012714.1:31829921-32443469 GCA_963942605.1 Poecilus cupreus
TTTTCCTCGGCCACAGTGACGTCACATATCCCTTCTCCAAAACACAAAATTGCTAATAACATTATTATTACAAAATAATGTACAGTTTTTATTGTTGTAATAAGAAACTACAATGAAGAACATTCATATGCTATGGCGTATACATTGAAATTCGATTATGGTCACATACCCCATTGTAAGTGAAAAGTGCGAAATTTACAAGCTTCTCAATAATTGAAATTAGTGGTTGTTGAAACTAATATATGCGGGTGAGACTGAGGGTGAATGATTGAGTGGGCGTCCGAGGAATAAGTGCTTGGTCTTTTTCTCTGGATGGTTTGTTGCGTGAACGAATGATTCCGAGCGTGAAGAATGCATGAGTATGTATGAATCGCACTATGAATATGAATGTAAACAAGGCGAAAGTGGTGTGCCAGGCTATGAATGTTTGGAGGAAATTGAGTGTTGGTTAATTTTTAATAAATCTGCATGTATGTATTTTATCTATTGAGTCTTGGGGTGTTAAAATGATACGTTAGACGTCATATCTTGAATTCAACTATTCAACAGATATTTAACTGTGGGACTTTTAAAATTCAAGTTCGTATTTATCTCGCGATTGAATGCCGTATATTTCCATTGAAATAATTTTCACCTGTCTTACTTAAAAGAGTCAATCTGGGTGACAATATCTACCTATTCATTTCTCATTACAGTAAAAATTAAAAAATGTATTATAATTCTTGTTTTAGACACTATAGGTTTCCTTAGAACATGCCATGTCGAAAGCCGAAACGTAGCGTGACAACATATTCCCCATGTCATATTTTTTTGCGTCACGGAATTAAAATATAAATATTACTCATCCAGCACAAAAATGTCACGCGCTTAGAAAACAAATAAATATGAGTCACATAAAATAGCGCTTTCCAGTCCAAGCACCGCCCCTAAACCGTAGATAAAAGAGATTAACTTGTCCCTAATCACGCGGCCGTAAAATCTTTTCCGACAGCTTTACAAATCCGAAGGCAAACACAGCAGTTTTGCCAGCCGGCATTTATCGAACTCGAGCTTGGAATTCTGCAGAAAGAGAAAAAAGCTCGCGGTATTACTTTGACGGGCGCCTCTGGTTCGCGTGACGCTATGACATGTTGTCGCGCTGGTGGACACACCTGCTGCTTGTAGCGTGAAACTGTCTTCACGGTGTGAAATGAAAAGATGGGGATGATGGTCAGGAAAAAACCCAAAAGGACATGTGATGGGTTTAAAATTGATGGGGTGCTAGAGGTATTCGTTTCATGATGGATTGGACGGATGTTTCTGTTTTTATTTCGGGAAACGGAATGAAATTTTATTATCATCTAATAATTAAAAGATTATGCCGCAGCTGTTAGGTAGCAAATTCTCAGATAATGAAGTTGATTCATATACATATATTAACTAACCAATACAATTTTAATTCAAAATTAACTTTTGTAATCCAATATACTATTCAGCTTAACTTTTTGGCTACCTAGAAACCATTTGTGCGCAGCTCTAGAGCCTACACGGTTTGATATATTCGAATGAAACCTTTACAGGCATCTACAGTTTGATTGGGAATACGTGCTTTTTATGAATTCACATTTTTATTACACATGATGTGCGAGATATTAAGTAAATAAACTAATTTTTTGTTTCGTGTAGCTTTTGTTAAATAACACGCGTTGCTACTTCTGTTAAAAATTCAAAGATAAAGGGTATTGACAGTTCACTTTCAAATACATTTTTTTATTTTTAAATTGATGTTTTAAAATTTTACAAAGTATTAAGCATATACGCCCATTTATTCTAAACAGAAATAAATTTACCATACTTGTCTAACTTGTCTAGAATTTAAGTAATTTATTTTTAAAATTTCAAAGTGAACTGTCAATACACTTTATCTTTAATTTTTTTAAAAAAAGAATGACAACTTGTCATTTTTGACAGTTCAGTTCAAAATTTTAATTATACATTACTTTAATTGTAGACAGGTTAGATAAGTTTGCTATATCTATTTGTGTTTAGAATAAAGGAGCGAACATGAGTACTATTTTGTAAATTTTTTAAAGTGGTAGAAATGATTTACATATTTTGACAGTTGCAATTAATTCAAATTGATTTGTAAACGTCAATAATTTATGAAAAATAGTTTTGGTCACGTACTAAATTACAAATACACTGAAATTAAATGAAATTCATGGTAAGTGTATAATTTAATTATAGAATATCATTTCTCCTAATAATTTTGCAGGAAATACATTACGAACTTCATTATAAATGTCATATATAAAATAGGTTATATGGACAAAGAACAAATTAAATTTGAAAATACTATAGAATTTCGGAAGAAATTAATAAATACTTATAAAACAAATTATATTGGATGAATTAGGAGCAGTCAAAATGAAAACATACAACTTTTTAATTCAAAATCCTTGTACAGATTGAAGTATCTTGTATTGATTAAAAATGTTGTTTTTTACATAAACAACCAAAAATTAATTATAATTTATGGTAAGTGTGTATAATTTAATTGTACAATATACATTTTCCCGATTATATTGCAGAGAACTCAAATTTCAAGAATTCCATAAAAAAAAATCAACCATAAGTTTGGTTATATTTTCACGGAACAATTTATGAAATACTATTCAATTATGTACGAAATGATTAAATACCAATGAAACTAATTTTATTCGATGTATTAGGGCTATCAAAGTGTAAACATAATGTATTCCTGAATTTGTGAAAAATTTTGACATTTCACGGTATATCGAGTGAGGGAATCGTTAAAAAAGTTGATTCTTCATTTATAAATAGTGAAATTAAATATAATACATAGTAGGAAGATATATTTTTATTTTATGTTGTAGAGAAAAACATATACAAATAAATCAAGCATCAATGATAAAATTAAATTTTGTTGTATTTACAAGATATCAACTATAGAATTACGCATAAAATTATTAAATACTAATGAAGCAATATAGCATTAGCTGTATTATATATTATAAGAAAAATTCATGAAGAGGAAGATTACAGTACATATGTCAGCAGTTTTCTTATTAAATTCAATTAAATTATCTTACGTAGTTATTTAAATCTCAAACAGTAGATGACGAAAGTTGTCATATTCATGATGAAAACTATGCTACTCTACCCTGTCAACAACCTGCTAATATTCCAAGAGGAAATATTTTTCGGCAGCTATTTATACGGAACGAAACATTTTGACCAGGATCAATTTTAAAATATTGGTATGGAGATTAGAATAATAATTTCTAGTGTGAAAATAATATACTTTTATTGTTTTATATAATAATTTATTGTAATGAAAGAGTTTCATTGTTGTAATCAAGTATTTTCATTATTGTAATCAAATATTTGCATTATTGTAATCAAAAATTTATATTGTCACAAATTTTTGTGCAACGTGTTATTTTTGACAGATGTTTGAAATTTTAATTAAAAATTACATTAATTCTAGACAAGTCAATTAAAATAATTAAAAATAATGGCTAATAAAATTTTTCTTTTTGATTGCATTTTGAAGTTTATATGTTATTGTGACGCTAAATCTGTATTATACGATCAAAATTACTGAAAATTAAATAAAACCGGGAAATTTAAATTCAAAGTATAACTGTCAAACCGACGTTAGACTGAAGAAGGACGGTATTACACGACCAAATTTTATAAAAATGAAGAAAACCGCGAACTTGACAGCAAAAAATTATTTCGAATAACAGTTTACAATTTGATGCTATGTTGACGTTAAACTAAGAAAAGTCGGTATTACACGATCAAATTAAGTAAAAATAAAGTTAATCCGCCAAATTTGTCGAAAATGTAGAATTCTAATTATTGTTTATTATTATTAACGGTATTTTTAAATTGACAAGATAATAATAGAAATGTCAGATTGACAGAATTCTTTATTACATTATCAAATTTAATAAAAATAAAAAAACGCGAAATTTAAATGATAAAATAATTTCCAATAATAGTTATTTACATTACAAGTGGGCAAAGTAAGGAATTACCCACGAGAGAAATCTTAGCTCACGAAGCCGAAGGCTGAGTGAGATAATTTTATCGAGTGGGTAATTCAATTTGCCCACGTGTGAAGTATAACGTTTTATCCAACACTTCTTAATAAATGAAAAATTTAATAAAGAAATATTATTTGACAGTGACATATGCTTTAAATTTTTAAATTAAAATGTCAATCGAAGTAGTTACCAAGGTGTTGTGTGTTATTATTATTGTTATAAATAAAAAAATACTCACTAGTGGCTTTCCTCAAAATTATACCCACTAGTGGATAATCTGTTACTTTGCTTGTTTAAAATCGCCATAGTTATAGAGCATTTATTGAGAGGTGTTGGATAAAAAATTTTCACTTTGATGCAACTTTTATTTAAACTAGGAAAAGTCGGTATTACACGATCAAATTTATTAAAAATAAAGTAATTGCGTTAAATTAGTCGACAATGTAATATGCAAATTATTATATATTATTATTGACGGTTCTTTTAAATTGACAAGATAATAATAGAAATGTCAGATTGACAGAAGTATTTATAACATGAACAAATTTAATAAAAATAAAATAAAACCTTGAAATTAAATTCCAACTGAATTTTTTTTATAGATAGATTATGTAAAGTTGGTATTACACGATCAAATTTAATAATAATAAAGTGAATTCGCCAAATTTGTTGACAAAGGAGAATGCAAATTATTGTACATTATTATTGATAATATTTTTAAATTACCAATAGAAATATCAGATTGACAAAAGGCTTTATCACATGATCAAATATTAATTAAGTTGTTAAATGTTTGATTTAATTTTTTTTTTTAATCACTTTTTGAGTATCCAAAGAAAGATGTCGAATAGACGGGACAAATGATAATATAGAAAATGGCGGCTGTCGATTGTTTTCATAAAAGACATCAGAAAAAGTGTTTGGTATCAAATGAGAATCTTGAATAGACAAGTTTAAATTTATTCGCTTCCGTTGTACTTTGAAGTGTAACTGACAAGATAACGTAAGACTGGGTAAGGTTGATATTACACGATAAAATTTTATAAAAATTTAAAAAACCGCGAAATTTAAAGGAAAAAAATTTCCGTTAAAATTTCACGATTTTATTCTACTTTGACGTTAGATTAGGTAAAGTCGACAATATGGAATGCAAATTATTATACATTATTATTAGCGGTATTTTTCAATTGCCAAGAAGACAATAGAAATGTCAGATTTGCAAAAATCTTTATAATATGATCAAATAATAATGCAAATTGTGTTTAATTTAAATTTAATTTTTTTTTTTTTTTTTGGTATCTAACTTGTTGGGTATGAAATGAAATGTTTTAGGAGTTCGCAGATAATCTTTTTTTTTTAGTCACTTGAAATCTATTGCAGGGTAAAAATTAAAACACTTGGTCTTGGTAATATCCACGGAAAATGTATTAATTGTGTTTGTTGTAATTTTTTTCGCAAACCAATTACGATCGGCAATTATTTTTCCTTAAAATTTATGAATATTTGCGACCTGTGGGGTATCTAGTAAAATGTTTCAGAAGTGAAATATTGAGGAACTTAGTAATGACCGATCTTTATTATAAATCAGTACGATTGGCAATTGCATTTCTGAAAATTCCCCTAAACCTAGCTTGTGAAGTATTGAATGTAACCTTTCAGGTTCAAAAAGTTGGAAAAAGTAGTGATGAACCTTCTTTATCATAAATAATAACGACCAGCAATTGTTTTTGTGGAAATTACTAGAAACTTAACTTAGGGGTATTAAATGAACTGTTTTAGAGACGGGAAGTTAAGAGACACTGACATGAAAGCGAGGAACGCAGTGACGGGCTTTCTTCACTAATGTATTGACATGAAAGCGAGGAACGAAGTGACGAGCTTTCCTCGCCAATGCACTGACATGAAAGTGAGGAATGAAGTGACGTGTTTTCTTCGCCAATTTACTGACTTGGAAGCGAGGAACAAAGAGACTGCTATCTTCTTCAGTGTCGCGGAGCCTAGGGGTCAGACCTGCGAAGCAGGTCGGACCGCTAGTTTTAACTATTCTACAATTTACCCTAAATAAATTATTTACTAAGGTATCTGTTTAATGGATTGCTTGCTACTAAAATCTAATAAGTTCGTACGGATACGGAAGTTTTTATGCAAATTTATTTATAGTTTTCATTTTAAAATAAAAATTGACCAGAAGTAATAATGGACCAATATTTTTATCAATAAAATTTAACTTAAATTTATTAGTTATAAGAGTTGTCATCCCTGGCAGAAATAGTTGCCAACATTGTGATGTGAAATAAATGCACTAAATTTATTATTTTAAAATTAAATATCATTCAATATTCCATCATTTTTACCTCCCGCCTAACTATAGTAACCCTTGTTTTTGGTCAAATAATTGGATAGTGAGTTTTCAATGAATAAGAACGTTTTAGGATCCCTATAATACGATTTTAATATTTTCGCCATGATGTTTGTATGGATGTTTGTATATTTTTGCTTCTTACATTTATATGAAGAGCTGATTAGATTTTGAATAAAATTGGTGAACCGGAAGTAACAATTCACTAGAAGCCCTTAACAGTTTTCCGTGAAAAAACACAGTTAAATTTATTTTTTCAACAATTTATGTTATTTTGATAATTGTGAAATATTTTTATTAAATTGAGATAATAAAATATAAATAAATTAAATTTCATAAATCTTGCATTCCATGTACACCATAGAAAAACAAATTTAAAATTTTTTACGAAATGTGACACATGTCATTGTGATTGAGAAGCTGTTTTCTTAGTGAAATATAGGTCAAAAAATTAAATAAATATACGAAAGAAAATTAAATTTTATAAATTAAAAATATAAATAGAAATTAACAAATAAGAAGGTATTTTTCTGTATCATCAAATACTAATTTGTATTGGGTTGTATTGGGCGGGAGGTCATGTGCTGGGAACATCAGATTTTTTTATTATTATTAGATATTATGTAAAAGGGTGTTTAAGAAATTATACTTTTTATTATATATATGTTTTTTTTAAATAAATAATTACTTTAAAAATAAGAGTATTTTTCCGAAATTACTCGCACGCTTTTCTAATGGAAACCTATGAAATTGACATTTAGGACGTTGCTTAGGCAACGCGAAGAATACATTTTAATGTGAGTATAAAAATTAATTTTTATTTTTTTATTCCTGTAGATTGTATGTTTAAGACTAAATTTAACACATTGTACTATGTATAATGCTCGTAAGAATCCTTTATCGACTTTTCTACGAACCGTATTTTTGCATGAGTGTGGCATTGTCTAATCCATACAGAATAATTGTAGCTCTGCTCAGATGTTCAGAAATAAACAACTAACAACATAATCTTCCATAATCGTTCTGACAAATCGAATAAAAATGTATCAACCAATAATGTTTCGAAGAACTGCTTTCCATGGCAAGCAGAAAAAGAAAGAGATAAAAGGATTACCATTTACAATGTGTTCGCTTTGCTGCAGCCTGCCAAAGTGAAAATGGCAGCTGTTAAAATTAAATTTATCGCTCTTGCGACGTGGAAATAATATTCGGACATTTTGATAGAACACTGGAAGTACGGAAATACCAATATTGAATAAGAGAAGTATTGGACGAATTTAATAACAAGAATTCTTTTTGATGCCTGAATTTATATTCTACTCTTTCATTATTCCTTTCCGCTTCAGATTAATTTGTTTTTTATTCCTTAGAATAAAATGATTGTGGTTCTCGGCTGAAGACCAGGTATTTTAATTATTTTTTGTTGGAATTTTTTGTGTGCTAGACCGCTGTTTGAAAGGGTGAAGTTTGTACAGCCCCGAATAAGTGACCTGAACTCTAAACCTTGTTATAGTTGTTGGTTCACGTATCTACACCACTAGTTCTTGCATACAATAATCCTTGACTTACAATTTTAAGCATGATGCTTCACACGTAATTCTACCCTGTCAAGATAACATGTTGTAATGTAAAATAGAATAAATAGTTTTTTAGATTTAATAAATTATACCCTGAGGGCTGATTAATAATGGATTTAATTTACAAATTTAGAAATTTATGATTTACCTTCCTGCTTCATAATAAATTTACTAAATTTAATATCTTCCAATCAGAGTTAGGCTTCAGATTTTGATACATGTATTAAACAGCAAAAAAAAATATGAGGGATTATAATACTCATTATTCACGAATATGAAGTTTGCGTCACGAACCGTTGCCGAGTGATGTAAATCATCCGAGTGAATAATGACCACAATCCCAAATATAATACTATACTTTTTCTACTTCTATAAAGTCGGAAATTACTTTAGATAATGATCGAAATTCGTTGAAAAAAATCAACATAAAAATACAAATAACAACTGACTAAGTAGGTACATGTCAACTGTTAGACGGCCGTTGCTTGATGATCCACATTACGTCTTTAAAATAACAGTGAATTATGAATTTCTGGTTCTATGATTGGTCGAGAAGAGTGAATTAAGACTACTACAATTCATCGAAAAAATTGAAATATGGGGATATATTTATACAGGATTAGAAAAATATTTCAATTTGTCAAATTGGTTTATAATATGTAATGTTCTTTAATAAAAGATGATTATTAAATTAATATCATTATTAACACTCTCCACATTTATATTACAACAATATTTTATAATTACAAATAATAAATAACAATCAGTAGACACATTTTACTGTTGTCACAGTTGAATTTTGTTTCCCAGTCAAATTTTAAGTGTTAATTTTAAATCTTTAAATTTGTAATTTTAGCATAATGCAGTAAAGATATTTATATGTACTTTATATTTTTAAAATTAACTAAATTAAATCTAGTATACTTACACCAGCAATAAGGTTTAAAACTATAAAAAAATATCTTGAGAACTAAATTTCCATCCTTAGAGCCATCTACGAATAAACTTCCGAGCAAATTATTCATCAAATATATAAAAAATTGCGCATCAAAAAATGAGAGCTAGAACAATTACCATCACTTGAGCTATGATTTCATTACGACATTTTTCATTTATTCGGCGAATAATTTTTTATTCGTAGATGGAAATATCGGCCCTTAGTAGAACTAAGTGGGATCAATCAAGATTACATAATTTTTTAACCAAACCACTTGTTAAGATTGAAACTTGCATATAGATATTTGGTTTATTGTTTAGTGATGTTACAAATGTTTTTCAAACTGATAGATAAATGACATATAACCTAAAAATGGTTAGATGATATCGAAATATTACTTAAAATTATTAATCTCCTCTTGATGGGACTAAAGAGAATAAATATTAATTGTCAAACAGTTAGAAATTTGCATTGTTAGCGAAAAGCGCCACCAACACAATTAATAAAAAATAACAAGTAATATTTTCGACGAGCCGCATTTTTAATCTGAATTATAAAATTAGCTCAGTAAAAAATTTTTATAAAATATAAGATTCATAAGACCTGTCACCATGCTCATCCTTTGTAAAACTTGGACTCGTGCGTTAACAGATTGCTTTATTAAACTCGTCCATTAATTTAGGAAGGAATACTATTATTGCTAAACTCACCAATATTATGTCAAAGTCTAAAGTCCAGATATGTATCTGTCAAATTAATAACAAAATGTATGTTTAAAAATGCCCATTGACAGCTCCCGGCTTAATTGGAGCATTGCGAAATCTATTGTTTACATTCGCATACAAAACAAAAGATGTATTTCAGTTGTCCAGTTTCAGTTCAGCGCACTTGTTGTAAACAACATAACCAAACATTTCCATAGTGAGAAGGTTGTACTACGATAGGAAGTATTAACCTTCTCACACTCACAAATGCAGTGTAACCTTGATTAAAATTTGATTACTTCGTCCTGTTAAACTCAATCTCTGGTGCAATTTACAAGTGGCGTAATACAGGGTGGGCCATTTTAAGTTGCGTTCAGAAATATCTCGGAAACGAAGCATCGGATAAAAAATCCAAAAAACACGACTAAAATATTTTCGAGGGGGACATCCCATGACACCAAATTCAACCCCCCCACCCCAACCTTGGTGGGGTGGAGCGGGGGTAAGTTTGATATCTTAAATGGGAACCCCAAATTTTTTTTGCAGATTCGCATTCTACGTGAAAAACGGAATTCAGTGACATCAAAATTTTCGCCCCCGCTCACCCCCCCGGGCCAGTTGGGTGGTGGGAAACTTTCAAATTGGTTACGGGAACACCCACTTTTTCTCAAAGATTCGCATTCTACGTTAACAACTACATGCAGTACCATCAAAATTTTCACCCCTGCCTCCACCCAGACCCTGGAAGGTGGGGTGGGGGTGAGTATGAAAACTTAAATCGGAACCCCAAATTTTTTTACAGATTCGCATTCGGCGTGAAAAACTAAATTCAGTAACATCAAAATTTGCGCCCCTGTCCCTCTCCCTCGTTGGTTAGATGCGAGGGGACTCGAGAATTGGATCGAATCTTCGAGAAAAAGTGGGTGTTCCCATAACCACTTTGAAAGTTTCCCACCACCCAACTGGCCCGGGAGGGTGGGCGGGGGCGAAAATTTTGATGTCACTGAATTCCGTTTTTCACGTAGAATGCGAATCTGCAAAAAAAAATTGGGGTTCCCATTTAAGATTTCAAACTTACCCCCGACCCACCCCACCAGGGTTGGGGCGGGGGGGTTGAATTTGGTGTCATGGGATGTCCCCCTCGAAAATATTTTAGTCGTATTTTTTTGATTTTTCATCCGATGCTTCGTTTCCGAGATATTCCTGAACGCAACTTAAAATGGCCCACCCTGTATAAACATGACTAGCTGGTGAACGATTAAAAATTCAGCAGAACCGCGTTGCACTTTACGCCCTCTTTTAACCAACGCAAACGAGGGTGGTGGCACAATTCTACCTTTCTTGATTCACCCATCGAGAAATAACCTCAACTAATTACTTTACAAAAGATATTAGTTGAAAATATATATTTTTGCATAACGTATAGGAGATATTTGTTCTTCGTAGATATTATTTCAAATTCTCTTTCTGTTTTATTTTCTTGTAAATATTATCTATGAAATCAGATTTTTGTGAACTAATTTGAATTATTCACTCAATCATATACCGGGTGTTGACCGCGACCCCGGAACATAGGACTTTAACATGTAAAATCATACTTTCGTAATTTCCTGCTTAACAAATTATATTAGACAAAAAAGGTTCAAATAAAGTTGAGAGATCATAAAATTCTACATCAGAATCAATAAACAGAATTAAATTTACATGCCCTATAACGCCAGAAATTAAATATGAAAATATTAAAAATTAGATCAAAAATCGGGTTAGCCTTGGAAATGAAACAAATTTGTATACAATTCGAAATAAAAATTGTATTATTTACTAATTATTATTATAAATTGCATAATTGACTATTTTTTTTCAGAATTTTGTTTCATTACCAAGGCTAACCCGATTTTTGAGCTAATTTTTAATATTTTCATATTTAATTTCTGGCGTTATAGGGCATGTAAATTTAACTCTGTTTATTGATTCTGATGTAGAAATTTATGATCTCTCAACTTTATTTGAACCTTTTTTGTCTAATATAATTTGTTAAGCAGGAAATTACGAAAGTATGATTTTACATGTTAAAGTCCTATGTTCCGGGGTCGCGGTCAACACCCTGTATGTGTCATATCATAATTATTCATACGTAAATGGTTTTGGTTATGATTACAAAACTGGGATTGGAAGTCTACTGGACATACAAAACAATAAATTCAATTTATTTTAAATATGTAATCAGTTTCTAAATAAGTTTTAAGTGAAAAATATGATTTGTTCTTTTGGTGTATCTGCTTTCAATTTAGAGAAAAATTAAATTATATCGTATGTTTCAGCTAAGATACAACATTTGCTTTTCTGTCTTTACTGTATTACCTACTACTAAACGAATACGAGCTTTACACATTACCGTACTGTTCCAGATAAAATCTAATATAGGCTGACAATGTTAAATGAACGTATCATATTTTACTGATTCATAAACAGTGTTGTGGCAAATTATTTTAAAAATGATCTAGATCAAGATCAAGATCTTCACATTTAATGTGATCTAGATCAGATCCTAGAACTTTTTTTAAATTATGAAAAATATCAGTAATTTTTTTCACAAATTTTTTTTATTCTTATTAGGAAAATAGAAAGGTGAAAATTTTAATTACAACAAATAAAATACATATTACTTTTTACAAAATAAAGTCAAAAAAGTTATTTTATATTTATTTTTTTCTAAAAGATATAATATTAAGTTAATTTAGTACCTACTGAGAATCAAATTTTGGAGAAATATATCTGATCTTTTTTAAGATCATAGATCTTATTCGTTTTGATCTAAATCAAGATCTAGATCAGAAAATATAAAACGATCTAGATCTGATCAAAGATTTTACGAGTTGATCTAGATCAGTCACAACACTTGTGTTTATAAACATTTAAAAATTTCTCAAATTGTAACTATAATTGTACCAAGTAATCATTCCAATTTTTTCTTCATTAGTAAACATCTTTAAACTATGTTAAGTTTTCATCTTTGTCTAATGCATAAAATTCAACTGATAGGTTATTCGTTATATTTATTCGATACATTGATTCAAAAGCAATATAATTATCCATTACGTGTAAAGAAACTGTATATTATTCCTACTTTTTGTAAAACAAAATTCGAAATTTTCGAAATGTTAGGTACGGTTAGGTAGAAGACCAGTCTGTGGATGAATTTCGCCATTAACTAATTTGGGTTTACAAAGATTAATTATTATTATTATTATTAAATTTATTATTACCTATATATTATTGACAACCCATATAATCAATTTATTTAGAACAGTACGGTGATACATAAACTGGTATCCATGACAAAATGACAGAAAAATAAATATTGCATCTTACTTGAAATATTTATTTTATTTGTAAATCCTATCAAGTGTAATTATTAAACTTAGGGCCGGTCTTTCCATCTGGAATAAATTTCGTCGAATAAATAAAAAAATACGCATAAAAAAATGACAGCTAGAATAGTTACTATCGTTTAAATTATGATTTCAATGATATTTTTCATCTATTCGGCGAATAATATATTCGGAATTTTATTTGTAGATAAAAAAAATCGGCCCTTAAATATTCAAATCCATATTTATATGCTGTGTATATATCGTGCGATGATTACACCAGATTTTGTAAATTTAATTTTGTGGAAGGTGCCTTTATTACTGTTTCGGCTGTTTCACAATAAAATCTGTTAAAAAGTGTGCTCATAGCACATCAATATTTTCATATACGAGCCCAACCCAAAATGTATTTTAAATGCTGCTATTGTCACTATGAAACTCAAAATTAATTCGTCAGCAATGTATTACACAATAATGAAAATAATTTTTAACGATATTATTTAAATATTGAATGTGTAATAATTAAAAACAATATTCAATTATTTGGTGACTATATTTTTATGTGGGCAAATAAATTAAATCTGTTTTAATGTAAATACAATTATAAAGAACATTAACATATACGACCACATATAGATAGATGTGTAAACACTACACTATTATGTATTATTAGCTTATTATTTATTATTCATATTGTTAACTACAACAGAATGTACCAAGCGCTATAACCACTGCAGTTAAGGCGCTATATCAAAATAAAAAAAAATACAATTATATTTGTTTGTTTGACGCAGGTTAATTATTTCTGAAACGCGCATAATATATTGTTAAAATAAGAAATTTCTTAATAAATAATATATTTAGATATTGTACACTCTGAGAATAGCTAATGTAATAATTTAGATGCATATAACGATAAAACATTGTAAAATTAATAAATTATATTTCATTACAGCAAAATTTTCAGGTGACACGAATACATTTGGGTTGGACTCATATTAGTAAATATTTCATTGTTTTTAAAGTTTTTTTATCTTAGGCAATTCTGCTAATTTCATTGTACACAATTTATGTTAATCCTGTTTACGTACGTTGCCTTCAATAAATAAAACAAACAATAAACAATTTTATGTTCTTTCCAACACCTCCTTTCGGGAACCACCCAGGACCCCCAGCATCCCCTATCCACGGCGCCGCGCCCTGCGCACTGCCACCCTCCCCCACCACGGTTCGCACCTGGCGACGGCGACGCGTGTCCGTGTCGCGACGCCAGTCAGTTGTTGCTCGGCACACGCGACGGCGTCATGCCCAACACGGGCCCGCGCGCGCGTGTTTGCCTGCGCGACTAGTCGCTCGCTCGCTGACATCAGTTAGCGTCTGGCGTCGGACTGCGGTGGTTTGTAGCGGTGCATTTTGATTGTCGTTTCGCGGGGAAGATTCGCAAGGTGCTGTTGCTGTTGACCCGATGCTCTGAGGATCACTGGATCACACGCCGTGGACATGGAATGGATCAGTGCTATCGATAAAAGGTCAGTTTGATTTTCTTTAGATCGGACACATGACAGAAAGCGCGCAACAAATAAAACAGCAAAAAAGAAATGTCAATTCATTTTATTATGACAGTTATAGGAAATAGATTTTTTTCTACAACCATTAAGATATTTGGTTGTTGTGTGTTTGTCATAGTACATTGTAAACACATTTTCATAACAACAACGCGGGATATAAATTCATATCTAACAGGTCTGTCAAAAACTTTTTGTCAATCTCGAAATTTGTGGTAATAAATTTAATATCTGAAGTATTAAAGTAAAAAATATCAATATATTGAGAATATTAATGTACGAAGTTTTTAAAAACCTGAATAATTGTTTACAATTTTACGAATGTGTTTGTTACATGATTTTACCAACCCTGAAGAAGTATAAATAGAAATGCTGTATTACAAAGATTTCGAGTATTTTTTACACTACAATAAACACAGTTGAAATAACATCTAGTTAAAAAATATTTTCGTTTTCACTTTCCATTTTTATCAACTGTAATTACGCAAGAGCTTTTTATTTTGCAGGATAAATTTCTGTTTGTACGAAACCTTGTTACCTAGCAATTTGACAAGAAAACTGTTTTAATAAAATCACCGTAGGTAGAGTGATTTTATTTTTTAAACAGTTTTCGAGTCAAATTGCTGTCAGGTGCCAAGGTTAAATTGTCAAATTGAAATTTATCCGAAGAAAATAAAATGCTCGAGTGTAATTCGGCGAGATAATTTTACATTATTTATGAAAAGGTTTTTTTAGTGCAAGAGAAGTACAATTATTATATATTATATTTTTGACTTATAATGCAAGTGACATTAATGTGGTTAGTATTTTGATCTGGTTGCCAAGCACTTTCAAAAAGTTACCTTCCTATTTATCCGCTGTCAAACCGATTAAATTGTTTTTTCTTTATGGCTAACTTTATATTGGAGTTAAATCATCTAAAAAAAATCTTGATATTAATGTAAAATAATATATTTTTATTTTGTAGCTAGTTGCCAGGACTATTATCATAACTGAAGTAGTGAAATTAAAACTTCTTTATTATTTAATTAGAAAATAATATTGTGGTCGTAGAAAAAGTATAGTGTACAACTTGCTTGGAAGGTCTATCTCCATTTCATGCTTGTACAATATAATATTTTAATCATGTTAATAATATCGTGTACTGTTATATTTCTCATACTATTATTAATTTCACATAAAGTTTTAACTACGTAAATATAAATATTATTGGTACAATTAGAAACCTAGTAGTATAAAATATTAATAAAAGAGTAAAATGTATGGGAACGGAAAGTTTATTCGAAATAAAACAAAGACGTGTTAATGAAAGGTTAGGAGCGGAAATTGGAATATTTGGAGAAAATTGTTGAGCATTTGAAGGGTTTACGTTGCATGTCCTGCTGTCCTCAAATATTGGAAGCATTTTAGGTAGGATTGGCACTTAAGAATTCCTGTGGCATTCCAATACTTGACGTAGAATATTTTACTTGATTTCTTAACATGTTTGCGAATTTTTCAAAGCTGTTCAAATTAACAGTGCATATTTATTTTGGCAAGCCAAGTGTGGATATAAGTATGAAACGTGGTTATTAATAAAACTAATTGGAAATATTCGATGAAGACGTGACATGAGGGATATTTGTTCTCATTGACGCAGTGGTGTTTTGACTGGAAGTTGGTGATTGTAGCGACGTAAAGCCGCAGAGACTTGGAGTGTTGTGTTGTTGCCCTTCGGTGTTGTGGGCGAACTTGTCTGCTCGCATGAAACCTGCATCATAATATTCACAATGTACCTGTACGTGACCATACGACTTTTATGGCATATTCGCTGATTTTGCAAAATGCAGGTGATTTTGTAGAATTATGTTATATTTTAGGATTGTTCCATCGAACAAGATTATTAGGAAACTGGATAAATTCATTGCAGGACAAATTATTACACCACTTCGAATTTTGCAATTATTTTACAAAGTAGGCATATTTTAGGTATAATTTTGTGATTTTTACGATTAGTCTATTACAAGAAGTAATGACACATGCAGAAAATAACACAATATTTATCATTTAAATGGAAAAACTTCAATATTTATAAATAAATAATACAAAATTTTTTAAATTTCACTAACAAATTTAGTACTTTGTTTTCATCAAATATAATTTTAACTTGAATTTTGGGGTATGCTTTCCCATTCTTTTAGCCTCTAGTTCATCTAATGCAGTGTTTCCCAAACTTTGATCCACGCGTACTACTTTCAAATAGTTTTTAACACTTTGCACTCCATGGTAGAAAATTTCTGGAATGCTATTAAATAAAAACTAAACTTTTTTTAAAAATGTAAGTGTGTCCCCAATTTGTTTCAGATTTTGGAGAAAATGTTATTCTTCATAAGAGTTTCTGTTTGTCTTTAAACAACTACAAAAAAATCTTGAAATCATTTTATCAACAAAATAAAATAAAATATTGGTTATTTTATTCGTATTAAATATAAAAGAAAAAAAATTAAAATTCGCTTAAAACTTATTAGTTTTGATGACTGAACTGTCACATAGTTATTATTTATTGTTAAACATAATAAAGTTATTTTTAAGAGCTTTAAATTTTTAAATAATCAATATTTCATTTTGAACCGTTGATGATAAAATGATATGAAAATTTTTAAATTCTTTGCGTACCCCTAAAGAATGAACGTGAAAGGAATAAACGATCTCTTACCCTTTATTTCTATACATCCCATACATACATAACTGTCAAATGCGAACAAGGAAATATCATAGTTTTTCCTATTTAGAAATAAATCGGGAAAATGTAAGTGGCACAATAATTTTGTCCAAAAGTGTATATGATTTAGGATGCTTGCAGAACATCTTTTTGTTATAAAAAATTGTATTTACGAAAACGTGGTTGCTTGGCAACAACTGGTGAGAGCAATTGACTTGAAAAAATCTTTCAAATTGCTCTCAAATTGTTCGATTCATTTTACCTTAAAATAATCAAGTTTGAGTGAAAGAAATAATAGTTTTGTCTGATAAAAAACAAAACCTCGAGTAATAAGTACTTGGTAAGATAATTTGCTGGATGTTATTAATTTATTGAAGCAATTTGTCGTAATAAAGATAAATAAAAGTTTATCCATATGCAAATAGTTCTCTTCCTTGTATATCCGATGCCAAAGTGACAAAAGTAAGAATTCTATTTATAAAACTATCAAAGTTCAAGCTAAAAATTTGTTAGAATTGTAGCTACCTACAAAATGCATGAACTTTTATTGTTGTTTTTTGCTGCATGTTTTTGTATGTAGACTAATTGTTAAATCCGTATTAAGTTTGTTAAACATTATTCTAACAATAGAATTACACTTGTTAAGTTGTTACATGCTTTTTATAACGGTTTAATTTGTATATTTAACAATTAACAAACTGTAATAGTTTAAGCGAATATAAATTTATACAATTTTAGTAAACAAGCAATAATTTTTAAATATTAATACAGTAATTAATTATATTGGAATATATGAAATGTAGTTTAAATCATTAGGAAACGTTCATTAATTACCTTTCTCTAATTGAATTGATAAAATATACGCAATTAATTTCTTGTTTAATAACTAATTAATATAGAACATAGATTCTAGCTCTCATTGATGTATGTACATACATAGTTCAGTCGTAACGAATCATGAGATCTTCAGTTCGAATCCCACAACCCTACAACAACCGGCAGTTGCCATTTTAACTTTACCTTTGTGGTTCCCCTGCTCTAACATATTTTGGGGCTGCGACTTGTCGGCTGGTAACCGCATTTCACACTTAATAATGTACTTATTATCGATTATGCGAAAACAGAGTGCCACATCAAAAATCTGTAAATTGTGTTATGTTATATTTATTTATTTGTTTACTTCTGTCAAACCTAATGTATTCTGACTCATTAGTGAGGGTATATGATCCACACTTTTAACTTTATACCTGTAGCTTTCCATGTTTGGGGTCGTGATTTGACGGCTGGTTACGCGGAAATATATACCATATAAAGTTGCGAAAGCAGGTTGCCACACCAAAAATGGATAACTGACGTGATGATGTATTTATTTATTTTATTTTGTCGATCTTAATGAAATCTGACTCATTACGAGCAGTTGTAGCACCACGGAAGCATTCTAGCTTCACAGGTGAGACTTAGCGTGTTCCATTCTCGCTGATTAAAATGTCAGGTCATTTGTCGAGTAATGCTGTTGTCGTTTATTCTAAATGTATATGTACCAATAAAATCTTATGAAAATCATACAAATACAACTTTATTGACACTAAAACATGTATTTTGAATATGTATCTTAGCAAATTATTATGTACAGACGGAGATAAATAAAGATGTATATATGTAAATGAGAGACATACGTTTGATGAGTAAGAACGTGTTACATAAAACAATGGGAGGAAATAGGTTTGTATGTTAATAGTGTGAAACGTACAATTGGAATGTATTTTTATTTTCTCTGCTAAAATAATGAATAATGTGGGTGTTAATCTTAAATGAACTGTCCTACGTTTTATACATGTATATTTTAATGGATTACAACAGAATAAGCAAATATTCCGCGGTGCGGAAATGCCGGGATTTGGATTTCTCCAAAGATAGGTTGGTATATTTGGCATTGGTAGTAATCCCTCACAAGTCATTGTTTAAGGATAAATAGTTATTTGTATAATTAAACACTGATACTATTGGTATAAATTAAATAAACTATTATTTGCATCATCTCTTGTGAAAATGATACCTCCTTCCTTCACTCAATTTCGTGGCGAGTATATGGCTATTACTCGCACAAGTGATAATATAGTCAATATTACATCCAAAATATGTCATTTTTGTGGGAACTAGATCTTCAGTACCACAATGGCCAAACAGATGAAAAAAATCTTAAAAGAACCTTGACCTAGCAAGGAGATTGTCAGTCTTATGTGATATCATTTGGTCTCTGAAGAAGGCTCCAATTAGGGCCGAAACGTCAGACCTTTATGATTAAATAAACAATAGTATCCATAAGGCTGGTGTACCCATTACTATTTACATTCCACTGCGAATTATGTTTTTAATGAATACTTCATTTTTCAAAAATAGTGTTAAAATTATAGAAAACAAATCGTTTATAAAACTAGCAGATACGATTCGGTTTAGGTATTATAAAAATATTTGTGTACTGAAACAAGCTGCTATTTATGTACGATAATAATTAACGTTTGGATGCAAAATATTTTAATAAATACATAATATGTGTATGTACAACAAACTAATATTATTGACAAAACAGTTCATAACTGAAATAATTTCATATCTGGAAAATGATACGTTAAACTGATACCAATGGATTTATAATTTTTAATTGCATCTGAAATTTACTACGCTTACAGGTCTGTAAAAATGTACCTTCCTTGATTTGAATTTTGATCGAACAGTATCGGTTTTTTTAAATATATAATTATCAATAAACGTTTTATGTTTCTCAAAAGAAGTATAGACCAGCATACAAAAATAATAATATTTGTGGCACTTGCGCATATTGGATTTATTCTACATTCACAGCAAATATAATATTTAATTTTTAAATGTTACAACAAGCTCGAACTTGGAATTTCTTTGGCTTTGCTGCTTCGTGCGCTGCTCGTTCTAACAGTAGTCGACGTTTGTCGTTTGCAATGGACGCGTGAGTTTTGTGGTGCTAATTTATAATAATATTTGTGATAATAAAGAGAATTTCAGTGGGATAAGTTTATAGTGAGATGAGTATATTTATGCATTTCCTGTCATATGTTTACATTTACAATAAACTTGGAGTATAGGAAACGCCGTGATAGCAATGGGAATGAAACTGCAACTCAAGTAATCAAAAGTCACATTGGGAATAAGGTAGGAATATATTGTTTTATATATTTTACATTGTTTTTCATCTCTCATTAGATGTTACGATTCAGAATACTTTTAATTTAATTTATGATGATACAAATGTTTAGGTTCCAAACATATATAATCAGAACATTACGTTTTGTATCTAATTTCTCTTCAAATAAGTTTTAGAGAACTCAAACATTTTGCAATGACTTATAGAGACCTGACTAAATCCCAACATTTAACAGAAGTTAATCAAAAATAAATGCTTTAGCATAAGAGAAAATATTACCATACTCCTAACTTTATGCATGACAGTTTAAATCACTCATATTTTCACTTGATTATTTCGAGTGATATTTTAAGGCAATTCTTCATCTCTATGTATTTTTATACCGGGAGTTCTTTTTAGCAGTACACATACACACATAGTATGTATAATAGTGTATGATAATTTACATGGATTTTTAATAATAGTTAATTATAATTAAAGAAACTTTCCAAATTTAAACTAATGAGAAATTTATTTATTTACTTTAGCTCCGAGGTAACGCGTCGGATTGTGGATCGTGTGATCCTCAGTTCGAATCCCACAGCTGGCAGTTGCCAATTTAAATTTACCCCTGTGGTTCCCCCTTCACTAACATCTTTGGGGAGCTATGATTTGACGGCAGGTTACCGCACTTCATACGAAAAAATATATCACTTACCGAGATCTGCGTAAGCAGAGTGCCACACAATGGGTAAAAGGCGTGATAATATTTTTTTTAATTGGCAGGAATTATTATTTTTTATTATTGCAAATTAGCAAACGCATGTTTCAATAAGCTAAAAATGCTTTCCGAACTCATAGTAACAAATGAAAAGATTTTTCAGAATTTAAACAAAAATTACTCAATTTATCTCTATTTTAAAAAAAACGCTTCAAACATAGCTGTCATTCACTTTAATTGTAACAATGTGAAATTGCTCTCTGCGAGGTAAGAATACGGACCAAAATATGTTTTCTTGAAACATGCAAACAAACCATATGAATATTACTTTTGATAGTCAAGAAAAGTAAGATTGTAATTGTACATATGAACGTTAATGATATGGATATTTTCCATTTAGGAAACGATAGATGAATTATTTTCGTAATAAGGTTAAACGACATCGATTATTAAATTATCACATTATTTAGTGCAGTAATCCGGTGTCGTGATGTCACATATAATCAGCGGTAATCATGCTAATAAATGCTCGATTTATTACTTTTATTTCTTTATTATGCCAGTATAGGTGATAAAATAACATTACGTGAAAGTCCATTTGTGCTAACGCAGTGTATGATACAGTTAAATTTTTATTAATGGATTTTCGTGGGTGAACAGGAAAAATACAATTTAAGATTTGATTTTATTTATTACTAACAACTGTTTTGGCCTCATTTTTTAATCTTATGACTTATTTCCGGGTATTGTTAAAAGGAATTTTTATTGCAAAATGAATTTGGATACAGTTAACAGTGTTGATATGATCTACAGTTTGCTGCGTTATGAAAAACTTAGATGAGGGTAGAATTATGAATTAGATTCGTAACATAAAGGAAGAATGGAATGTAGCCTTTATCTCAAATAAAAAATCTGTTGTGGGCAGCACAATACCTCCCGCCATAGATTTCTTATCAAATAATGCAGGGACTCGGTCCACCACTATCAAGACTCATCCCTTAAAAAAATTATGACACATGTCAAAAAATGACATTTTTCAACCGTTGATTTGTTTTTTCAAAAAACATAGGTTAGCAGATTTAAACGAAAATATCAAAATATAATTTTCCTTTAACGTGTTGTAATTCGTAAACGGTGAAAGTAAGAAGAAAATGTTTTAAACAATAATTGCAGAAAATAATATCTGAAACATTATTCTAATAACAAAATTTTCATTAAACCATAATTTACTGAGATATTTTAAAATAACTTGATAGGGCTTCAAGTATACTACCAGATTACCACTTCCGGTTATTGGATTATCACTAAAAACTAATCAACTCTTCCAAAGGGGATACCATTGATATATACAAATTATCAATTTTCAGTTTAATAGTCTTTGAGAAACCGTAACTTCAGAGATCCAGACAGACTTGACACACAGACATCATCGCGAAACTATTAAAATCGTATTCTAGGGACCCTAAAACGTATTCATTCACTGAAAACTCACTACCCAAATTTTAGCATGATTCCTATACCTCCCTTACAGGAAGTGGCGGGAGGTAAAATGGAGCGATAACTTTGAATTGTTCCTAATTTAATTGTTGGAATTATCTGAAGTAATGTGTACAATGTAACTTTTAGAAATGTTTTCCAATTCTTCTAAATGTTTTATTTTCTAACTTAATTACAAGAAAAAACACAAACATAGTAAAGCTCAAAGATAAATAAACAATATCCACAAAGGAGTCGTTTTCCATTTCCGAAACAGAGTTCCGTCTTCGAGTTCCGTACCTTCTGTTAGGATTTCTTGTGAGCAAAAATTTAATTCCCAGTCTGAGAATATTTCGCTTGATAGAAATTCTTCAGAACTTGAGCATGGTACATATTTAATGGCTTTGCGAGCGGAAATGTTTGCGAGTTAGAGGTCTGTATATCCAGTATTTTTATCCCCATTTCGCTGCCCTTCGATCAGCGGCGCCGCAATATTTTTCATTGGGGAAGAAAAGAAGCAAATATATATTATTATTGAGTTAATAGCTTCACGTTAACAACGGTGGGTTATAAGATCCTCAATTCCAATTTCACAGCCGACAGTTGCCATTTTTATTTTACCCCTGCGGTTTCTCATCCACAAACATAAAAAATATATCACATATCCAGATCTACAATAGTAGAGTGCTACACCCAAAATGGGTAGGTAAATAGCGCGTTGATACATTTGTTTGTTTCTATTATTATTTTTTGACGTTTCTTACAACCAATTAAATGCTTCATTGTAGGTCACGTGTCTGCGTTTTAACCACTCCTGTCATTATTATACTGATTATTTTTTGACGTTTCTTTAAACCAATGAAATGCTTCATTGTACGTCACGTGTCTGCGTTTTAACCAATCCTGTCATTATTATACTGAGAATTATTCCCGGCAATATTCTCTGTAGCTTTTTTGTTTTTGTTGACAGATGTCAGATAGTTATCATTAAAATGAGCAAAAAATATAGATTTAGTGTCGTGCCTGATGATGAAATAAAAAAAAATAATCTAATTAAATATAACTCGAGAGTTCGATAAATTAGAAAATAATTCTCCAGTATCTTTCTCAAACTTGTCACCATTTGGCAATAGCCACTCAAGCCCTACGGGCTTTCGTGGCTATTGCCTGGCAATAAGTTTTCGAAATATCTGTCATCATCTCTATTACTAAGAATAAAGCCCTAGTGATTATTCCCGGGAATTATCTCTATAGCTTTTTTGTTTTTTTATTTAAGTAATAGAAACGACCATGCTCTTCCGTGGGATTCGAACCCATGACGTCTGGTGTACTATGTTAGTGGCATAGTCACTACGCTACTGTGATCGGCGAATAGCATTTTTTATTCAAATATTATTAACATCTTTTAATTGAAACTATTTCTATATTTGAAATAAATTAAATGAATTACTTTGTGTTCTGCGAATCCATCCATCCATTCTCACAGACGTCATCGCGACAATGGTAAAAACGGAGTAAGAGATCCTAAAACATATATTTTCGTGAAAACCTCGCCATAATTTTTTTATACTTCCTTGTACTCGTATTATCTACTTATAAGAAAGCAATAAGAAGTAAATTTTCCGCTATTTTATTATTTTATTTTGTTCCTTCTTCTAATGATTTCCCGAGTCGCCACTGTCGAAGTCCTTGCACAGCATTCTTTTAATAACTTAAATTCGTTTGCTGGCGGTATTTTTAGCCCTACCAAGGGAAATGGTAATTAAAATAAGTTTCCCTGCGCCCGTATTTTGTTTTCCAATTAGAGGTTAGTGGATTTTAAATTTTTTTGATAACGAATTTTCAGCGGTTGTCTCCTGTGCGTTTGTTTGTTTTCTTTAATGATATATTGTGTTTATTTTATAAAACAACTGAATGGAAATTCAATTGTAACATCTCTTTGGTTTGTTATTTTAAAAGGAAAGTAAGAGATTATGTATGGGTTAAATTAAAATATAAATGTATTTCGTGTTTCGTTGCTGAACCGAAAAAAATATTCAAAGAAACAAAGAAAATATTTTTATATTATATTTAAATTTTCAAACTTAATTCCTTTTCATTATACAAAATGAGAAAAATAAAATAGGTATAAATATTTTAAGACTTGTGATATATTTATTTGGTAGTTTTGAAAAGAATAAAATATGGTGTAGGCACCACACAACTTTCTTATGTTTATAAGTTTGAATTTGATTGTTTAATAATAACAATTCATACATGTTTGACATATAGAATAAATGTGTCAGTTATTTGTTTGTTCCTATATGAACTGTAGTGTGATAATTAAAAGCGCTTCAAATGTGGTAGATAATTAAATTCTGCAAATTTTATTTTTCATATTTTATGATTTTATAAACGAGAAAATTAATTTTAATTTTTTTTGAAAATTGCTGGTTTATGTCGATAGCCCTGAAACTTAAATACAAATACGGATTTGGCGATGTGGTCAAATATTATTTATTAAATCAGAAATTTCTCTTCCGCTTTATACAGTCTAGAACCAAGTTGTAGCTTTTTCATGAACCAAATTTTCCATTGTTATTAATTAATGAACCAATCAAATTTGTTATTTATAAGATATTGTGTAATAAAGTTTTTATTTTTTTGATCAGGGAAGCTTTTATACAATTTGTTTGGATTCCGTATCTATCGCTATATAAATAAACAATTTTCAGAAAATATTAATAAGTTGAAAAAGCTTTCAGAATTCATAGTTTAATAAAAAAGCTGGATAAAGTTCCGTAAAATATTTAATAAATATGTTTCGATTTACTATACCTAAATTTTCGGTAGGTTATAAACAAATGAAAAACACAAACAAGTAAATAGATACGGTAACTCATTAAATACTAATTATGATTTAAAAAATAGGGGGAACCCCACATTAGAAAATATGAAAATTTATTTTTTTGGTTACGAAATAGCAAAAATTAAATCTATTAACTTACTGAGACTGAGATGGTGAATTGAATTATTTATCATTATTTTCCTAAAATAACAGAGAGAGAGAGAGAAAGATTTCCCATGTTAAACTCCTATGGCCATTTACTTTAACGTACCTATCTCAAATTGGAAACATACACAAGTAAATATTATTTTTCATTTGAAACATTTTTTCTGTAGGTAGTTGTTTCTATATTTGAAATAAATTGAATTTATTGTTTTATGAGTCCACTGAATTTTTCCATCAAGTTTTGCAATTAAGACCAAAATCAGTTTACTTCTGCTAATTCATTCATACATCTACATAACGTCATTGAAATAATAATAATTATTATTAAGGTGTATTCACCTTATTCGTAAATAAATTAAAAATCTGTAAAATAATTATCTAGGTACAATAAAATTTAACTTAATTGAATGAATCTAAAATAACGAGTATCAAACAATGTAGGTACATTTTCATTCTAAACAGAAAACTAAACATTATTTCGTTCTGTTAAACCAACGCTCGAAGCTCAGACTGTAACTATCACTCTTGCCTGCATTACCAAACTAAAAACAAGTCACAGATCCAGTATAGAGTATTTCCGGTGGCAGGTGTATCGTACCGGAGCACCCGGAGCCTTCCCCGACCTCCGGCTCCGCATTGTGGAGTTGTGCGCTGTTAGTCCATCTGGGTTCCCGATCCTTTCAGAAACCCGTGCCAGCTTCGGCTGCTTTCATGCAGGGACTCGAATATGGTTCGATGCGGTCGAATGGTATTGACATTATCAATGCTCTGAAGCTGATGTAATGTAAGTCTCGGTTGATGGGAAGATTTAGTTTGGAATAAAATGGAACAAATAGAGTTTACTTTGTTGTAAAGTATTATAGGAGGGAATTTTTGTACTGTATTCTTAAAACCTTATAAATTTACAATGAAATTTGAAAATTGTACACCAAATGGGTAGTTTATCTTTTTCTTCAATTAGGTATTTGTAATTTATGAGAATTCTGTGATTGCTATAAAATACAGTTAAATGGAAACGTTTTTGTGAAATTTGTGAAAGGAGAGTGCCGCACCTAGAATGGGTACAAGACAAAATAGTACGTACTACTTAAAATCGTGCTTGAAATAGCGTGGTGATAAATTTTTTAATAATCAATGAAACTTTTATTATCCCATCTGTAACAATGAACATTGTTCCATATAATTGAATTGTAATTAAACCAAAATCAGTAAATTGTTGTTTCGTTTTCAATTATTAAAACAATTACATTCTATTATATCAAATATAATAACAAACAAACTAAATCATTCACTGAACTGATAAATTCGAATTTCAGTCTTCGTTAGGCGACAAACAAACGTTCTCCTCCGTTAATTAATTTGCATAGATTGAATGAGTGCAGAATTTAGCGTACGTTAAACTTCGTTTCCTGTGACTGACTACGCTAACGCAATGGTTGATAATCATTATGCGTTATCCTCTCTACTTGGTCTTCGGCATTGGATTTAACACTAACCTGGTGGCTCTTGACAGAAAGAACGGAATTGACACTGAAATAAAATTCACTCACCTAAAACTATTAAAATTTTTCATATTTGGCGGTTCACAGTCAAGAATTAAAAGAACTATTAGTACCAAACAACTTCTTATGCATATATCTAGACAAACCGAGAGGTGTGATTTCGGATGCTGCTAGGTAGCCAGTACATTCTGTGATAAAACTGATTCGGAGGTTTATATAAATTGTCGAATCCACTTACACCTTAAACTAAATTATTAAATACACCATGTATTTGCACTAAAGCTATACTTACATTTATCGTTAGAATATATATTTCCAACTATACAATTGACGGAGCCTGATAAAGTTCAGCATTCTTTCCTTCTTTATCTTTTACCTTGATAAGATTTGTTGTCTCTTTCTCTTTTTATTAGGATAGGGATCTGATTTCAAATCATACAAATTCACTAAAATAAAATCGTTTTCAATAATTGAATGCCTTGCCTCCTCCATGTATTACACCAGTGTGAAGTTAGCAACGATTTTTGGGCGACGGAATTGAGTAACGGTTGATCAAAATGTTTTAGGACTTTTTGAATTGGGTGCCAACAGCGTTGGTTGGCAGTATTACTTGTTATGACTCATCCTGAGCTCAGCTGGTTGTGTAGATTCTTTATTCTTTGTTGTGAAGTAACAGTTGTTTTTGTGAAACAAGTTTGTTTTGTTTGACGATTTTCTGTTTTTTGGACAATTGAATCAAAAGTAAGAGCAAGGCATTCGTGTCTATTTTTGTGTGAAGTTGGGTAAAATTTTTATAGAAACTGTTTAAATGTTGCAAGGGGCTATTGTGGATGAATGTCTCAGTCGATCACAGTGTCATGAGTGGTTCAAAGAAGACCGGACACCGTCAGAAGACAATCCTCGTGTAGAGTTCCCCTCAACTTCGACTGACGATGATCATGTTGCTAGAGTGAACGTTCTCATGTGATCAAATTGTCGACTAACATACATACATAACATCACGCTATGTCCCATTTAGTGGGGTAGCACGAACCCAGAAACATAGTCAACCAACAATCAATCTCCTCCAAAAATTCCTATCCTGACACACCACTTTCGCCTCGTCCACATTCAAACATGCTTGTTTATTCTTCACACTCGGAATCATTCGTTCTCGCAACAAACCATCAATCATACCCAACCCGTTATTCCTCGGACGCGCACGCAATCGTTCTCCTTCCATCTCACCCACATATATTATGTTCAAACCACCTCAACTGACTCACTCCCACTTTCTTAACAACATTCTTCTCAATTTCACACTTATCATACACCAATGTAATCCGTATACGATCACGTCTCGTATACCCACATACTCCTCTCAAATATCTCATTTCCACAGCAGTTATACGACTAAGCATCCGGAAAATTGACGAAGTTGAGTTCTTAGGGTCCTTTCCAGCAGTGAAAACAGCAGTGGCAAAAAATGTGTATCTTCCCTATGAAAACTTTGAAGGGGACAATGTCCACTAACTTTTTCGGTTTAGTCGTAGAATTTTTATTAGGGTCTCTGATATTAATCATTTGAATTTACTAAAATAAAATTGTGTTCAATGCTAGTAGGTATGCCTGGTCTTCGTTTCTTGCGATGCCTGTCTTGCGCTTTGCTACTATGTTCATTGTTATGGCACATCAACACCACTCAATAAGGCGACGACTGTATTATCTATTACGAAGCGTACTGCAACTAGGAAACGGAAATTCACGGCGGTCGCACCTGCATGTTTACGTGTAGAGTATTTCATGTCACGTGCGTAGTTTGATAGCGCCATTGGCATTTCTCCGTTCGCACAAGTGCGCGTAGCTGTTGCTGTGGATTTATATAATGCACCTACGTATATACGCGTATGACGCAAGGGAATAGTTATAAGTGGCTTTGTTATGTAAACAGCTGTTTGTTTTACTTTCCACGTTTAGATTTTGAGAGAGCAGAAATAATAAAGATTTACTTGTTGGATTACTCATACATTTATTATAAAATATGCAGTAGTCAAATACGCACAAAACATTTAACATGATGTTGGTATTCGATTAAAGCTAATTTATCATTATTGAATTCAGGAATGGGGGAGATCCTCAACCTCAGTTCGAGTCCCTCTTTTAACTTTGGGGGACGTGACTTGGAGACTTGTAACCATATTTCAGGGATAAAAATATAGCACGTAGCGAAATTGCGAAAACAGTGTTACACCCAAAATGGTTAAATGGTGTGATGATATATTTATTTATAGTTTTCAAAGTAGTTCTACATTAAATGATAAATTTTATTAAACACATAGTACAATTTCAACAGATGATATACCTATTACTATTTATTGTGAAATTTTAAAAAAATGTTTGCAATCTGCTGTCAACATGAATGAAAAATGAACCTCTATATATATATATATATATATATATATATATATATATATATATATATATATATATATAAATGAGTTTTTTCCGATTGAAATTAAAGGTGATCCTTTACAGAATCCTAATAGTCTGTAATTTATTTTTATTTATTTATTTACTACCTAGGCTGTAAAAATATTTTACAAAGCAACACATGGCTACGTAATTTGAAGGTGATAACCTTCAAAATATGTATTAAAACAATCGCTAAATTAATATTAATTCCAAATCGGCAAAAAAATAATGTGTTTAACACGGCACCAAACACAGATTTACAGCTTCTGCAGCATTCATTGACTAGGCGAAGCCTTTTCTGTAAATCTGGTACTTTGGTGCCTAGTTGAACAAATAACTATTTTATATTGTCATTTAACGTATTGGTTTCCACACCTTAGCTTCGAACGTTTTTGCCATAGTCACAACGTTGACTTAATATGCACGAGATGAAGTTAACTTCAATGAATTTTTTCAATAATTATCAAATTTTTCCAATGCAAGTAATTGTTAATATACACCTGCTTATATAGTAGAACATTTTAGCTGTGTATATGAAGTGTAACTTAATTAATCTTAATGTTCAAATAATTAATAAAATATTAGGTACATTTTCCGTTCTTATTTTGCGGTCGTGCTGCATCTGTCAACAATTATTGTGTTATTACGGTTTTTTAAAGTACATTTCTCTCCTATCTAAATTTTCTGTCATAGAAAAGAACGAGTATGATATTAAACTCTTTAGATATTCGTTTTTTATACACTCGCTTCGCACGTTCCTAAAAAACACGTGACTAAAGAGATGTTTAAACATAATATATTATTTGAATTGGTTGAACAGCTACTGATATAGTTGTGGTCTTAAAAACCTCCCCACCGGAGATATTAGTGACCCGGTAATTACAGATGTATTTTTTTATCTTAAGTGTTCTTTCCTTAATTCCCATCATTAGCGGGTTATTTTGATATCATATTATTGAACAGTTAACACTTTTTCTTTTAAATCACGAATATCTTCAAACTGATTTATTTTTGCATTTAAAACTTGATTAGCAGTCGTCAATTAAACTTCCTGCCACAGATATTAGTAATTCGAAAGCTACAGAGCAATTTTTTTGGTCCATTTCTTTTTTGGATCTTAGGTTTGCTTTCCTTCATTCCCATCATTATGGAGCTATTTTGTTAGACTCTGCAACTGCAAATGTCATATTACTGAAATCACACGAATGCCATCAAATAATTTCTTACAAATTGGCTCACTGGAGTCGAACGTGGAATTAGTGCGTTAACAAACCATTCATTAATAAATGTTTGCGTTCGACATTTCTTCCCATTTGTTTTTCGCTCATATTTCACTGGAAACAAAAACGAAACCAATTCTAAATATAACTGTAAAATAATAGAAATTTCCACGCAAGATCGATTAGCACGAACATGAACAATCCTCAAGCCTGGCGTGAAACCCAGGACGAATGGCCACACAACACATTTACTGCAAATAGTGTAATTTAGCGTGAATGTGCAAATATGTGCCATGTGTTCTTTACGCTGCGTGTTGACGTAAGCCGGGCTAATACGACATATTTAACTAAATGTAGCGTTAGTAATGGCGCGAGGATCGTTTTCCGCGACTATTGATAACCGACGCGAACGGGCCTTTCACAATGAGCGAATGGATGCATGCCAAATGCGTGTTCGTGTTATGTTCGTTAGGGTTCGCATTATGCCATACGAGAAAGATTTAAATAATTTAGGTGGACGTAATGTATGGATATGAGCTTTATCTGGACGTGTAACTGGAAGTTATGGATGGAAGTTAGTTTATTTTGTGCTTAATCGCATGACATAACGAGGTTATGTGTTTCAGCAAATTAAATTCATTCATAAACAATAGTTATTTTTCCAGAGTAAACACACTAATCAATTAACACTATAGTAGGCTGCCTAACAGAGAGGATTAAATTTAACAAAAACTGGTACATTTCTTTTTTACCTCCCGCCAAAAGGGATATAGGGAACATGAAAAATCAATGTGTGGGTTTTACTCAATAAGTACGTTCTAGTACCCTTGGAACTAATTTTTATGTGTGGATGGATGAACGTATGTGCAGAATTACAATCAACCCATTTTCCCAAGTACAAGAAAATTTGCTTGTAGCACTATAACAATTTTTGTAAAAATTATATGAAGTTCCATGTTTATTACATTTTTTATATTACATTATGAAAAAATCTGGTATGGGCACACACTACTTTCTTATACAAATAAAACCAACTGAACAAGTATGATTTGTTCCTTGTGTATGACTTTATTTTGACAATTACCTGATTTTTACATGAAACTTATAAATTCCAAGATTCATCCATCCAACAATCCATCCATCCATCCGTCCTCACACACAGACAGCATTGAGAAATTGGTCTTAACGGATTCAGTAGACGTCAAAATATGTATTTCCGCAAAAATCTCGTCAGCGATTTTTTTTCGTGATTCCAATACTTCCTTATACTTTGTATAAGAAAGTAAAAATAGGTTACTTTCCATAATAAATAGTTGATGTATTTCCTTTATCTTTTACCAGTAACAAATTGTACTGTACTATAAAAATATGCAATTTTGTCTTTCAAGATTCTAAATATGGAAAATTAAAACAAAGCTTATTAAATAATATGTCATTGTGACTTTGGTGACATAAACGACATAGTACAGATATTATAAGAAGTATAACTAATAAATAATAAATATATTCTATTATTAGCGATTTGATATCTTGAAATAAGTATGCAAAATAAATAAAATAATTGAACATTATTTTGTGCAAACATTTTTCGTAACACTACTGTTCTGAAGGTTATAGCAATAAATAAAAATTAGCGAACAAATTTTTTTAATTTGTTAAATAATTCTGAGAATGTAGGAACATTTGAATTCAATAATATTACACAACTTAAATTAAATAAAATAAATTTTAATGTTTACTAATTTTTATTCATTATACTTTAGCCTATTTTTTTTTAAATTTCAGTACATCAAATAATATATACCCTTAATTTTCAAGCGCTTTGTAAATTATTTTTTCTGAAACCGGAGCGAAAATACTCCGTTCGCGCCTAAAATACGGAGCGAAAGTAAAATTTCCCTGCCTAGGCAGGAAAACGTTTAAATGTTCTGTTATCTTAGAAACGAAGTCACGAAAACGTGTTTAAACGTTCTGTTACCTTAGAAACGAGAAAAACGTGCTACTAGATAAATATAGAAAATCAGATTTTATTTTTAAATTAAAAACTAATTTTTTATATAATTAAAGGTTTCAGAAAGAAATTAATAAATTACTCACCAGAATAATGTCTGTACTTGACTCGGAGCCATAAAATACTCGACCCAAAGACCCAAAGTGCCTCGTATTTCAATATGGCTCCTCGACGGTAATGCACTACTTTCCAGACTCTTATGTAAATAATTATTACATACTATTCGGTGACTCATTCAGTTAAAAAGTTCGTGATTGATTAATTGATTTTATTCAATTTTCGAACGTTGGATCGGAGATTAAGAAGTCTAGGGTTTAAATTTCAGAATCATTTAACTTTTCAATCAAATATTTTGTTTAAAGAATTCTAACCTTACAAGCAAGAACTCAAATGTTTAAACAACATTGTTGGCTGAAAAATTCAGTTTGATTTCCGTTGAGATTTTCGTAAAATTCCATAAAATCGATAAATCAATCACGAGCATGTGTGACTTGCATGCAGTTTATACAATTATTTTAACTGGGTGAGTCATCGAATAGTTTGTAAAATAATTTACACGGAATGCAAACAATTCAGTTAAAAATAAATTAAATAGTTTGTTATATTTTAATGTTGAAGGTTATAAAATTTTGTTACACATTCCAACAGAAATATGTATTTTAACTTTAAAATCAATCGCAGTAATATATTCGTAATGATAATCCAATACAGGTAATTTGCCACTGTAGATTAATAGAATTTCCACTAACCTAATTTCATAAACTTTTTAAGTGCTTGATGCGTTTGACGGCAAATAGATAATATAAATTAAAATTGTTTCCTGTAAATATTTTCCTCCGTAAAGCGAAAGATAAAGCGTTTATGCATTAACTTTTGGCGCTTGAAAAATAATATTTGGCTTTTCGTTATCCGTGGAAGTTTAAATTCACATTTAAATCTTATTAGTAAATTTGCATTGAGAACATTCTAGGGAGCTCAGAATATTTCATCCCTTTTTTATTTTATGCAAATGCTGAAAATCGTATAATTCATTTCAGTTCTCATCATTTATTAGTTTAGAAAAGTGGGAAATGCATTTTTTGTGACACTGTTTCCACTATATTTGCCTTTATTATGAATACAGCTGAATTGATTATAACTCTTTGTTGCTATTCCGATTGAGTTTTTTATTGAATTTTAATTTTGAATTCTCCGAGACCGGGATGGGATTTAAATATTAAATACTTTATTAAATTTATTCGAGCATTTGGCTTCGGTTCGCGGATTAGTAACGCTAATTACCTATTGGAAAATAATTTTTCAGCTTTATTACGTATTATATTTCGTTTGTTATATAACATGTATAAATAAACATGTGTAACATTTTCAACGAAAGATGAAACCAGATCTTTGAAAAATATCATTTAAAATAAAAAAAAATTATGTATAATAAAAACAGACTCCTATATCTTAAAAAAAAACTCAAAATCTGTATAAGTATTTCGAAAAGAAATAAATAAGAAAACTAGAACTGAGAGGGATCTATTGGATTACTTGTTATAGAACTTATAACATAAAAATTGTACCTTCCGCCGAAAAGGAGGTGTTAGGATTTTAGTCAATAAGCATATTTAAGTATCTTGAAACTAATTTTTATTATTTTCACAGGGTCTGTGTGTGTGTGTGTGTGCGTACGTAAGGGATGGATGGATATATGTTCAGAATTTAGTTCAAGCGCATTATCAAGTATTACTGAACAGAAAATTTTAAAATTTTGCATTTTACATTTGTACACCCTAAGGAAAAGTCCAGTTGATTATGGTAAAAATTTGCAAACCGGAAGTGGTATTTTACTTGAAGCAATATAATAATTTTTGTAAAAAACATGAATTTCTGTTTTTGTTGTATTTTTCATATAACATAGAAGAATAAGTTACTTTCTACAACAAAATGATAGTATTTTGGATATATTTCAGTTTATAATTGAGTTGAGTAAATTTTTAGCTAATAAAATTTTTATTTTGTACCGTTTAAAATTTTTATTTTAATTTTATGAAGGTGGTGAACGGACTAACTACTTTCGGTCATCTGCCGCTTAATGAGTGCATGATTGATAATTTATGTGACCACAAACGACCATGCTCTTCAGTGGGAATCGATTCGAACCCACGACAAAAGTTGTTTGAGCGGCAGGTTATATGCTGGCCACATCAGAATTTTTAATTTTAATTTATTTAAATATAAACTAAAAATATGATTGTTTGTTGTTTCTGTATTTTAAGTAACAAATATTTTTAAAATTTTCTTGTATCTGCACTCATAAAAATATTTTAAGGTCGAAAAATTAAAATAGAATCTCGGCGGATCTTGAAAAGTAATTAAACTCCTCAAATTGTATTCTCGCAGTTTTATTACAGTATAATTAAACTGTGTATTTTTGGACATTTTATTGTCTTCCCAAGTTTACCAAGAAATTAAGATTAATGCAGGTACCAGACAAAGCTTGGCGTACACATATTTTCTTGAAATTTTATAATTTTTATTTTAATAACTCGTATAAGGTTAGGTGTAGTATGCTCTCAGTTGTCACTTGATACAGATAAGAGTCATCTGGTATGTTATTTTGAACTAACACAGATGTCAAATATATAAACATACATATAAATCACATCTCTGTTAGTTCTTTTCTTGACATTTCAATCTTAAATTGGATCGCCAACTTTTGTTTGACCTTGAATATCTAGAAATCGGATAAACAGAATGTGACAAACTCTTATCAACTAGGTAATATTTTATTTTAGCTTTAGCCTGCCATCTTAAATCAAAATGGCGGTGAGTTGTCCTATATACATCATCAGTTTCAATTCATTAATCTGTTCTAAACAGCAAAATCGACTGCTTGACCATTCTGCAATCAGAACGGAAACAATTTGACATCCCTGTCCTGGTAGACTTTATTGTGAGGAAAGGAGCTTGAATTGTTAATGCAGATGCCGCCTCCTACATTGAGGAAGTCGCTAACGATGGCGCAAGTGGTCATCACTTAAGAAATGGAGAGTAATATCATACATCCGCGTTACCGTGTTTTCTACTATTGCGCAGTGTGAAACTTAATGTAGTAAAAGCAAATTTATTCATTAGTATATTAACACATAAAAAATAAACACAGACTAACCAAGGCTAACGTACTATGCTGTGAAAGAAAGAACTAACTTGACATTAATAGTTAAACGTATATTTCAGTATTTATTTCCTCATAAAACATTAGTTGTACACTAAATTGAGTTATTATATATAATAACCTATTTCTATTTTCGATTTTTTAAAACAAAACAGAGCTGCAGTGTTTGAATAATATTTGGCTTGATTCGTGTGCCTGTATATTTGATATATCATATCAATATTAACGATATATCTAACATTTAATTCGATGTCCTTTTAAATGAGGATACTTTTGTAAAACAAGTGTATAAGAACGAAAATTTAACACTGAATCTAAGGGAGTAATAAATTTATTGGATGCCTTAATTCCTGGTGGAACAAAAAATATAAGGAAAATAAAAAGAGAATATTGCGAATGAAGGTGGAATCTTTTCTCTGCTATGGGAGCGAGACTTGGGTTATTAATGCTGAGACGAAAAGAAGACTACATACTGTGGAAATGGGCTATCTCAGACATAGTGATAGCTGATAGAGTATCAAAATTACAGGGAATTATTTGATATTAGAAATCGAATAGAAACCACGCAGGCAGTTTTAGATAGGATAGAAGGAAGAAATTTGCAATTATTGTTGGGACACCTAATACAAATACCTGAATATCGATGGCAACAAATAATATTTCGATGGTATCTTCTAGGAAAGAAGAGAGGTGCAGGTCCAGACGTCCATGAAACGAAGAATGAAGGGGATTTGGTACACAGTACTTGGCTCATATAATATATGACATGTATTACGTATACTAGTGTCATATAAATATTAAATACACTAAATGTACTCATATAAAAATAAAATTGTCACAAAACTTTGATGAAATGAAACGTTTGATTGTTGCCCTGTGTGCAACTGAAACACTGAAATTAAAAGTACTCGTATGTATAAAATCCAACACTCAAATGAAAGCTAATTTCGTTGTTCTGTGCTGTCGGCTGCTATTAATTAATATTAGATTTTGAGCTGATACGAAATAACAGCGACAGTTTTCACGTCACAATATTTGGGTTAAGAGTGAAAATTTCAAGTTCCAAGATGCGTTAATAAGATAATATATGCATGTGATGTCGTAGGTAGCAGTAATATCTATGTAAAAATGTCGACTTTCATAGTTGCTGTATATTTACATAAGTATAATATAGAGATCAGGTTGCTGGTGCGAGATACACATTCAACTTACTCGATTAAATATCCAGTTTGCCTACGCGACACATTTTGTTAAGTTCTTTTTACTTTTTGTGCAGTGGCGTCTCCTCATTTGCAAGTAATTTTTTCTATGTTGGGATTTTTTGTTACCGTTTAAAACTGCGTTCAGAGCTACCCAGTTATTAATTACGGTTAGCATTAGAATTAGCAGTTGCGCTTTGATTAACCCTTAACTGGTATAGTGATTTTTTAAAATAACGTAACAGGTATAGTGGGGTCTTTATTGACCCCACTGCAAAATGTATGTAAAAAATGCAAATTCACGAGAAAACTTGATGTTTATTTAAACAGAACATGCTTAAAACTATAATAAAATTAACATTCAGCAAATAAACAATATAGAAAAAATACTAATCCTCTGTTCCAGCCTCTTGGTTATTGGGGCGTAAAACTGCCAAAAATAATTTTCAGGGGTCAAACAAAATTAGTATACCTGAATGTATTACCTATGATATAAAATTTATATTTTGGGACAACAGCAAAAAAAATATAACAGGGGTGTTTTTTACTTACATTTGCACCTCTTTCTGAATCTGTTTCATTTGAAATGTGTATTTGCTTTCTGCATTAGAAATGTTAGAATCAATCTTTTGTATTTCGTCTTCCGATTGCACGTCATGTTCATCTTCGCTCTCTATAATTAAACACACCGAGACATGTTAATTATAAAATCAACGTAACTGGTATTGTGGGGTCGACAGAGAACCCAATTGTTAATATCTCCTTAACTAAGAAATATATAGATTCGTGTGACCGCCACTAAGTCGAATGTGTCGATTAATGAAGCTACTGAAAAACTCAAACATTTAGTTTAAATTTTTTACACTAAACAACTAGATTTCAAAGCACTGGGGTCTTCAAAGACCCCACAACGCTACCGTTCACACCAAAAAAATGAGGGCCTTAAATGGGAAGGTTGCAAACTCCAAACTTAACTTATTCATAAAAAAGATTAGCAACTAATCGTACTTATGTCAAAAGAGAAATCAGCATGACAAGAAAAATTTTTAAATAAGTTTTACACATAAATGATATAGTTTTTCTTCAAGCATATATTATCATATTTTGCTACAATATATATGATTATAAAAGTTAATCGTTTTGTTACTAATACAATAATATGTTAGTTGCTTCATATATGTACAACTGGTGGCAGCACCTTCTAGGGCGGCTCCGACTAGTGACAGTAGTATTGCGTGGTTCTATCTATGTATTATATTTTATTGTTTAAAATGGCAGAAAAATAACATACTTGTATTTTATTTCATATACCTACCTCAAGTTTATTTTAAATAAAAATAAACAAATTAATTGTTTAATCGTCAAAATTTTAAATATAAACAAACGGTTGTATCATTGGTAAATCGTCCTCTTGGTGTAAATGAAGTATTCTGATTGATTTATAATGTAATGAAGGAAATAATCATTATTTTATGTAAGAATGGACAGTATTTACATTAAAAAGTGGTTAGAATGGTACCTTGAATATGATTAGTATTTAAAATATAGTGGAGCAATATTTTGATTGAGTTAGTAATTATTAAAATTACATTATACGGTTCAAGAAATAAAACTCATCTTGAATAATAATTGTTTTCCGAATGGACTCCAACCGTAAACGAAAATAAATAATTCTCGAAACTAAGAAACTGTGTTTTATTGTCACCATTCCCATTCTCGTTCACCCACGTCCACTTATTTCTCTTATCATCACCCCCGCATACTTGAACCTCCTCAAGGACCATTTCTCCGACAAACTGGTGATGATGCCCATCAGCCCCGTGCGTGTAACGCGCCACTGTGTACACTGTTAGCGGTAACGACTGCAAGAGCGGAGGACAGTGGCAGATTCGCGAGGTCCAAGAAATCGAGACAGTAGCGACCCACGCACGTGGACGGATTTGTAATAGTGAGATTGAGTTTGGTCGCAGGAGAGATTTGGAGAGTGAAATATTTATTTCGCACTATAAAAATATTGACTAATTTATGATATTATTTGTCTTGCTGAAGCTAATCAAATTACGCCATTTGAGATTTCCTCTTTTTCAATATTCTTGATCTATTTATTTCAATTATAAGATTAATTTTAAACTAAAAACAGTTTCTGAAACATATTATTATAGCTATTAATGTAACAAGAATATTATGCGATTTATAATATTCGAGGACGTTGCTAAGTGACGAGGCGTTAGTCTCGTCACTGTACAACGTCCGAGAAAGTTTAAATCGCTAATATTTGAGTTATATTCAAAGCTTTATCGTATCATCGAGAAAGAGTATTCAAAAATAAATTATCAATTTTTTCTGTCATATAAAAACAATTACGTAAAAGTTTTAACTAATAATGTACTTAGTGTGTATTATGGTTGTATCTTGTAATATTACAAGATTATTACAGTCGACGTACTTAATCAGACATAATGGGGTATGTGACCATAATCGAATTTCAATGTATAAGCCATAGAATATGAATGTTCTTCATTGTAGTTTCTTAATACAACAATAAAAACTGTACATTATTTTGTAATAATAAAGTTATTAGCAATTTTGTGTTTTGGAGAAGGGATATGCGACGTCACTGTGGCCGTACGCATGACCCGCTGATATATATCTATTTCTTTCCTTTACAGTATCTCGGTCTTTTTCTAGCACCATGCCTACCGCCGCAATCTATTCAGAAGACACAGTGACGTCTCAATCCCCTCTCCAAATATTTAAAAATTGATTGCTCGTTAACTATAAACAATTAATTGATTTAAAAAAATACGGGTATTTTATTTTTGTATCTAGTATCATGTAATGTCAGAAAAAAAAATTGGTCACATACCCCATTGTAATACATTTAGAAAGTTCGTTTTAAATCTATTATTTACATACTCTCTACGTGATTACAAATGAAATATATGAAAAAATCCGATTGTTTATTCACTTTAAAAGAACTACCTAATCCATAATGCTTTATTATAAATAGTCAGTCGTCAATATATTTTGTTTGTAGATAATTACATTTAGAGAATCGAATCCGAAGCATCGAAGAATATAAATACATTATCTGAATGATGCTTTAGGTTTAGGCTGCACGTACATTAAATATTTAAAAATAATGGTTACCTTGGGCAGTGAGACACTTTTTCTATTCCATAATTTATACTCTATTTTTTCCAATGACCATTGTTTTCACAAACCATTTTGTGGCCAACGGCATGGAGATATTTTCACTGAATTGTTCCTCCTCTTTTCTAAATATTTTTCATTAAAAATGAGTACTGTGATTCGAGTTTGTCGGGCGTGAGTTATGTAGGCTTAGGGTTTGTTTGTCAAAAGTGCGAGCGGAGCGTGCTTACCTTTAGATCTTCATTAAAAATGAAAACTATTGAAGTGAAAAAAAAAAACTATAGAAAAAGATGTCATTGAAAAAAAAATTACAGAAAAATTCAAGTGGAACAAATGGAATCAAAGTAGTGCCGTATAATCGCAAGGAATTTTAGAGTTCCTTAAAAGTAAATGAAACTGTAATATGTTCAGTATTATTTACAAACATAAAAGTTGTATCTTTAATTAAGCGTAGGGTAAATTTTGTTGGCATTGTTCACCAAAATTGATTACTAATTATGAAGATTGATTATTTGGATAGGTATTTTTAGCGACAAAATAATTAATGATGTTAACGACAGAACACGTTATTGAATTTCGTTGTACAACGTACTGCTCAATCTTCATTTATTTGTTCTATTTGTATCATTAATTAACTATACATTTAATATGTTCTCTATTTTATTCTACAGGTAAAATGACAATAACTTTGACAAATTATACCTGAAAATTAGATGGTTAGATCAGTAACCCATAGATATAGGAGTTGGGTACATAGCATCAAATTCTTTTAGAAATTGTATTAAAGGAAACTTTGTAAGGTTCTTTGTTTAATAGACATAGCGATAATTTTTATGTGTTGCAAAATTTGTTTTCGTTTTTGGCTGTGGAAATTGAAGGAAGAAACTTATATTTTTACATATAAAATAAATATATCATCAAGCTATTTATCTATTAAAGTGTCCAGTTGTGATAAATACAATTACAGTAATTAAAAATATACATACATATATCTCTTACTAGTAACTAGAAGCAACCCCCACTGGATAGTTTTAACCTAACTAACTAACTAACCATGTCAAATAAATACGTAATAGTAATAAGTCGAAAGTGATAATAACGTGTAAATAATAGATGCAAATTTAGTTGAAATTCTTACTGCTGTAAAATTGAAGTGCAATTAGGTACTAGCAATTAATTTTGAACCTTAGATCATCGTCATTGTAAACATTTTCTCATTGAACCCGACTTATTTTTAATAAATTCAACTACGTGACAGTTAATATATTCAACAATTTATACAAAATATAAATTCCGCTCTTCACAAATAGCTTTTATCAAATAACCGAATCATAAAAGGTACAAAAATCCTTTGAAATCACTTCACCTTAGAAGGAGTTTAATAAATCATGGAAGATTAATTCACACCACGTAGGTGACATGTGTTACCCGAAATTGTATTCAAAGTGAACAGATGGAGATCATTTGATCATTGCATAGTTGTATCCACAACAGCTACAAGGGGCAACAAAAAGTGAAGTAGTTTGAACGGACGGCGGACGGCGAACGCCTACAATTCTGCGGACTTCAATTGAAATGGGATTCAATTCTCACAGAGTCGCCAATCGACGTCTACGTGGATCAGTGAAGAGATGGGATATTTTCTCAAAAAAGAAATGTTATTTATTATCATATATTCTTTGTAATGTATAAAAATATAAGATTTTTTGTTGTTGTTATTTTCCGCACTTTATACATCACGTATCGAGATCTGCGAAAGCAGAGCATCCCATATATTGTCTAGAAATAGCTCCTCATTCTATTGCGTTTTATGGGAGCGCAGAACGAGCCTGAGATAGATATATGTTGCAAGGCTACTCTTCTTTGTCTAACACATGGTTGTAGAGTTGTAGTTGTACTTTTGTTTAGTGGTAACTATGTAAAAACATGTTGCACAGTCCTGTCAAAAAAGTGATAAATAATATTTAACGGTGTATTGTTTAAATATTTGGAAACTCCTTTATTTCAAAATTAATGAAAATTTCTCAAATACCAGTCGACCTTCGGTCTCGTGGTGTTTTTAACGAAACTTTTGAATCGCGAAATTTTGACGTAATAATTTGCAAGTTAACACAAAAAATATTCTAAAAAAAATATTTACCTCGAGTGGTATTTGGATAGATTATTAAAAACAAGATACACTATTTTCATTAATTTTATTAATGGAACCACTTCCAAAACAAAATTATCACACATTTTGTGAAAAAATTACACTGACGTTTAAGTGAAAAGAATTATTTATTTGATATCGTCACTAAAGTGCTCAATAATCGTCATTAAAAGCTCAGAAATCGATAATTTTGAGGAATGCAGTGTTGGCAATCGTAAAATATTTATTGTATAAGTAAGATAATTTTGACAGATATATAACGTATTGCAGTTTTAATCGTAAAATGAAACAATATGTGAAAGAAGAACTAATTAATTCTGATGAAGTAATTGAGGACAATACTCATAATTTTGAGTGTTATTTACGATAACTTCAATGTTATAGGTTGGCAACACTGAGTGTCAGTTCTAATTAACAACTAACATGTATGAACTTAACCTATATAATATTTTTTTTACAGTTTTTTTCTAATTTTAGATTTCAAATAAAATTAAATATGTACCGCGACCTTGACGTTCCTTTTTATCACTCACATGGTTTATTTTCCTCGATCCTGCGGGCCTCGGCAAATAAATTCCATATTGGTTGTAAAAAGTTAAACTTCAGTGCATTGATACATAAATAACTATTATTTAAAAATTGTCATGGTAACGGGATATACTGCTGGGACCCGTATATTCGCTGATATACTCATTGGTCAAAATAGAGGACGTGTAAGCCTCTTATTGGGTTATTTACTATGGCGTTGAATAATCAATTTTATACTTAAACATCAAGTAAAAGTGATTACAATGTAACTGACTAATGAACTCTTTATTTCTTTGATGTCCAGAATAATACAGTTTTTAGTTTGTATAAATTTATAATTTATGTAATTAGTTTAACAAGAGGATAATTAATGATACAAATGAAACTATTATATTACTTTCGATGTTAGGCAGAGAAAGTTTTATGCGCAAAATATTGTGCGGGTTGATATTTCAAAGAAAATATAAATATAATTTATCCAGTACACTTCAAAGGATATTCAAAAGCATCATTAAAAGTAAATTCTGACAATTAAAATACCTACTGCAAAGTGAGTTAACAGCAATATAAATTATCAGTTGTCAAAAGATTTCAATTTGAACATTTTATTTGCTAGAATAATCTTTTTATTGAAAATTACATCGTGATGAACTTTTCTTTGTGAGTAATTTTTCTCTTCAGCAGTTGGCATTGTTCTTCGCATTAAAAGTTCTAATTAGAAACTTTTCATGTACATGCTGCACAAAAAGCCCTTGGTGGATGAAACACCGCTTACTGCGATGATGGTATAAGTCGTTATCGTGCTGCGAATGCAAGCTACATCATTGTGTGGGTTGTGTTACGCGTCCTATTTAACGAGTACGTTTTAATTGCACACATATACATGGATTTACGCTGTAATTGCACGGATACATACAAGTGGAGAGCTTTTTTCTGGATTTTGAAATTATTGAGGGTGTTTTTTAATGGAAATTATTATAAGTTTGTTATTATAATTTGTAGTGTTTGTAGAAAATCGTTAAATTTGTGACCTAGTTTACAGTTTGATAGAATGAAAGACAAGTTGATAGTTATTTATAGTGTTCATAAATATTTATGTATATTTGTATCACATTTCAACAAAGTGCACTGAAAAATATTTACTTAATTTTTATTGTAATCATCATCATGTAAAGGGCAATAAATAACTTCATGATAATGAATAAGATAATGAATCATATTCGTAAGTTCGTACACCATCGACAACAAATTTTTGGGAAATAATTAATACATTCAGCCCAATTCTCTAACGAAGTTGTTACATAGAAACTTGCTAATAGGGACTAGATTGTATAAAAACTTCGACTGCTAGTAAGAACAACCGATTAAGAGTGATTAACAAGCAGTTGACTAACTTTATTTTACGCTGTCAAGCGTTCCTAAATTATTTTAGAGATATAAGCTTCAAATAAAAGACATACAGAATTAAATATTCTACCACTTCTATTTCAAATATTTTTCTCAATAATCATGTAAGAAGGTTTGACAGCTGAAAAACATAGATAGTCAACTGCTAGTTAGTCGCCCTTAATCAGCGTTCTTACCAGCGATCATTATGTTTAATGGGGAATATTTTATTAGCTGTAAAAAAATCTATTAATTTTTGTTTGAAAATATAGATTGATCAATATCTAGAAAATGTTTCAAGGGGAATATGACCAGACAAGATTCGCTTAAAATGCCGAACCTTGGAATTGCACGTATTTATCTTTATAAAAAGTATGTTTTGGTAAGATTCGCTTCGCTTTTTAATAATTAAAGACTGAGTCAATTTCAATTGCTTTCCTATACGTGTCACATGAAATACTCAATTTTTATATACATATATTCTTTCATGTATTGTTCCTGTCCATTTTGTTAGGCTTTTGCCTGTTGGGTAGCGTAATAAATAAATAAAATGTTGGTAAATAGGAATAGTGGCATGACTCGCTTCACACACATTTTTAATTATAAACGACTAACCAATTAATTATGTATATGGAAAACTTAAACAAATTATTAATAGGTTGCATTTAAAATTCAGAGTAGCTAATAAACTGTTATATTGGTAAGGCTCGCTTCAATTGAATTTTTGATTAACAAGGAGTAAGTTAATCGACTTTGTATGGACATAATAAACAGGTATGTGTTTAGAATGAAATGTAAGTAAGCATAGAATGTTTCTTTTGGCAAGGCTCGCTTCACTCACGTTTTTAATTATTGACAACTAACCAATCAATTATGAATGTGCAAAACTTAAACAAACCAATAGGTTGAATTTAAAATTTAGAGTAGATACTAAAAATATGTAATTGACAAGGCTCGCTTCAATTGAATTTTTGATTAGCAAGGAATAAGTTATTTAACTTTGTATTGTATGAGCATGACAAAAAAAAATTAATGTAAGTAAGCATAGAATGTTTCTTCTGGCAAGACTCGCTTCATTCATATTTTTAATAATTGGCGACAAACTAATCAATTATTTATGTACAGAACTTTAACAAACTAATAGGTTGGTTTTGAAACACAAAGTAATAAATATGTTTCATAGGCAAGACTCGCTTCAATAGATTTTAAATAAACAATAATTAAATTAGGTGACTTTCTATGGACATGGTAAATGGCATATGATTCTTCTGGCAAGACTTGCTTCACTCACATTTTCAATAATTAACGTTTAACCAATCGATTATGTATGTACAAAATTAAATAAACTATAGGATCGATTTAAAATGCACTGTAGAAAATTTTTTTTGGCTAAACTCGCTTCAATTTATTTTTTTATTAACAAAGAGTGGTAAGTTAGTTGACTTTTTATGAACATGACAATAAGTTGAGTTTAAAATGAAATGTATGTTTCTCCTGGCACGACTCGCTTCACTCGCATTTTTAATAATCAAACCTAAGCCAATCGATCTTACATATACGTGGAAAGTTAATACAAATAACGTATATCGTTCGAATCGATCAAATGCTAATACATGCTATGGATACCTGATATAATTTCGTTCATATTACCAATAGGCTTATTGAACATACGAGTACCAACATACATCTATCTAACCCGTTTAGTTTCTGGTATACTGCAATCAATCCACTTTTTCAAAACTTCAATCTGACGATAACAGCATTTCTTGCAAGTTGTATATTTAATACACTTTGAGCTTTGAGCGACGAAACTGATTATACTAATGGTGGAAACTGTCTTTCGGTTTCTATCAATTTTTTCTACATATTCCATTATTGATTTCAATAGATTTTATTTTTGAGATAACCCAATGTAATATTTTACTGAATTTTATACGTAATAAACTTCTCATATGAAAATTTAATTAACAGATGAAATTATGTAGTTGCTCTTAGTTTATTCTCGTGTTCTTATGAGCATACTTTCTTGACTTAATGATCTTCTGTTTTAATTAAAAATAAGAAGTATGCCATGCTATGCTGTAGAGAATGTTGTCTTCTGCAAATTAAATGTTCTTTTCTTTATGCAATTACCAAAAATTTTCATAGATGATTAAGAAAATTTCATAAATTTTAAATATTAATGTAGATATAACTTAAATATTCGGTAAAATATCATACCTTTATATAATTAACATTGTTCGCTTAGCTCTTTATTAAAGTATGTATTTCATACGATCTTTACATTCTGTATTACGTTAAATATTACGGCAGTGAGTTTTCAACAATTAATCTTGTAGTGGGGTCTTAGTTTAATTGAAAATTTATCAGATTTTGTGAGCATATCTCAGTGAATAAGGGTATGTCCAAAAAGTTGTGTAATAATGTTGGCCACAATTTTTATTTTATCAGATTTTTCATGTACTACTTTTGGTTGCTCGTTTAATAAATAGAATTTAAGATGCGAATAAGATGGGTTTCTCGTTTTTTGGATTACATATTTTATACTTTAAGTATATTGTTATATAATTAAATAATGAATACAATTATTCACTACTTTACAAAAATAGATAACCGCGCAGAAAATTATCCAAAGTTGTTAAATTACAAGATCTTACAGGCCAATCCACAAATTCATTTCGCGATATTATGTACTCATAGAATGTGTCCCTCAATAAATCGATTAAGGCGAACGCTGTGTGACATGTTGCGCCGTCTTGTTGAAACCACCGCTCTTCCACATTAATGCTATTCAATTGATGAACGAAAAAGTCAGTAATCATGGCTCTATAGCGGTCTCCATTGACTGTAACGTTCTGGCCGGTATCATTTTTGTAGAAATATGGACTATTGATTTCAAAAGTCCGCGTAAAGCACACCAAATAGTGAGTTATTGTTTATGAAACGTCATCTCAATAATGGCTTATGGATTTTATTCACCTCAAAGCTGGCAATTTTGCTTGTTGAGTAATAAAAAACAAGCTTCATCGCTGTATGAAATTTTCAAAATAAATTTGAACAATTTGCAACGTACTTCTATTAGCTGTCAAATTGGTTGTCGCTGAAAAAAGTGAGTCCTATTCGAAAAACAAACCTCTAAAAAAACCTGATGCTTATAAATAAATAAGTAAAATAAAATATAATTTTAAGGATATTATAAACAAACTCCGATATTACATGATGGTATTGAAAAATTAAATAGTACACTCTAAGGCAAACCTTTTATTTCATATTTAAATTAACAATGTTTGCTAGACTATTACTACATTACCAAGTTAAGAGCTGCAGAAGATCACAATTTCCGTTGATTTCAGAGCAAAGCCAGGCGCTTCCACCATTTCTCGCTTGTATGCAGAACGGTAAATGTATTTCTGTTTTGATAACGTCGGTAGGTTCCGGCCGCTGTTCAAAGACAGACCAGCAAGTTCCATGCTTTGTTGTAACTAGTTAATGGTTATCGTGTCCAACTCAACAGTAAGAAAACAATACGCAACGCTTTCAAAGCCATCTCTTTGTAACTTTCAAACGCGCGTTATAATCACCATAGAGAATTCGCTGAATTGGCTGCTGCTAGATGATTAGCACTTGATACTCGATGGTTGAAGTGCTAATTTTGCTGTTTGCATATTCATAGACGATTTAAGAGAGTTTTTGTATGGAATTTTTTTTTAGTTTTTGTGTGTTTGAAATTGTTATAAAATTATCGCGAATTTTAAATTATAACTTACGAAATATATACCAAATAGGTTTAAAGTTATTTATTATTAACAAATTATTGTCGATTTTAGTTTCTTATACAAAGAAAAAATCTATTGTGACCATTTTTACCTCCCGCATATATACCATGAGTTTTAGCTGAGATGAAATATTTTCTTTTCTATTTCTAGAGATACACAGGTTGTCAATGTCAAATGGACTTGTCATCATACTTAAGAGATTTTTATTAACTCAGAAAATATGCTAAAAGTTGCTTGGTATCATTTTAGTTATAGTTTAAGAAATGATTATGTATGTTTGCTAATTTAGAAAGATCTGCATGAAATGAAGAAAATGAATATGATTTTCTGCTTGGAATAGAAGAAAATAATCAACTGTTTGTAATAGCTTTACCAAATCAATTAAATATTAGCAAATTTAGATTATTAAAACTAAAAGATGAAAAAATTAATTTAACATTGACAACCTATGCTGCATTTTATCTGGAACAGTACGATAATGTAATAGCTGGTATGTATAGTGTCTTACATTCATAAGAGATGAGTAAATATTGCATGTTAACTGGAACTAAAGGTGTGTAAGAGATGTTTTGTGACTAATCTAACTTTTCTATAGTATAGACAAACACGTTTTGGTTTCCACTATTTTTAAGATGACATCTGTTTATGTGTGTTTTTCTTTATTCACGGTACCTCAGAATTTAATGACGATATCATTTTGAAATTACATGTTTAAAATTCGAATATTCATATTACGAGCTGATTACATTTTGGTAGCAATCTGTCAACCGGAAGTGGTAGTTTACGTGAAGGCCTATCAAGTTGTTAGGGCATCTCAATAAATAATTGATTTAGATTAAAGTTTGTTGTACTCAAAAACCTCTGGAATATTGGGTACATTGTTTATTTGAATTTTTTTGTCTATATTTTATACCGTTTTGAATTTTAAACTTGCAAGAGGTTATATGCTGTCCACAATAGATTTTTTTTAATAACACCTGTGTGTGTGGATGGATGGATGTGCAATAATTCATAAACAAATAATTATAGAAAAACTAAGTTCTATGACAGTGCGCAGAACTGATTTGGTTTTGGTCATAATTTTAAAACCATAAGTTTACTGGATACACAAAATATTTTTTTTTTACACTACAGAAAAAAATAGTTTTAGTATTATTATTAATTTACTTTAATTTTGGGACATTCAAAGTGAAATATGTTTTTTAATACGAGCGTTGCCTTTTATATTTCGGGATTGGAGAACAAGAACCAATATTTATCATCGAAAATGGGTTTATTGTTTTTAAAATTATTTTCCATGAAGATCAATACACTTTTTCAATAATAATAGTTATAACAGCAAACATATATTTCTTATATATCAAATTAAATTATAAAACATTCACATTCGGATTTAAGTTAAAATGGCAACTGCCGGCTGTGGGATTCGAACTGATGATCTCATGATCCACAGTCAGTGCATTTAAGATTAATTAGGTGCTAATTATCTTTTATCGTGGAGTACAACAGGAAAAATCAACATTAGCAGCCAAAAAGGGTTTCTTTACGACAGCCTAAATGAATTTCGTTAAACACAAGTACAACGACAAGTTTATTGAGCGTAAGTTAGGTAGGCCTAACCTAAAAATAAAATTCCTCTGCAAATATCTTCAGTATGTAATCAACCATAAAACAAGCGATCGCAAATTAGAAACCATACAAATTATCCGAACTAATCATCTAACAAAACAATAGCAGTTGCTTCATTCCTGCAACCTTGTTGCAACATCCCCACAATACCTCCACAGTCCACATCAACAATATTTTTATCTCTGACACAATTAAACACAAGCGAACAATTTATGCCATTCGGATTATATACTCCGCTACATGACTGCCCGCCTGCAATAATCTTAATTAACAACATCCTGGCAGCGTCCTCGGCCGCTCGCGTTGTTCGCCTTTAATCCTCTCAAGGACGTGTGCATGGATATGTCGCCTCATATCTTCGTAACCGCGAAACTACGAATTAGCTTTAATTAACTCAACTTGGTCAATTACCTTTTTGTTGCATGTCCGCACCGAGTATTTTAGTTCCGGTATCGTCGGATTTTCATCGCAAACCTTCATGTTGCGATATGCTAAGATACGGAGGAATTTTCACGGGGTTTTACTTTAATGAACTGTGCAAGTCAATATTTGGACTTTGGTTCAAGTTTTATGTTGTTTATGTTGAATATACACTGCATTTTACATAAATACCCATAAAGCGTCTTCAAAAGATTTCTCACGAAAAAGAAAGACGCAGAATTTATTTAGTAAGGAAATGGCGGTTGTTGCAGAGGTTAGTTAAGGTGATAAGGTGAACAGTATTTTTAAATTAATTTTTTATTTTCAAATAAGCTGGAATTTAGCTCAGGCATAGATTATTTATTATTTTATTTTACATATTTTTATTTTCTTAAACGCAGTATAAAAAAACAACGGAATTTGAATCATATACAAGAAACTTGCAAATAATATAATTTTTTGCCGATTGACATTATAGGTGACATTTTACGGACTGCTAATAGTCTGTAAAGTGTCACTTTAATGCCTAGGCTGTAAAATTATTTTACATAGCAACCGCTCTACAATCACATTGTAACCGTCAACCTTTGTATAGCAACCGTTCAACACATAACTATTTTTGCAGATTGACATTAAAGGAGATACTTTACGGACTGCTAACAATCTGTAAAGTGTCATACTTCAGCACCATTCATGAAACGGCAGCCTCTGCTATAAATCTGGTATTTTGGTGCCTAGTTAAATAAATAACTATTTTTGCCGATTTATGTTAAAAGAAATAAATTTATCTATTTGAATTACGATATATTTATATATTAACTATATGTTGCATTTCCCAAAAAATAAGATACATTTGTAGATAAGTTAGTAATTAAACAAATATTCTTCTTAACGTCTGCTAACCTATGCCTTTTTGAGAAAGTTAAAAACCAGTTAAATTTATGTTTGTTACAATTAAATTGAATAAAGGAAGGTTGTAAAAACCACATACTTCATAGGTAATTAAGGTTTTCAAAATATTTATAAATAATTTATTAGATAATTATTTTACCGTGAAGTGGTACTAAGGTAGATTAATTTCCAAGTTTACAACATGACATGGAAACATTTGATGTTTTAGAGATGGGAGATAGGAATTTTATTATAGCAGACAAATCGCTTGTGACTCGTAAGAGAATATCAAATCGGTACGCACTTTGTGAGATTAAAATATGAGAGTAGATACAGCTTCAGACAATCATACTTGGCCTTGTGAGAAAAAAAACCTCAATATTTTGCGCCTTACAATAATTTAGTCTTTCGTTCTTATTTATATATTTATTTTTATACACAATTAGAGGAAGGAAATATTTATATTATATCGTCACAAATGTTATAATAACTTGTTACTTTAAGTAAATATACAATGAAGGAATGTTTTTTTATAAAATTTTTGTTTTTGTTTCAGGTGAGTGGTCGATTTTAACGACATTTTAATTTTAATCGCTGATGGTAAGTTTAAATTAATATTGTTCCGCTTGAATAAACGTTTTAGTTTCTATAAGTAGCAGAAAGAATAGCAATAAATGTTTTGAAACCCTATGATTTCGTTTTGATCATTCCTCAACAACGTCTGTGTGGATGAATGGATGGATGGTTATATGTCCATAAGTTCTATAATTCACGAATATTAAAAATTACTTTTGAACGACCGTCAATTGTTTTTATAATAGTTTTATAACAACTTTATGTGGTATCAAATTGAAATTTTTAGAAGAGGGAATTTATTTTGAACTTCACGGTGTTGATATATTTTTTGAGACATGTATACCAATAAAGTTTTTAGGGTTCCCTGAATTTTCCCAATTAAACATATTAACGAAACATCTTTATTATATTTATTAATTTTTAATTATATGATCAAAATTGGGAGATTGCATATTGATTCTAATCATTTTCAAATTTCATATTTAGACGTATAGGATGTTCAAATTACGAGATGATTAGATTTTGCTAGTTTACTTGAAGGCGTATGAAGTATTTTGAGTATATCTCATAAATTTTGTAACAATGAAAAATGTGAAATAATATTAGCTACAATTTATATTTAAAACTGTTTTCTATTTTTTATCGTTTGAAAGTTATTTAGGCGGGAGGTTATGTGTTGGGACATTTTTTTATGTATTGTGTAATTTACTATGTATTATTTAATATTGCGGAACACATGAACATCGCGTAAATTTGAATCACCCTCTCCGCCTCTGCAGGTGTTCATGTTTGGTTTGGTCGATAAATTATTTAATTTATACCTTCCGCGTCCCTGGTGCGACATTTTCCTTGTACGCGCGGGACAGAGACCTTGCAACTGTCGAGTGAATAATGTAATGAACCTGGACCCCCAGGTCCATTCGCGGTCGTTTGTAACCTGTGTTCTTCTCAGTGACGCTTACTTGCTTCAAATACTTCGATTCCAATTCCTCTTGTAACAAACTTTAAATCATTTATAGCTACGTGCTACATATATACATAATGTGGAATGTTATTTAAAATTCATGTATTCATTTTACAACTGCATTCAAATGATTTAGTTCGTACTATGTTCTACGGAAACGTTTATTGAATACCTTGATAACATATAAAAAAAGTTGTACAAAATAACCAACTTCAAATATTTAAAATAGTAAAACATCAAAGTATCTATCCTTGCCCTCCCCAAATCCCGTAACTGTTTGCACCTGTCACATTATGTGTATAAAATATTTATTTGTCAATACAACACACACCAGCATATCTGAAACGAAATAAAAATATTAATAAGAATATAATACACAGTTAAACAAAAGTCTAACCTTCCTGAATCCAAAGTGCAGAAGTATTTCTTGTATGTATCCAGAGAATCTAATGTTGAATAAATTTGGGGACAGGCTATTAGTAGTGTACAATTTCCAGAGAGATTTAAAGTATTCACTGTACATGGCTTATTCTCAATCGTAGTTACATTACTTGTAACACCGATCTTATACTTCTGGTGGTCAATAGTTATTTCGTCTAAATTAGATAGGATTGATGGCAACCAAGGTACCTTGATTTGCTTAAGATGTAACATTGATGCCAATAATTGATGGTTTACTGGTCCAGAGCGAAGAGAATCAGTCGTTATGGTGTTGGACAATGAAGATGACATTAGACTGCTACTTCTACTGCTACTCCTACTCCTACCACGGGATCTACTGAAGGATGCGCCTGCATCAGTTCGGGCTATACAAAAGAAATCCAAATAGTAATCATAAATTAGAATTTTTATACTAATTTTAGTAGTTCCATTAAGTTTTACGGAAGATAACTAAACTTATATTTATTTATGGAGCTTTTCATGTTTCAGACTTTCATAAAAAATTATGATTAAATACGATTCTATTAAGACTGAGGAGATTCTTTAAGAAAATGCAACCAGACAATTAATTCTTGCTTGCTAAATATCGTTTTTATGAATAAAGAGATCTTCAAAATTGCGTTTAGAACTGCTAATGTAAATAGATCCATGATTCCAAAGTGGATCATAAGATCTTCACTTAGATTCCCACAGCCGAATATTGTCACCATACATAAAATAACACCTTCCATTAACATATTTGGATGATGTGGTTTGACGACTGGTAGCCGCTCTTCTTCTTTTCTCTTGGCATTCTAAAAGTCCTTGGTCTGGTGTAATTGTATTGACATACGGCGTTAGATACTTCATTCCCTGGTATCATATCATTTTATAGGACTGTAGATATTTTAGAAGCAGCCAACGAGTAATAAGATTCTGTTACGAATAACAATAATATGAATATTTAGCAAATATTTGTCTGTAATTTCATTTTCAATCATTGGCGGGATTTCACTGATTTCAGCATTTTTATTGGGGTGTTTATATCAACTTTAGAAGTCAGGCTCGTGACCATGATTTTTAAGGGGAAGGGGGTAGTGTTGATTAAAAATATATTCATATATAGATATTTTTTATTCATTTTTAATTATACTTAAATGTAGGAGTAAATCTTTAAACTCCAATAAATTATTTTAAAATAATTAATTACAAATATTAATAAATACATTTTTAATTTCATATGTCGAATTAGGAAATAAAAACAAAAAAATCCAAAAATCAAGTGTAAAATTATAGTCTTCCCCAATTATTTGCTCCTGGATATCCAAATTTTGGTTGAAGGAGGGCAAGTACCTAGTTTTACCCTCCACAAATCCCATAATTATTTTAAAATAATTAATTACAAATATTTAAGTTATTCTTAATAGAAAAACGGAATAAATGAAACACATTTTTCAATTTCAAGTATCGAATTAGGAAATAATAACAAAAAAATTATAGAGTTAAAAAGAATGACTGTTAAAGTATAGTATTCCACAATTATTTACTCCTGGTTGTCCAAATTTTCATTGAAGAACGGCAACTACCTACGCTTTCCCTCCCTAAATCCCGTACCTGTTTGCAACTATCACATTATGTTACAGTATAAATATTTATTTGTCAACACAACACACGCCAGCAAATCTGAAATGAAATAAAAATATTAATAAGAATATAAAACACAGTTAAACAAAAGTCTAACCTTCCTGAATTCAACGTGCAGAAGTACTTCTTGTATGTGTCCAGAGTATCTAATGTTGGGTGAATTTTAGGACAGGCGTTTAAGAGTGTACAATTACCAGACAGATTTAAAGTATTCACTTGACATGACTTTTTCTCAACTGTGGTAGCATTATTACCAATCTGGTACTTCTGGTTGTCAATAGTTAATTCGTCTGCATCAGATAGGATTAGTACCAACCAAGGTAAATCGTTTACTAGAGGATTGGCAACTACTGACTGTAAGTTACTCGTTACAATATTATTTTGATTGTGGCTGAAAGTCGGTCTGGCACCTCCAAAGCGAAGAAAATTGTATGTTCCACTGGGAGGCAATTGAGCTGACTTTGGCATGTACGAGTAGTGATGAGTTGGTTTTCTACTATTACTACTACTGATGCCGCTGTGGGTTCTGTAGAATATATTTGTACCAGGTAGGGCTATGAAAAATGAAGACATATAATAATCAAATTAGAATATTTGTATCGATTCGAAATACTTCCATTAAATTTTAAGAATTAAAGGTATATATCTTAACTTATATTATTTTTTAGTATTCTAAGCTTCCAAGCAACTGAGTTAATTCACAGTCCGATGTGATACAATAAAATTATTTACTTCATGCATACATAACATCACGATATGCCCCACTCGGTAGTGTATCACGATCCGTGAAACACCTTCAATCAATCTCCTCCACCATTCCAATTCTGGCACACAATTTTCGCCTTGTCTACTTACATATATGCTCGTCTATTCTTCACACTCGGAATAATTCGTTTGCACGCAAACTTTCATCCTTCATCTTACCTGCAAACCACCTCAACTGATTCACTTCCATTTTCTTAACAACTTTCTTCACAATCTCACACTCACTATACACCAATGTATTCCGGATACAATCACGTCTTGAATATTATTAAATTAAATATTCTTGCGTCGAGTTTATGTTTAAAACAGCTGATGTAAATGATACCAAACTGTGGATCATAAGATCTTCATTTAGATTCGCACAGACGAAAATTGTCGCCACATAAAATAACACTTTCCACTATTAATCTTTCGGAGCTGTGGTTTGACGACTGGTATTCGTATTTAATGGCGAGTTATACACCCGAAATATGAGTAAATGGCGTGATGATATACTTATTTATTTATGTTACTGTTCATTGTAAAATGGCATATGTTACTTGTTCACTGTGTCTCTTGCACTAAATTACAATACCGACAGCTCTTAATAAAATTCTATTTATATATACTATTTAAAATAATATAGAAGTATTCTAAATAATATGAATAAATTGTCGTTTTGTTAAGAAATTTATATTACCTGTGTTATATCTGTGTGGAGTTGCAGGCCGTGTTTCCTGTGATTCTGTTGAATTTGGCTTTACAACTACTAGTGATGACACAGGAGTAACAAATGAATACTAAAAAAAAAAATAATATTAAGATTAGACAGTTAAGCATCAGAATAGAATAGAAATCATAAGTGAGGTCTTGTATATAATTTTTCTATTTGTGAAATTATTACTTGGCAATTTGCAAAAGGTGATAAAATCGCATCAAAACTTAATGTTGTGGGAAGTGGGAATATTTCTTTAGCTGTCAAGAAACGATTAATTTTTGTCACAATTAGTAAATTTTTACGGTAGCAACTTTTTAGAGAATAGGCCAGAATATAGGCACATCTTACTGTTGTCACAGTTGTTTTTTGTTACCCTGTCAGGTTATTTGTAATTGATTAGATTTAGAATATGATAAACGGTGGTATTTTAAATGAAAATTTTAAAACTTAATATTTTTAAATCCAGCATAATTCACTGAAAGTATTTATATGTATTTTATATTTTATAAATGAAATTTCATAAACTAAATTTGTAAATTAAATCCAGTATAAACCTGCCATTATACTTTCCCTAGGTTATGGGACAAAAAAAAGAAACTTATTGCTCTACCAGTCAATAATAAATTTTCTTCTGTAGAGCGCTCTACCGAATTGATAAATATACCAAGTTTTATTTTTGACAAGTCCCATTTTTCAAAAATCTAACTGAATTATAAAATCACCTCAATCGAAAAAATGGTTAATAGATATGTTTCATAATGCTCATTATCCCATTCACCCTCGTGCTTTAACAGATTGCCTTATGTAATACTATTAAGTATGGTAAAATTAGCGTTATTAACAATTTTTTTCAACAAACTTATTCCGGTTGTTATTATTTTGTCGCAGATTGAAATAGTTACCTTTAGAGCAATGGCGAGAGCTTCTTTTTCCGATGTCGTACTTTCATCAGTATTTGTAGTTTCGTATTTTTTGTTGAGTAATTGCTTTATGGTCAAATAAGCCCAAAGACGTTCCAAACTTCCGTATTCTTTTTTCGGTTCTGATACTGGTCTTTTAATTATTGGAAAACATCTAGGAATAAATCTGTGTGTACCATTTAAAGTTCTTCCTTCAACACTTACAAATTTATCTGCGGGCTCAGTCAGTTTTCCAGCCACTACAAACTCACTGCCTTTGAACAAAATGTCAAATTTGTTCTTTGTCACATTTGAAACCTGATCAGCATAAATAAATCTGACATTTGTGAGTAAAGGTGACGAAATTTCTCGATAAAAGTCTTCAAGTTGAAGAGAAGCATCTGCAGCTTCGTAAATCGTTCTCATGAATCCTAAATTTTTTGTTGCCAATTTTTTTAGAAATTCTTTATTTGCGGATTCTCCAAAGGACAGTGAAAAAATTGCTGCTTTAGTTTCATCATTTCTTGAGCTCACCATTTTTAGTATTTCCCCGTAATCTGATATGCCTACATTGGCTTGACCATCTGTTAGGAAAACTATCATTGGTTGCTTTTCATGTATTTCATTTTCTTGATTATTAACTCCTTTAGACGTAAGTCGCAATGCTACTGCCAAAGCATCATAAATATTGGTCATTCCTTCGTCTTTCATTTTTGCGACAACTTCTTGAACTTTCTCAATATTAGCTTCGTTTGCTAAAATTGGTTCGGGTAGTTCCGACTCTGTTGGGTTGGCTATATTTTCCCAATTTTCATTCCATATCTTTAATAGGATTTCAATATATAAATATATGTAAATGAGTTATAATTTTTTAAAATTACCTGCACACCCGAGCTGAATTTAACTAAATGAAAATAATCTTCGTTATTTAGTTCACTAAGGATAACTTTCATTGCATCCCTTAGTTGCTTCATTTTTCTTCCCATCATACTACCACTGACATCCAGGACGAACACAACATGTTTTGGAATTGGTGCTAAATCTGATGGCGCGAAGAAATGTACGAAGTATGCATCGTCGACCTAAATAAATATTCATTGAATTTATTGCTCTTTTGTAATTGTAAGGTTTGAATTTTACCTACGAAATCGGGTGTAGCTTAAATAAGGAATAAGAAAATATAACAATTAAGAAAAAAAAACCATGGCGATATTTTCGCGGAAATATATGATTTGAAGTTCCCTGAATTCGACTTGACAATTTTTACAATGAATACTGTGTGGATGGATGGATGTGTGTCCATATGTTCAATAATCCACGAAAGAGAAAAGATATTGAAATTTTTATATATCTGGTTCCAATTAGATGAAACCGTAATTTTACATACCGGGAATATAGGGATTTCGAAGCTAGTTTTTAATATTTTTATCTATTAACTTTAGAGCAAAAGGTGTAAATATATAAGTTGACCAGAATATAAAAATGTATACTTACAATAAAGCCTATTTAGTTACTTAAATGTTAGTATTTCGCGATGTATGAATCAAATTAAAATTAATATTTATTAGAAAAAAAATTGACATTTCAGATCAGATTTAGATTTTATTTATGTTGTACCTATTATTCTCTGTAGAAATTTTGTAGAAAATTGTAATGATATAATGGCGAATTTGAGAGTTCATTTTTTTCAATTTCTTTTTGGTAAATAAATAAACTCTAAACTATTTTATGAATGTCAAACATGTTTCGTTTTTGTTCAATTTTCCTAATAAATATTGATTTTATTTAAATTTAATTGATGTATCGTGAAATACTAATATTTAGGTATCTAAATGGATTTTATTGTATGCATCTTCAAATGATGAACAACTTTTATATTTACACTTTTACTGTAAAGTGAATAGATAAAAATCTACAGCAACATAAAATAAAAAAAAAATAGAATTGAAATCTCTATATTCCACATTTTAATTCTACTCCCAGTATGATTCATAGTACATTTAGAAAATGACATTTGATAAATATTGATTAAACTCTCTCGAGTTGGATATCAAAATAAAAGTTCCAGAAAGGAAATTTGAATTCAAATGTCATCAATTAATTTTGACCAATCGTAAATTGCTCCTCTTAAAAGAGTTATTTGAGTTTGCTATCAATTAAAGCTCTCAGAAGCGAGAATTAAACTAAAAAGTCGAAAAATGATTTGTAATGAACGTCAATTGTTTCTTTTTTTTAGAATAGTTAATTGAATCTTGTCGAATTTGATGTCAATATAAATGCTATTAGCAGTAGTCGCACTTCCCGGTATTTTTGCAACGTGATTCTGACCGGTAATTACAATACCGACCACTTGATGCATTGCATAAATTGTATTCAAGAGGATCCCTGATTTCGTGGTAAAGGCAAACACAATTTATTCACTTACGATAACTTCTCCTCCTTGCGGGTCTCTTTCCACGTCGTATTCCACTACAAATTGTCCAGAAATTCCTTTACTTTCATCAGCTCCTTTTGTTCCCACCATCATTTCTTTTTGTTGTTGAACAGACGGCGAAAAATGAATGTTTACTTCAGTTTCATCGTCATTGAGCTTTGATATTGTCGCAAATTGATTTTCTAAAGATCACATCGTAAAAATGTTAAACATAAAAAGTTGATTTAGAAAATAATAATAAAAATCTTACTGGCAACTTTGTTAGCTTCAGTGATTTCATTGCCAGACCGAAGAGCTGGAGTGTCTACATCAAAAATTTTTCTGGTCTCATTTATGTTAACATCAATGTTAAAGTCTTCTACTAATTGTCCAGGGTGTAAGTTGATAACCATTTCATATTTGTCATGTTTTCTTTTTAGAAGTTGTTCATAAGTCAAGGTGAAGAGAATCTTGCTGATTGGTTCAACATTAACAGATACTGTGAATGTTTTTGAGTCTCTGGCACTCATTGCAACATGACCTGCTGATTGACCTCTTTCTACGGCTTGTTGATATTCTCTTTTTGCTTCTTCTTTTTCTCTTACGTATGCTTCATATTTTTTTCCGCTTATCTCCCTGTTCAAAGAAATGAATCAGTGTGTGTGAATATTATTGTATTTGTTAACATATTGGTTGATACTACGAGCTCTGCTTTCGGTATATTAGGAAATCTGCCCATCGTTCTAAAGATATTTTACAGAAAAAATGCTTCAAATAAAAGATTCAAAGAAATTTAACCTCTGACACTATCCACTTGAAGCATGTTTAACTAGAATAACATTAAAAATATTGTCAGAAATAAAACAAATCCCTTGATTTACTCAATAAACGAGTATGTAGTACCAGCAAATTAGTTTAAGTTAGTAGAATCTCGAAAATTGTAAAAGTTAGGACTTCTGTTAAATTAGACCGCCTAAAACTATATATTGGTCAGTAGGTATAATCAAATATATTATTAACAGTAAATTACTAAGTTTATAAGGTTCATTATTCGTACGCGCACACGTTAATGTTATGTCCGATCTATGAATCTTGGCGAGCAAAAAGAATGTAGTTTGGTCCACCCTACGATGCGTCTTGTCAAAAATATGCTTTTACTTAGATGCTGCACAGCTTGGATAGTGAAATAGTTATTGTTCAATACTAAGCAGAATCGACGTCTTTAATAGATTTACAATCTAGCACTTTGTTTTTTCTTTTAACATTTATAACTTGTTAGTATTTTTTTGATCTGCATTTCGTTCATAGTAGTATTCTATTTTGTATGTGTAAATAATTTTTACTTTTTTTTTTTATTATGTTTGTATATTTAAATTGAATATTTTCTGGTATGACTATGGTTTTTATAACTTTTTCCTTGCCACAGATAAATTCTAAATTACTTAAACTCGCCTAGATACATCGTTCGGAATATAACAGTCACGCTATTTCATAATGAAATATAACTAATGATATGTTCTACGTTACATTACGAATCCAGATATAAAGGCCGTGTCGGGAAGAGTAATTGTGAAGGTTGCCTCTTGGGACTTATCCTCCGGATTTAAATACTTCGTTTCTACCATAGTTCTTGCATATCTGTTCCGGATGTTCGCAGTCACGTTCATGCTCTTTAATTCTGGAAGACGGGGTTCTGTCGACCGTTCCTGTTAAATCGAAACTATTTAATAACTAGTGATTTATAAATAATTATTATCTTTAATATTTTATTTTTATTTTAATATTTTTCATTGAGTGATTTCTGATAATTACCTTGCTAGAAGATTCATCGGACCCAACAATTACAAGTGATTCCGTTGTAGCATCTGGTACTGGACCAGGTGTTACAAAATATGGCAGCAAAATTGCGCCAAAAAATATTGAAAGCAACATTGTATTAGATGCTCAGTGAGACGTTGAATAATTATTTACTTCTCTACTACAGTATATAAATATCTCTTGTAGGGTCAAATGTCAATTTCAGCTTATTATGGGATTATGATTATTTGTAGAAATGTCATATCAATTTTATTTTACTTAGAAAGATTGTCTGGTTTTTCCAACAGTTCGCCTTCCGAAAATATAAATATAACAATGTAATAGGTTTCCTTAAATATTGCAACTAATTAAATTCTGCTTATAAATTAAATTTCAAATTTATCTTATAATAGTAATAATTACATTGAAAATATGGGAAATATCGACTATACAGTGAAATAAAAATGATGATTCATAATATATGAATAGAAAATGTAAATAGAGAGGCATAATAAACTTCTGTCAAGAACTTAAAAAATAAAATAAATAAATATATCATCACGCCTTTTACCCATTAAGGGTGTGGCACTCTGCTTACGCAGATCTCGGTAGGTGATATATTTTTGCGTATGAAATGCGGTTACCAGCCGTCAAGTCATAGCCCCCAAAGTTGTTAGTGGAGGGGGAACCACAGGGGTAAATTTAAATTTGTAACTGTCGGCAGTGGGATTCGAACTGAGGATCTCACGATCCACAGTCCGAGACGTTACCACGGAGCTATTTACCCCATTCAAGAACTTAACATTCAGAAAGTTAAAGCAAATTAAAGATGAATCAATTACTAAGCATTCGTTACAAACGGTACCAATAAATGATATTTTAAAATAGAAATAAGGATACTTAAGTACAGTGGCGGCTCGTGACTTTATTTAGGTAGGGGCTGTAAAAAAAACTGACATTCCTTGAAGCTAAGTGAATTTTTATTTTTAAAAAATAAAATCATTTCGTCGTTCTTTTTGCATAACGAAATGCTCTATGGTTTTTCCAATGAAGACTGTACTGAATTCATTTTATCTTTTTTTATAATCTTTTTATTTAAATATTAATAATTAGTTATTTATTTAATCTAAAATATTAAAATTTAATTATAATATAACAATTTAATAACAATATACCTTTAAAATGCACATTTCAGTGTACAACTTTGCTTTTACTACGCTCATACCATCTATTATGGATATGGCGCTGCGCTATTCGCAGCCCCACGCGCAAGCTAAACTACACAGTCTTCCCTTCACTGCACGCCCCGCTGTGTCCACACTTTTGGATTTTCACGGAGCTGTTTCGAGAACAGCTCTCAGTGTGGTGGGGATAAAGGTGCTGCGTATAGCAACTCTATGCATCGGTGTATAACAAATAGCATATATCACAAGGGCAACATTTCTAAATTTAACAAAATACATTATATTAATTATACAATATTATTATTGTTGATTATTTATTCATTATTATATATGTATATAAATAGATCATTTTTTAACTCAGGGCTGCAGCCCCGCAGCCCTTACCCACGAGCCGCCACTGCTTAAGTATTAGTTGACCAAAGTATAGTTTAAATAATTTGATGATCCCAACACATAACCTGCCGCAACTTTTAAACAGTACAAAATAGGGAAAAAAGTTTCAAAGAAAAATTGTAGCCAATATTCTTCTACATCTTTCTGAGTACAACAAAATTTACTCGAACTTAACTATTTACTGAGATAAACCCAAAAAACCTGAGAAGCATTCAAGTAAACTACTCCTTCTGTTTAATGGATTACTACCGAAATCTAATCAGCTCGTAATTTAAATATAAATATTAAATATGTAATTTAAAAATGTTATCTTTAATTAGTTTTTTTATTTATCGTAGACGAAAAAAAATACATACATACAGACACTTGCTGTCAATAAAATAAAATTTAACTAGAAAACAAGTTGTTGAAATTGAAATGTCAATTAATTTAAACTTCAAAGTTAATGACTCAAGTGATTTGAGTTTTCGTTTTTTCGTATTTAAACTTTATTTAATGATATAATTGTATTTAGATGCAAATTATAAAATTTTGTAAGAAATAAATTTCTATAAAAATGAGAAAATAATGATACCTTTGGTTGGTTCTTCCCTATTATACATATACCGTGTCTGAAAGGTGTACATACATACATACATACATGTTCTACCGGACAACAATGATTGTAGTACCAATCGAAAGATATCATTTTTCTGAATCAAACGATGTAACATACATTACAATTTAGTAGTAAATTAATTTTAAAGTTTTCAAAATTCTCCGATTTATTAAATTTTTATCGAAAATAAATATAGTCACCTATGACTGTTTTGTTTTGATATCTTTCAAGCTATTTATTTGAAGTTTAAAAATTAATTTACGGAACCAAATTACAACTAAATTGTAATGTATTTTACATCGCTTCGTTCAGAAAAATGATAGCTTTTCGATGGATACCACAATCTCCATTGTCCGGTTGAACACCGAGCAACAGCACGCAAAAAACTGATTTCCCATGTTAATCTCCTATGTACACCTTTAAGATAGACACACGCTATATTGGATATATATTTTTTATCATGTAGTAAGTATTATTTATTAAATAAATATCTATTGCTATTGTTAATTTCAGTGGTACTCAATAAGTGAACGTTAATTTAAGTGACAATGGGGTCTTTCACCATTTTTTTTTATTTTTTTAATGAAACTTTATCTATACTGAAGACTATCTACACTTTTAAAAAGTCTTAATTGTTATTCATTAGGCCACAATGATTTTTTTTAAATGTTGTGACGTCATAGTAGAGGTGTTGCTGGATCTAAAACAGTACAGATTGTAAATAATTGTAGTCATATATTTTTTTACTTATTTTATTATTATTATTATTACAATAAAATAGAACATTGATGTAACAAAAATTATTTAAATCTCTACTGTTTTAGATCTCTACTATGACGTCACAACATTTTAAATAAATCATTGTGGCTTAATGAATAACAATTAAGACTTTTTAAAAATGTAGATAGTCTTCAATATAGATAAAGTTTCATAAAAAAATATTTAAAAAAATGGCGAAAGACCCCATTATATTGCTGTATTTTTCTAGTTATTGGATTTATGTCCAAAGTTTACTAAGAAAAAAAAACGTCATTTTGGACCCTTCTACCTACATTTTCAATCTCTTATGTGCGTTATGAATTACCTGTATACCTTTATGATTTGAAATATAGTGTAGTGTACCAAAATCCAAATGATTGTAGTAAAACGATTAAGCATCCATCAAATTTAAAGTACAAAAGAACTTTTCAACAATTATACCGCAAATTGCTGTATATTTGTCAGAATATTGCCAATGCCCAGTGTGGGAATAAAGGAAATGTGATTAATTTTTTATAATACATTTTCAATAATATTGTATAATTCGAATTATATAAGTACAGATTAAGTAAATGTTATACTTATTACATCCTTGTAATACTAAATTATCATTTTTCGATTATAAGAATTTAACTTGGATTGTAATTTCCAATTTAAAATATCATTTGCAAGATATTTAGAAATTAATTTCCTGCATAAAATTACTAGTAAAATTAATCCGAATTATAGCATTCCGTTAGCATTTCTCATCTGCCCTATGTATGAAAGTGGTGTATTGTGAGAATCTTTCATTTGTACTTCTTATTAGCAAGATTAAAAATATTTTAAAATGTGACAACCGTGAGATTCCAACGATGATGGAGTTGCTGATTCAAATTGTAATAGTACTAGTGATAATGTTCAAAATGTCCAACAAGAAAATATTATCAAAGTGGATCAAATTGAAGAAGATGAAACCAGCTTGAACAGTATTTATTTACACGAATATGTACAGCAAATAGTGATAAATGTTTAATATTTAATTCCAATTATTTTTATTAGGACAAAGTCCACCTCTGTTCTTTACTTGAAAAACCAGCGACATTCTCCACATTTTTTATGGTATAATTCAAGGTTTCTTTGTAAACGTAACTAAGGGGTGTTTAATCATTTTATTACGATTCTTTGGGTTTTTGTGGGTTGCACTACATATACGAGTATTTAATCATATCTATTACTGCAGTACTAAGAATTGATAAGAAAAAAAATGTATTGAATAATATAATTTATTAAGTAAACTAATATATTACATTGTTTACATGCAGGTACTACTTATAGCGATTACATTAATTAGTATTTGTATAAATATTGTTTTAATTTGAATCTTCTGTGGAATCAGGGCAACACACACCTGCATACCTAAAAACATTAAAATATGTGTTAAATTGAACAAAACATAAATATATATAAAACATCTACCTGTGAGAATTCAATGAACAGAAATATGTTTTATAAGTTTCCAAGCTGTCCAGTTGAGGATAAATCTTCGGACAAGCAGTCAGTAATGTACAGTTCCCAGAAATATTCAAAGAGGGTACCTGACACGTTTTGTGTTCTACCGTTGTTTCGTTTTTTCCAATCTCGTAGGTCGTGTTGTTAATTGTTATTTGCCCTGTTCCGTTAATCAAATGCTGTAGCCACGACGGTTTATCAGTAGTTTGTTCATCTTCATAATCACTAGGGAGAACATCAGAATCATGGGCTATTAGTGGGCCGATTCCATTTGATGTTTGGCCTGGAATCATGGAATAAAGACTTTGGCTGCTAGTACTCAAAGATTGTGGAATAGTCATTGGTATATACCGTGGAGCTGCAAATATTTAGAAATAATTATATGTATTTGAAGTTAAAAATAAGCATAATATGAAGATCTGAATAAATATTGAAACTGTTATAGGTGAGAAATTGTAAGAAAACAAATTAAACTTGGAAATAAAAAAAATTGTTTATATATTTGTCAAATTGATATTTGAGTTTTATAGCAAGTGTGTTTGTGTATAAAAAAAAAGATAAAACTTTTATTATAAATATACATACCGGGCATATACATTTGTGGCATAGAAGATCTTTGCATATAATAACCATCTACAATATATAAAAATGTTTTAATTGTGTATTTATATGATGTGTATTTTGTCCTACTTACATTCTGGTCTCTCAGTAGCTTCTTCCTGTGCCACAGTTGTTGATTCGGTTTGGTTGGGTTTTACTACTACTAACGATGTTACAGGAGTAACAAATGAATACTGAAAATAAATTCAATTAGTTTTTATAAATTAATTAATTTATACAACTTACCTTTAAAGCTAATTTTAAGGCTTGTTTTTCTGGTGTCTCATCAGTATTATTATTTGCTTTATTTTCATACTTTTTATCCAGCAATTGTTTGATAGTTAAATAAGCCCATAATCGTTCCAAACTACCATATTCTTTAGCTGGCTCTGTTGTCGGCCACGGAGAGAAACAAGAAGTAGGATAAAACTGGTGTATACCATTCAATGTAGAACCTTCTATCGTAACAAATTTGTCTGTGTCTGTTTCAATTTTACCAGCGACAACAAATTCCGATCCCTTGAACATAATATCAAAATTGTGTTTCGTGATATTTTTTACTTGTTCGTCTGAGTATTTAAAATTAACGTTTGTTAACAAAGGAGACGAGATTTGTTTATAAAAATCTTGCAACTGTAAAGAAGCATCAGCAGCTTCGTAGATTTTTCTGGAAAATCCGGAGTTTTTAATGCCCAATTCTTTTAAGAATTCTTTATTTGCATCGTCGCCGAAAGCAAGTGTAAATATAGCAGTTTTACTATCTTGCACGTTTCTTTCTTCTACCATTTCCATCATTTTATCAGGATTAGATTGGCCAACATTTGCTTGTCCGTCTGTTAGGAAAACAATAATTGGTTGTGGTTTATGTTTATTAGTTTCTTTTAAATTTGGGATTCCTTTTGAAGATAATCTTAAACCAACAAGTAGTGCATCGTATATGTTCGTTGCACCTTCATCTGTCATTTGCTCTATAATGCCTTGAGCGTTTTTAATATTTTCAACGGTTGCTTCAATGCCTTGGGGTAGCTCTGATTCCTCAGGATTACTAATGTACTCCCAATCGTTATTACTGTTTAGTACCTATTAAATAATTAAATTAATATATAAAACAAATTAAAATATAAAAATACGTACATGTACAGTAGAGTGGAATTTAACTAAATGAAAATAGTCGTCTGGGTTAAGTTCTCCCAAAATTACTTTCATTGCCTGTTTGAGTTGTTCTATTTTTCGTCCATACATACTGCTACTGACATCGAGAACAAATACTATGTGCTTCGGAATCGGTTTCAGATCACTTGGCGCGAAGAAATGAACGAAATAACCATCATTTATCAAAACTTCTCCTCCAGTTGGATCTCTTTCCACGTCATACTCAATGACGAATTGTCCGGAAATTCCTTTGATTTTTTTTTGGTCTGCATTTTGCAGAGCTTTAGCCATGCCTTTTTGCTGATCAACAGTCGGATGAAAACTAACATGAACTACTCCTTCTGCGTCCTTGTTGATGGTAGCGTATTCATTTTCTGGAATACATACATTCATATATAACGTCACTCTATATCCCACTAAGTGGGGTAGCACGAATGTAGAAACACAATCAAATAACAATCTATCTCCTCAAACATTCCTATTCTGGTACACCACTTTCGCCTCGTCCATATTCATAATGCGATTCATACATACTCGTCTATACTTCACACTTGGAAACATTCGTTCACGCAACAAACCACCAATCTTATCTAACCACTTATTCCTCGGATGCAATCGTTCACCTTCAATCTCATCCGCATATATTAGTTTCACCAACCTATCATTCGAGATTCGCTCAAGATGGCTTAACTACCTTAACCGACTCATTCTTCTCAATCTCACACTCACCAAACACGAATGTATTCCAGATATGATCAGGCCTCGTACACCAAAATATTTCTTTCAAATACCTTACAGCAGTTATATGTTGTTCACGCTTCTTCATTCACACTGAATATTCAGAACCATACACCAATAAACAGTCAATCGAACATCTCTACATATATTCACATTTCGAACAAATGTATGCAGAGCACCCAATACACTACCCAAATATACAAATTAATTCGCTTGTTCCAATTTTGCACAATTACAATCAGTCGCCAAATCATTCTTATCAAACACCAACAATTTACATTTATAGACATTCAATAACATTACACCTTTCCTTACTTCATTTATGCGCACATCTTCTTCTCAATTTCACCCAACAGTTTGGACAAACACAACATCATCTACCAATGCTATCCATCCCTTTTGTAACAACAATTATATGGTATAATCTTACTGAATTAGTAATAGATAACATACTAGTCAGGTCGTTAGTGATTTCATTTCCAGATCTCAATGCAGGTGTTTCAACATTAATAATAGGTTTGGTTTCATTAATGTTTACATCTACTCCCAACTGCTTGACGAATTGTCCAGGATGCAAGTTTATAACCATTTCATATTTGCCGTGCTTCCTTACTAGGAGTTCTTCGTATGTTAAATTGAAGATGACTTTGCTTTGAGGCTCAACGTTGACAGACACCGTGAACTTATTCGAGTCTCGGGCGCTAACGGCGACATGCGCTGCTCCTAAACCTTGAGCTACGGCTTGTTGATATTCTTGCTTCGCTTGCTCCTTTTCTTGAACGTATGCTTCGTATTTCTTCCCTTTGATTTCCCTGTAATTATCTGTTAGTTGCTTTGCAGCAAGGATAAAGTAGTTGGTTGCTTACATGACGAATCCCGCGACGAATGCGGTATCGGGTAGCACGATGGAGAATGTCGCTTCTTGAGCACTTGAGTCCGGGTTGAGGTATTTGCTCGTTACCACAGTTCGTGCATAGCGGTTCCGCACGTTAGAAACCACGTTCATAGTCTTCAACTGAGGAGGGCGTGGTTTTTTTGGTTCCTAATGTAATAAAAATATCCAGCAGGTTTCCTTTACTCCAGAGGAAATTTACTTACCACATTTGTATTCGATGTTTCATTACTAACAACAACTAATGATTCTGATGTACTGTAAGGTACAGGTTGAGCACTAGCACTCAGCAGCAAAAAAGCCGCCAAAATATAGTTGAACAACATGTCCTTTTCTGTTATCCGTACAAAATAAACTTCTCTTATCGCGTATTTCAAATTACGCTCTTTGGCATAGAAACTATAATCGTGATCTCTGCACCAATACTGATCTGTCGTATGTTGAATTCTGTTATATATAGCACTGATAGTAATTTATGTAACTTCCCAGAAAATATTGTTTTCACTCATTCAGCAAGAAGCAAACTAAGATATGTTTTACAACTGACGTAACTACGATTTTCTTCTTGTATATTAGGAAATTCCCTATGCGCCGTACAAGTTTTTTAATTGTTGAACAGATTCAAAATATACATACAATAGCCGCGAATATAAATAAATTTATTTTCTTTTAACACTTTATTAATCAAATGTTTAATGTGTGAAATTGTACTCGTTACATAGATAGAAAAAGAACATGCTTATCTGATTCAATGGTATATAGCCAACATCATTCATTTATAAACGAATTAAAATGAAATTGATTAACTTTTAATTAAATCACACATTTTGATCCAATTAAGAATTTTAGATTAACTTTAAAAAATTTTTTCTGGTCTTACAAAGGGAAAATTGTTGTACTTAATTGTATTATTTTTAAGAATATTTGAAGGAAAAATAACAATTGAAATAATAACAAATTAACAAAATATAGAAAAAATGCTTTAAATAACAATTGTAGGTACTATCATTCTACATCTTCTTTATTTCAATGAAATTTACTTATCTCATTTATTTACTAAGATTTACCAAAAAACCTTGATAGACCTTCAAATAATCTACCACTTACTGTTGATGAATTGTGCCCAAAATCTAATCAATTCGTAACATAAACATAATACCTCCATTATATTATATATATATGCGGGAAGTAAAAATGAAACAATTGAAGATATAAATATGGTGAATTAAACAATTTTCCGTCGTATGATTTTATTGGGCCAAATAATATGATTCTGGACTCGTATTTGGCAATATTTTTAATATGAAAATAAAAGCTGATATTACTGGCTATTTATTAAATAATGTTAAAAATATTGAAAACAAATGCCCTGTGCTGGATCAAATTCAGGTGACATTGTCTTATTTAATAGAAATACATTTCGAAATTAGAACTTCTTTCTTGTTCAAAAAAAAATTTATTGTGATTTTTATTAAATTCTTCTTTCACTTAAAAAAACATTGATAGGAGAAATTAGTTAATAATCACACATACTTCACGCATTCATTAATCTACAAATAAATTATTTCTGATTTGAAAAAACCCATGGATGTATTACGAATAAAATTATTAATAACAAACAATTTTATTCCTAGATTTATTTAATTTGGAATTTTGTACAATTCCAGTTTGTTTATCGGATGACATAAAATATAAGGAAGTTTTTTATTTTTTTTAATGACATTATATATTACAAATATTTCACATTTTTAAAATTTCACAAAATAAACTGTTATTTTAATTGGTTTTATATTAATTCTTCTTAAGGTTATGAGGAAAGTCAAAAAGTCAAAGTTGTGATTTTGATACCGATAAATAAAATATATATTTCCTTCAGACATTTATTTTTTCTTTTTCCCATAAACAATTATGTAATCCAAGTTTATTATTTTTTTTCTATGACTATTTTTATAACAATATATAAATAGAGCACCTATATTAATTATTGTTGTATAATGTAGATACATAACATAATATAACTGCTATAATCAGTTATTTGTAACGTAAAAATTTGTTGTACCAAAAGTTATGCGTTAATCATTTATTTTTTTATTTATTTAAGTTTAAATTTGACGTTTTTTTTTTAATTCATTGCTTCGCCTACCAGAAAGCGGAGTATAAATGCGTAAGAATATCAGACAAGTTACAGGACATCAAAGGTGCCGACAGAGACTGCGTCTACTGCTTATACTATATTCAAGTCTATACGATTTCTAATGAAGAACCTATTTGGATTTGGACCACTTTCAAATCAATTAAATTTCAAAATAATATTTTTACAAAAATTTTATGTATTTATTTGGTAATATTAGCACATTATCGTATATGCGTACAACAAATTTAATTTATAGTATAGTGTAGTATAGTATATGTTTTTTTAGCCTTATGCTAGTTACAACAATATATAATATTTAATCACAATAACATTCAATAGTAACTTCACCAAAAACTGATAGAAATATATAAGAAAAAGTAAAATAATAATAAAATATAAATATAAGATCCAAAAACAAAAGTATTATACAAGATGCAACATTCTATAGGTTACTTAACATGGAATTTTTCAATTTTGAGATGATTGAAATTCAAAATATGTTTTCGTGTAAAGGTCAATAAAATTACTGTGTATTTATTTATATCAATATAAAACAAGATAAACAATAAATAATTTAAATGAATATGAAAATATTTTTGTGTTTTTACCACATTTTTATTATTGTTATTATTAATTTAAAGGACAGGTAGTTGTAAATACACTACATATAAAAATATTACTGTTTATTTATTGTAAAATAGTATAGAAAACATACTTAGAAACAAATTAAATATATTATTTATATAAAGTAATAAAAAATATAATATTTAAATAACAACATAGATATTATGGATTGATCACACATTTTAAATGCAAAATATTATCTTAATACTAACTATATTTTTAATATTTTTTTTTGTATTTTGCAAATTTAATATTATTTATACAAATGATGTTATCTTATTTTCCACTGTAATTAGAGTTATGCCACAACAACAACTAAATATGTAACTGGTACAGGGACAGGAACATTTTGTACCTAAACAAATAAATTATATTAATAACAGATATTTTTAAGTTTTACAAAATACGTACCGTTTCTTCTTTGTCTTCGGACTTAATATTGTATTCTACAACAAATTGTCCAGAAATACCATTGTTATCTGTCGATTCATCCAAAATATTAATAATCTCATTTTGTTGTTCAACCGTGGGTTTAAAGTTAATCTCAATAGAACCATCTGCATTGTTTTTCCTAGTGGAATATTGTGTCCCTATAAAAAAAATCATTAATTATCTTTATTTAATACCTATAAATCTTTCACTGACATACTTATAATTTTATCTTTCTTTCTTAATAATGGAATTTCTACATTTGTGTCAGGTTTAGCATCATTTATTTTTATGTCTACTTCAAGATCTTCAACTAGATTTGTTAGATGCAAGTTTGTAACTAATTCATATTTGTTGTTCATTCGCACAAGGAGCTGTTCGTACGTTAGAATGATGCTAACTTCGACTTGTGGTTTAATGTTTAAGAATATGGTAATTTTTTTTAAATCTTCAGCACTGCAGCTGGCGTATGCTGCAACTAAACCTTGAACTACTGCTTCTTGGTACTCCTTTTTGGCTTGTTCCTTTTCTCGATTATTTGCTTCATATTTCTTTCCCATAATTTCTCTAGAAATAAAAACAAAAGATTTCATATATGTGTGATTAATCGATTAAATTTGTTTAATGAATTATTTGGCACATCATTTTCACCTATGTTTGATATTAACATATTCAAATTAAAAAATACAATATCCTACTATAAAACAAACCAATATTTAAGATATTGACAAAATAATTGACCAGTGTTGCATACAGTACTTTTGAACCTTCAATAAGCTATTCTACGATATTTTTTTTTTTTTTTTTTGAAGTACATAAAAATATAAGACCACATGAGAATCCGAGTTAAATATTCCTCCAAATAAGCGAGATATTAAAGTATGAATTTTAAAATACATACTTTAATGACGTAGGTAATGGTGGTATACCAGAAATAAACAAACAGTGGTTCACAGACTTTCCAAAAAAATGTAGAGAAAATTACAAAATAATATATATTTAAATTGTAATGTTATATTTATTATTAGAGAAATCAAACAAATGAATACACTTCATTTATTTCACTTCTTTTTTCATTTTATAAAAACATTTTGACATTCTCGTAGTAAGGTAGTTGGTGGCACTAGTATCGTACAGTTTTACAGTGAGTGCTGCATATCAAACAGCAAACACGCAAAACAAAAAAATCACCCGAACAGAATTCGGCACGCCCAAATATGTATATTCTTAGTTACGGCGGTGTAGGAGCTAATACTTGAATCCCATTTGCTCAGACGCGCACATGTCCTACGTCATCAAAAAAAACACCCCGAATTTATTAAAGGGAGTAATTTATAATTAAAAATGTGGATACTTTTACTATTTTTGATTATGGTGGAATAGCCTATTATAAACATGTAGAAAATGTCCAACAATAGACATTAAATGTAGATACATTAAAATTGCTGATGTCATACGGGCTTAACAATGAAGAAGAGGAACATATAACTTACACTGCGAATCCTATGATGGAAGCGGTGTCGGGCAGCACGAAGGAGACCGTCGCCTGCAACGTTCGCGTTTCCTGGTTGACGTATTTGCTCGTCATTACTGTACGGGCGATGCGGTTCTGCACGTTGGAAACCACTTGCATGGCCTTTAATTTTGGGGGTTGTGGAATCACGTTTTTAAAAGAAAAATCAACTGCATGAGATAATTTACTGCAAAATTTTTGCGAAGAATTTGGTGAAATCCTGTGCGGAATACTGTAACCAAATGCTTGATTCAAAAAAGAATGACTCTGATTTGGATTGCATCCGAATGTGGTTGTTGATGACGAAGATGATATTGCAGCTGCTGAAGCGAATCCAACAGCTTGTTCTACAAAATTTCATCAATTACACAAAAACAAAACAGGAATTTTATATAAATTTTTAGTATAGTAAATTGATAAATTTATTAAAACTTACGATTCGCTGACGGTAAACTTTCCGTCGGTTCGCTTAGATCCCATATTTCGGACAAAAATGGTGGAAGAGTTTTAGCATGCAATGTTAATGGACTTTGTGTATCTGCAAAAATAGCCATACACTTAATAACAAAGAAAAGGCTAAATTATTACAAAACTTACTATAGTTCATACTTTGCTGCTGCATTTGCGGCGCTCCAAAAAGTGCTGCAAACAAAAATTAACATTAAATGTTAATAACTTTTCAAGCCTGGTGTGGTTATCACACAACTTTATTATACATATAAATATAAAGGCTAAATTATTACAAAACTTACTATAGTTCATACTTTGCTGCTGCATTTGCGGTGCTCCAAAAAGTGCTGCAAACAAAAATTAGTATTAAATGTTAATAACTTTTCAAGCCTGGTGTGGTTATCACACAACTTTCTTATACATATAAATCTGTATTATTTTTAACATAAAAAACGTTATGTCTGTATATGCTCTCGTAGCAACCATATTAATGAAATGTTATTTAGCATCTTTTGGTCACAATATTTTTCCCTTTCAGAAAGCTTCAATTTGATAACATATCTACGATAAAATTATAATAACTAATATAAAACAATTGACGCTCTGTCAACATTAAATTTAATATACTTTGTGCCCTTTAATTTAGCACCTAACTAATAAGGATTCAATTAAACTCTATAAAAAAATGACAATCATTCAAAATTAAAAATAATCTGTTGTGGGCACCACAATACCTCCCGCCATAGATTTCTTATCAAATAATACAGGAACACGGACCACCACTATCAAGATACGCTCATCCCTTAAAAAATTTTAGTTTTCACTTACATCAAGTATCACCTTGTCAAAAAATGACATTTTTCAAAATATGTTTTTTTTTTAAGTTGATGTTAGCAGATTTAAATGATGACAATATAATTTTTAACGTGTTGTAATTCAAACAAGAACTGTAGATAATATCATTTGAAACATTATAATTATAAAAATTGTCATTAAATCATAATTATTAGGGGCTTCAAGTAAACTACCACTTTCGGTTATTGGATTATATTAGATACAATTGATGTATACAAAATATAAAAATTTTCAGTTTTGTAGTTTTTGTAGATAGGCAGCCTGACATAGACGTTATCGCGAAACTATTAAAATCAGATTCTAGGAAACCTAAAACGTACTCATCCACTGAAAACTCACTACCGAATTTTTAACATGATTAGGGATGTGGCGAGAGGTAAAAAATAACAAAATTAATTTTTGGCGAAGTTTTTCCTCAAACTCAAACAGTTGATCGAATTTAGTCTTTTCGAGTAGTTACCCCTTAGAGCAAACAATTATTGATTAACTGATTGATTTATTACTGTAGTTCATTTCCGAATGGACTATAGTAATATCTATTATTTGTATACTTCCATTTACGGATTTGCAATTATGACCAAAAATACTTCAGTTCTGCGCAGTGCCACGAAACATAATTATTATGAAGTTTCGTTACTCCATCTTTTTTAGTTCGTGAGTTATTGAACATAAGAACATGCATCCTTCTCTCCAACTACACAAACGTCATTGAGAAAATGAATAGAACTCAAAATATGTATTTCCGCAAAAATTTCACCATCAATTTTTTTCATGACTCCTAAATTTATTCTACGTTTAAGAAAATAAAAATAGGCACAAATTCATTATAAAACTTACCTCCGTTATTATATACCGGCCTATCAAAGCACCGTTGTCGTACTCCACCAGATGCTGCAAACATAAAATTGAATAATGTTTCACAAGAATCAAGATGAACTCTTGATTTTGTCTTGAATTCAAGACAAGACCAATACAAGAAAGTATCATCAAGAATCAAGATTTCTTGTCAAGAAATATTGATATCTTGATAATAAATTTTTTCATTCCTCATTTATGATTAAAATATAATAAAATTGATTCTAAGACTATGATTTTCAAAACAAATATTTTATGGCTATTTATCCCATTAACTGGTATATATTTTATTTAATTAAATTCTAATATATATTATTTTGTATTCTTGCATTTTGGTACATAGTTTTGTATTCTTTTTCACGCTAATTTTGAAAAAGTATGTTACTTTTTATAGTGTTGGCCAATCGAAAAAATTCCAAAATGAATTATTCCCAAAATAGAAATTTATTAAGAATATATCCTTGCCTTTAGAAACTTTCAAAATTTTCTTTTTAACATAACCTATGTTTCTTGTTATACTTCTTGTTTACCATATTTTAAAATATAATTCTTGTCCATCAGCAGAAAAACAAAAACTTAAAATAGAAATTTGCAACATTTCTACTAATAGCGAAGTATGTGTATTATGATTATGATAGTTATTGTTTCCAATGTTGTTCTTTTAAATACAATCATTATTTTTGTCATTGATATAACTTTGAAAACAGGAAAGAAAATTTCCATATTTTTCTTGGGAATATTTCCCAAAAAATAAATTCCCGGGAATTTGCCAACTCTACTTTTTTTATTAGATTGAGAGAGAGAGAATTATTATTATTAGTTAAAACCGATTGCGATTCTCGGCTAGGTGAATCAAGTTAAGTTTAGCTAGATTCCATTAGAGCGGTTTCATCATTATCCGAGTAAATCTGATTTATATTTCTGTTAACACTCATAGTTTTAAATATAAACCATAGAATATCGAAGTGCAACGCGACGCGACAAACTTTAACATTTAACTAAAGCGATAGAAAAGGGGCATTCCCCTAAAATATCAAGAAAAAGAATTCTTGAAACAAGACAAAAATACGCCGCCAAGAAATGAGCAAGACAAGAAACTTTTAATTTCTTGTCCTGAGAATCAAACCCAAGACAAGAAATAGTCACCAGGGCAAGATTTCTTGTCTTGATGAAAGACTAAAATTGAATCAAATGTTAATGAATACAATGCACATCATCTCTTTCTTATAAGCGATCTCAATTGCTAAGGTCATATTATATGCCGCCTCGGTACCTCGTGTTCGGTGGTGTGACAATCTAACTAAATTATTTACTGATATGCTAAATACCGTACAGGCCTTCAAGTAAACTGTAACTTCAGGTTCATGAAAAGCTACCAAAATTTAATCAGTTGTAATTTGAGCATCCAAATTATAAATAAGAAGTATAAAAATGATATTCTAATTAGAATCTGATGTGTCCACCACAAACCTCCCGCAAGTCTTCATTTCTAAACGGTTCTAAATATGGAAAAACGGTTCAAATAAAATTATTAGCCAATATTAGTCTACATAGTCTTAAATATAACAAAATTTAGTCCACTCATTTATTTATTGAGATATGCAAAAAAATCAGATGTGCCTAACACATAATCTCCCGCCTAAACTATTTTTAAACGGGGCAAAATAGAAAAAAGATTCAATTAAAAATTTTAGCTTTTTACATCTTTTTTATTATAATAAAATTAACTTTTACTCAATTATTTATTGAGAGATGCTCAAAATACTTGATATGCCTTCAAATAAACTATTACTTCCGATTGATGGATTGTTTCCAAAATCTATTCAGCAGGATGAAAAATCGACACACACATACGCAGACAAACGTCATCATGAAAATAGTGAAATTATATTCTAGGAAACCTGAAACGCGCTTATCTGTTGAAAACTCACTACCGAAAATTTTGACCCGTCACAATACCTCTTTTACATACCATGTGACTGTCTTAAAAGTGTACATAGGAGATTAACATGAGAAATCAGTTTTTTTTGTGCTGTTGCTCGGTATTCTACCGGACAATAGAAATTGTGGTATCAATCGAAAGATATAATTTTTCTGAATGAAACGATGTAAAATTCTTTAAAATTTAGTTGTAATTTGGTTCCGTAAATTAATTTTTAAACGTCAAATAAATAGCTTGAAAGAAATCAAAACAAACCAGTCATAGGTGACTATTTATTTTCGATAGAAATTGAATAAATCATAGAATTTTCAAGACTTTAAATAAATTTACTGAGCCAAATTACTACTAAATTGTAATGTATGTTACATCGTTTGATTCAGAAAAATGATATCTATCGATTGGTACAACAATCATTATTGTCCGATAGAACACCGAGTAACAGCACGCAAAAAACTGATTTCCTATGTTAATGTCCTATATACAATTTAAGCCAGACACACGGTATATGTGCAGGAGGTAAAAAGAAGATTGTGCATAAAACTTACGACTAGAAGGTATCGTTGTTTAAATAGCGCTGAAAGCATTCTCGTAAATAAAAAATTTTTGTAATTAATGAAATACAATAAAAAAAAAAATTTTTTATAAAACTTACAATCACAACGTAATCTCTGGTTCGATTGACTTATTGGAAATCCTGCTGAAAACACAAATTAATATCAATATTAATTTTTAAAATTCATTGTACGATATATTACCTCCTCCTCTATATTTTCGCTTATTTGAGAAATAATCGAGTGCACCGACATGAACAGGGCCCCATTGAAGATCGTCTTTAGTATTATCTTCTGGTTTAACAACAACTAGTGATGTCACCGGTGTGACAAAAGAATACTGCAAATTATATGTATATAAAATGATAGACAACAAGAAAATGTAACTTACTTTTAACGCTAGTTTTAAAGCTTGTTTTTCTGGTGTTTCAGTGCTGTTTATATCTTTATCTTCGTTTTTCTTTTCGTGCTTTTGATCGAGTAATTGTTTGATTGTCATGTAAGCCCACAGCCTCTCTAAATTTCCGTATTTATCATTTTCTTCTTGGCAAATTGGAATTATTGTAGGACGAAAATCATCTATTCCATATAGTGTTGACCCTTCTACAATTACGAATCCATCGACTGCTTTGTCAATTTTACCAGTCACAACGAATTCTGAACCATTGAATAAAATATCGAATTTATGTTTTGTTACTTGTTTAACGTCTTCGGAATATTTAAAGTTTACATTTGTTAAAAGGGGCGAGGAAATTTGTTTGTAAAATTCTTGTAATTGTAGAGAAGCATCAGCAGCTTCGTAAATGTTTCTTAAAAACCCAGAATTCTTCATAGCCAATTCTTTCAGAAAGGTTTTATTTGCGTTATTTCCGAAAGCAAGTGTGAATATAGCAGATTTATTTTCACCTTCGTTTCGTTGTTCTACTATTTCTATAATACTGTCTGAGTTGCGTACACCCTCATTTGCTTGTCCGTCTGTTAGAAAAACGATAATAGACTGCATATTCGTATTTTTATCTGGATTTGAAATTCCTTTTAAGGTTAAACTTAACGCAGTAATTAAAGCATCACTAATGTTAGTTCCACCACGAGCTTCCATGCTTTGCACAACCTTTTGTGCTTTGGATATATTTTCAGCAGTTACTGGTAGGCTAGTATTGTTTAACTCTTGCATGGAATTATTGCTATATAATATCTTAAATAAATATTAACATTGTTCTATTATGTGATTAAAAATAATTATGGTATTAATACTTACTTGAACTGTGCTGCTAAATTTAACTATGTTAAAATAATCTTCAGAATTAAGTTCACTTAGGATAACATTCATAGCTTCTTTGAGTTGTATTATTTTTCTACCATGCATGCTGCCACTTACATCAAGTACAAATATTACATGTTTTGGAATTACTTTAAGATCAGTTGGTGCGAAGAAATGAACAAAATAACCATCATTTACCTGAAAATAATTCTTTAGAATTTACAATTTCTTGTTATTCCTTCATAATTACCAAGACTTCTCCGCCCAGAGGATCTCTTTGTACGTCGTATTCAACAACAAATTGTCCTGACATCCCTTTACCATTTAACACATTTGTCATTTCCTTCTGTTCTTGAATTGTTGGGTGGAAGCTTACATGGACTATTCCTTCAGTATCTTTCTTAATGGTAGCGTATTTATTGGCTAAACAAATTGAACAACAAATTTAGAATTATTACCCTTTTTAAAACACTCAACTGTACGTACTGCTAACATTATTAGTAATTTCATTGCCAGATCTTAAAGCAGGAGTTTCTACATTTATAATAGGTCTGGTCTCTTTGATGTAAATATCAACTCCTAATTCGTCGAGGAGCTGCCCTAGGTGTAGGTTGACGACCATTTCGTACTTGCTGTGCTTCCTCATGAGAAGTTCCTCGTACGTTAGGATGAAGGTGACGTCGCTCTGCGGTTCGACATTGACGGACACCGTGAACATGTTTGAATCCCGGGCATCAACAGCAACATGCGCTGCAGCTTGTCCTCTCGAAACAGCAGCATAATATTCTTGCTTAGCTTCTTCTTTTTCCTTAACGTACGCTTCATATTTCTTGAATTTAATTTCCCTGAAATTATTTGTTAGTTGCTTTGCACTGAGGTGGAAGTTGTTGGGTGCTTACATGATGAAGCCCGCGATGAAGGCGGTGTCGGGCAGCACGATGGAGAACGTCGCCTCTTGCGCGCGTTTATCTGGGTTGTTGTATTTGCTCGTCACCACTGTGCGCGCATAACGGTTTCGCACGTTTGAAACAACATTCATGCTTTTCATTTCTGGAGGGCGGGGTACTAATTCCATTTCCTAATTGTTCATATCGAAAATAAATAATAAACATAATATCCTGTAGTATTTTTGAATGAAGTAAATGTTTGTACAAAGAGCATATGTAGTAAAAAGTTCATTTAATCCTTCAAAAACAAGGTACATATTAATCTTTGATTTATAGTATGTACAACAGATATTTTTTTTACGGCCGGAAATGAAGCTCGGTTTCTATGATACCAAAATCGTAACAGCCAATTTTATTTCAGTGGGAGATTCGGAAGAGAGAGTAAATTATATTACAATTCTAATTATTTTTAAATAAATAAATAGCTGCGTCGCCTCGGACTATGGATCGTGAGATCCTCAGTTCGAATCCCACTGCAGACAGCTGCCAATTTAAATGAACCCCTGTGGTTCCCTCTCCACTAACATCTTTGAGGGATATGATTTTACGGCTGGTAACCGCACTCCTTACGCAAAAATATATCACTTACCGAGATCTGTGTAAGCAGAGTGCCACACCCATAATGGGTAAAAAATGTGGTGATAATAATTATTAATAATTTATAAAAACATAGCAAGTGAAGAAAATAGTATTTACACCACGTGAGATCATTTCTCTCCCTAATCGTATAATACACTATTACGTAAAAAGTATATAATTTAGGTTTTTATGGGCGAGACAGTTAAGGGGCCGAGCGAGCGGAGCATAGCGATACACATAAAAGGGCGAGTCAATAAAATCCTATTATATATGTGTCACACAGAATATTTTATGTTCTACTATATTACAGATTATTTTTCTTTATATTTGACACATGACGTGGACATGACAAAATTTATAATTTCGAAGTGTTTTATTTCTTTTGTTTTTTTTTGTTTATTATTATTTGTTTTGAAAAAATTGTGTAAGCTATCATTTCACATTTCAATCATTCTGAACTGTTACTTATTAAGGAAGAGATTGTTAAAGTAGTATCAAAATAATACTTTTAATTTTGTAATTAATATTCTCATTAGGTACAAAATGATGTTCCTCTTTAATTACCTAAATTATTATTTGTTTTTACTTCGAAATTATGGACCTGCCCATAAAGAGGCACTTTATGGCCACTAAACAATATCATAAACTAGTGTTATAGTCGAACATAAGTTAATAAAGTGGTAAATGTAGTAGAAAATGGAGTCAAGGGTTAACTGTTTTAATTTATTTTTAAATACCTATATTTTTTACTAAATTTTCATATCTTTATATATTCTTTATTCAGAGTTTTATATCAACTTTAGGAGAATTCATTGTAAATTATTCTTAAATGTAAAGGACTAAATATTTAAAAACCCGGATAAATTATTTTAAAATAATTAATAAAAATATTGAAATATTTCTAAATAAAAGAATGAAATAAATTTTTATTGTTACAAGGATAAAAGTTTTTTTTTTTGACATTTTTAAGTATCAAGAAATACAATGTATTGGTTTCTCGTTTACTATTTCAATAAATTAGGAAATAACATACAAAAACATCACATAGGCAAAACGAGTTACTGAAAGGATTCAAGTTAGTATAATCATCTCCAATTATTTGCTCCTGGTTGTCATCATCACATACATGTTCTTATGTTCCCAATAATTATGTTATATTACTAAATATTTTTCTGAAACCTTTAATTGTATTAAAAATTAATTTTAAATTTTAAAAATTAAATCTGATATTCTCTATCTGTCTAGTAGTGCGTTTCTTTCGTTTCTGAGGTAACAGAACAGAACACATTTTCGTGATTACGTTTCTAAGAAATTCTACTTTCGCTCCGCATTTTAGGCGCGAAAATAGTACTTTCGCTCCGGTTTTAGAAAAACCAAATTTGTATAATTTTTTCTTCAAATAATTCTTGAGCAGTTGCATATTGAGAAAAGTATTTTTGTTGACAGTGGCGTAGATACATATTTATTTCAGGGGCACATTTTGGATTACAACAAAATGATATTTTATATTTAAATGAATTAATATTTTATGCTGTGTTTGTTCAGTACATAGAAAAATTGTAGCAAATAAGTAACAAGCATTTATTTGCTGGATTAAATTGATATCGCAATATTAGCCAATTAGCGCATAAACCATAAACGAAATTTGACAAATTTATATCAAAATCGTGTAACACTTATGGAATAATTAGTAGTAAAGTTTTTTTTTTCTTTTAAATATTTTGCAGTAAAGAGATATAACGAATTGAACATATTTTGACGTCACAGGTACTTGCATTGTGCTATTGGCCAGAAATATGAAAATTGCAAATCGCGCGTCTGCCGCTGCGCCCAACGCCTATTGTGGGCTAAAATACAACTACGAAATGTCATTTCATATTTTTGTTTGTTGGTATTTAAGATTTTATTTGTTGGGCTTCTATTACTTGTTTCATAATTTCACTGTTTTATTGTGCTGTGTTGAAAATCTATTGATTAAAATTGTGTGTTGAGGTTAGGTTACATCACTACTAGCGCCACTGTCCTCAAACTTTTGTTGTTATTTACTCGAATATCAAGTAAAATACTCTGAAAGTTGTCAAAGGAATTTTGTCTTAGTTTATATTAAGTTTAATTGTTGTAAATTAAGACTTATAATATGAAAACATTATTTTTATATTAAAAAATATATAATTTCTACTATCATGGAAAATCGTTGTTTTAGTGCCACTGGAGTAGTACCTGTGACGTCACACAAACTTTGAAAAATCATATCTCGGGTAATATATGAAATTTTCAAATCGGGTTTTCACTGATCGTCATATTTTCTAATAAAGTTTCATAATTTTTTTTTTAATTTGTTTATGGCCCCATTGTACAAAATTTTCTTGATTAAATAGCAAAATATCAAAGAATTATATTACTTACTGTGTCACTGTCGCTTGCATTGTGTGGATCTACATTAACAAAAACAAAAGAATCATCTCCTGTAGGCACTGACATTTTTATAATATTTAGCAGGAAAACACAATATTTATTTTGCTCACGCAGACACGTAAACAGTTACCGACCCAAATGTTTCGCGGTACTGACGAAGTATGTGACGAACACTGCGATGTAGTCGTTCTTATAACCTTCAAATCACAAGCGCCGACTGCGCGTGGGCAGTACGGGTAACCGTTCAATGATACCAAGGTTGTGAATAATATTTTATATGTTATATTCTTTATTAATAAATAAAATACTAACCGGAATTTAAAATGCATGGTACAATAATTAATATAAATTTCAATGATTATTAAATTAAACATAACATCTATTTTGTTTATTCGTGATACGGACGCTTATGTGTGTTTGTTTACATTTAAGTACGGGGGGATTTTTCTGTCAGTGGCGTAACAACTTAACATACATTGGGTAAATAATTATTATTGTGTTTATTTGTCAGTATTGCCTTGTTGAAACCTTCGTATCTACGGCACTGGATTACAAAATATTGCGCAATATTTTTCGACTGTTTTCCTGGAAGTTTTTGCACATATTTTCATCATAATATTATTTTAGATGGTGCAGAATTCTGTAAATATTAGTATAAATTTTATAGTTTTAATCAAACTACATTTTCAAAGTAAATTTAATTAATTAAAGCAAATTTTAATCATTGTGTTTTAATGTATTTATATGAAAGCTGAACTTTACTACATTTAAAATACTATTTATTTCAATCAAGTTAAAGTATACTCTGTGTCAGTGTTATTATTTCATGATTCTTCAGAAACTATTATATTCATTCTTAAATGTTTTAGATTTCGAATACGAATACAAGTTGAAAATAATCAGCGTGTATTGATATTTTACAAATTATTAGAAATTATGTAACATTTATTTTTTATTTACATACCTAGGATGTTTTCAATTCTCCTAAAACCTGTACTCTGTATAATTAGGTGTTTGTGTTGTCTAGGAATGATTCATTGTAATCACCAAATGCTCAACAAAATATCCGAACTTGAAAATGAATGTCAAGTTCAATGTCATGATTCAAATATTTATATTCAGCAAATATATCGCTATGTGACGAGATACACAATGTTTATAATAATTGTTTATTTTTGTAACATTAAATTATTTAATATTTCTCTATTTTTACAGAAATTGTTAATCACATGATGATATAAAATTATTTGAATAATGAACAGTCAATTTTCATTTCTTATAAATTCTTCATATTATTTTATTTAGAAAGTAGATAAAATTTTGAGACACATTTATTGGCGTGCGTATACACCTTTACAGGTGTTTCATTTAAGTGCCACCATTGTTATCTCGAGAACTATACAAGATTAAATTAGATAACAATTTTTAATTAACAAGACAAAATAATATATTTTTGAATCAGAGGTACTCAAAATATGGAACCCAACTTTTTTATTGGAAATTTTTTTTCACGACCGGGAGAGAAACTAGTTTTTTATATCAAAATCATGAAAGAAACAGTTTTAAATCAACGGGAGATTTGTGCACAAGTGCTCAAATAATGGCATTTGTTGTGAAAAATTAACTATCACAAATTGTATTACAATTACAATATTACAGTAATGTCGATAGCAATTTTTGAACAATAAAAGAAAAATTAAAATAGCCATCACTTTTATAATAATACAATACTGTTAATTTTTTAACTGAACATTGTTCAATTTACCTTACAGTTTCAAATTAAAACATAATTAATTGCCGTAGTTTGTAACCAGTGTAATGCATCTATCTTTTGGTAGAACGCATTTTTAGGTGGACCGCATTCTCATATTGTATGTATATAAGGAATGAAAACTCGGCCGGTAACTACGCTCCTCACCTCGCAAATATATAGATTATGTATTCGGTTCGTCGCTTCGCTCCTAACTTCACTAATATATAAGTTATATACTTGGTTAAGTTATGTACTCGGCTCGTCGCTTCGCTCCTCACTTCACTAATATATAAGTTATATACTTGGTTAAGTTATGTACTCGGCTCGTCGCTTCGCTCCTCGCCTCGCTAATACATAGGTTATATACTTAGTTAGTTCCGTGCGTTTTGAATAATCTTGTATACACCGCAGGAGAGAAGTGTACTTGTTCCCTCACCGTGTTGTGGCCCTCACCTACACTTCTCTCCCCTAATGTACAATATACATTATCTCATTTAGTAGAGCATTAATTTTTCTGAATTTAACAATATAAAGTATAAACATATCATATTTTAATATAATAAAATAACCAAAGAAAAAATGCAAGTATAAGTTATATGCATTTTATTTATATTTGACTGAAACATATCAACTTTTTCATCTTGAGTAAATTTATGCATTTTCTTCTCAAAATTGACAGAATAACCACAATAAGTAACAACAAACAATGGAAGATTGGTATTTTTCTAGTCATTTTGTTATATTAACATATATGTTTATATCGTTTAATTCAAATTCAAATATAAAGTTGGGTTTCATATTTTGTAAATAAAACATATTTTTTGGTGATTATAATAGTTTTGTTAGTTAAAAATTGTTGTTTAATTTAACCACATACGTATCTCTCAGTTCTTGAGGTAACAATGGTGGCAAACTTAAATGAAATACCCTGTGACTTTATAAGAAATAAATACTGAATTACAATTATTCGAACAATTTTGTATCACAATTTTTTTGCTCATTATTACAAGTCTTCTTAAATAGAAATTGTTGTCTAATTTAACCAATTTCTTATCTCTTATAGTTAGATAGCAATGGTGCCGCATTAAATGAAACCCTCTGTATATTTTAATATTACAGCTTTAAATTTTAATTTATTAACACTCATAAAATATATTACAAAATTGTAATGAATTTCAAAATATGTTTAATTTAAATCATATAGCTTTATAAACATTTATTTTTACAAATTGAATTATAACCCACTTTTTTTGTGAATTATTAATAATAATTTTTTTTTTATGAAGATGAGAGGCGGACTAACTACTGTGGTCACATGCCGCCTCATGAGTAGATGATTATGAAATTATGTGAGCAACACAAACGTCCATGCTCTTCAGTGGGATTCGAACCCACGACCCCTGGCGTGCTAGGCTAGTGACATAGCCACTACGCCACCGAGGACGGCAATAATAATTATTATACGTTCTGATGTTTAATTGTTACTTTTAACAGCAACTAAATATGGAAAAGGAACAGGAACTGAATCATTAGCAACCTACAAATTATAAGTTTAAGTTATGAATAGTTTTTAAATAAAGAATATTAATAAATGTATACCAAATCTTTTTCCGACGATGGATCTGATTCTACTTCATATTCTACGATGAATTGCCCTGAGACAGTTCCATTTGTGCCTTTTAAACCAGCGACTAATTCCTCTTGCTCTTCAGTGGATGGTGAAAATTCAACATACACCTCATTTTCATTAATCTGATTGATTACAGCGAACTCATTTTCTAAAAACCATGTAATGTAGAAACAATATTTGTATAATTCTCATACATGCATACTCATGACTTCGTTTTGAGATCTTAAAGGAGGTATGTTGATATTTTTAATAGTTTTTCCTTCATTTAGAAATACATTTACTATCATTTTATTAGTAGATGCTTCTCGCTGTAAATTAGTAACTATTTCATATTTTCCATTCTTGTTTTCAAGACATTTTTCGTATTTAAACGACACAGTAACATTACTCATTGGCGTTATATGGATTGTAAAAATAATTTTATTAGAATCTTGAAGATTGACGAGAGCTGCATTCAAGCCATTTGAGATAGCTTCTTGATACTCTGCTTTGGCTTGTTCTTCATTGCGACCAGTTATTTTGAAGATCTCCTCCTCAATATCCCTAAATATAAAAAAAAAATGTAGAAATATATAATTTTATGACATTTTCATATCATCTCGGCAAATAATAAAGAAATTTTAAACATATTTCCTTTTTATATTTGTTACGAAAGATGATATGAAGATGATAAATTACATGGCGAATTCTTTGAAGATCGTCCTCTCGGGTAATTCCACAATAAAGGTTGCTTCATTTGGTTTAGTACCTAAATTGAAGTAGTCCCTTTTTTCTATTGTACTTGCGATATGATTATTGACATCGCATATAATTTGAATGCCTTTCAATTGAATTTTTTCCAATGGATTGTTCTACGAATTAAGAATTATTCCAGGATTTGATCTACAATGTATTTAAAGCTACATACATCATAAGGATCTTCTACTTGTATTATATCTGGATAACAGTCTACTCTACATTTTCTTTTCTTTATCATTTTTTTTAAACATTTACCTTTCTTAAAACTACGAAAAGAAATTGCTTCATCTGGGTCTGTATCATCAAGCATATTACATGTTTACAAAATTGTAAAAAATTATTACGAGTATAAACATAATTACCTTCCATGTCGGGGGCCTGACCTGTAAAATAATTTATACTTGTATTAAATAATGTTTCATACTTTTGTTACTCTTACTCACCACTGGAATCTAGTTTTCCTTCACTGATAGGTTCATCAGGCTTAACTACTACTAAAGATGTTATTGGAGTGACAAACGAATACTGCAAGTATAATTAAATTAAACAATGTATAGAGTAAACTTATGCGGATGTAATGGGTGAAACTGAAGAGCAATTGAAAAAATGATTGTGAGCATAATTGAAGTAGGACACGGTTTAAAACTGTTATTGAATGTCGATAAATGTAAAGTGTGGGTGTTTGAAAAGAATGATTTGGTGATTGATTGTTATGTTTCAGTGAATGGTGTGAGATTGGAACAAAATCGTTTGAGTGTTTATAATGGTGTGTTAGTGTCTAAATTGATGTATGGTAATGGTTATGAATTTTGGGCTTGGATGAACAAGCATGAACGACATAACTGCTGTGGAAATGAGGTATTTGAGAGGAGTGTGTGGGTACACGAGATGTGCGCCCGGGACACATTGGTGTAAGGTGAGTAAGAGATTTAAAGGAATATTGTTAAGAAAGTGGGAGTGAGTCAGTTGAGGTTGTTTGATTATCTTGAGCGAATGTCGAATGAAAGGTTGGTGAAACTTATAGATGCAGGTGAGATTGAGGGATTGCCAGGGCGTCCGAGGAATAAATGTTTGTGTATGATTGATGGATTCTTGCGTGAACGAATTATTCCGAGTGTTAAGAAAAGACGAGCGTGTATGAATCGCACTATAAATGTGCACATGGCGAAAGTGGTGTCAGAATAGGAATGTTTACAGGAGATTAAATGTTGGTTGATTGTGTTTCTAGGTTCGTGCTACCCCACTGAGTGGGAAGTGTGACGTTATGCATGTATGTATAAAGTAATAAAATAACTATTTACTTTTAATGCTAGTTCTAAAGCTTTTTTCTCTGTTATTTTTTTCTCAGTATTCTTTTTATCTTCTACATTATTAGCTGATGTTTGCTTTTCATACTTTTTGTCTAGTAACTGTTGAATGGTCATGTAAGCCCACAACCTCTCCAAACTATTGTACTCAAATTTTAAGTCAGGTTTCGGACAAACAGCAGTAATAGAAGGACAGAATTTATTTACTCCGTTTATTGTTGACGCTTCTACAAACACAAAATCGTCTACCATTTCATCTACTTTTCCAGCCACCACAAATTCTGAGCCATCGAATAATATATCGTATTTATGTTTGGTCAACTCTTTAACATCGTCGAAGTATTTGAAATTTACGTTTGTTAATAGTGGGGAAGAGATTTGTTTATAAAAGTCTTGTAGCTGTAGCGAAGCATCAGCGGCTTCGTAAATGATTCTAAGAAATCCGGAGTTCTGAATAGCTAATTCTTTTAAAAATTCTTTATCTGCATCATCTCCGAAAGAAAGTGTAAATATAGCGGATTTATTGTCACAGTCGTTCTTACTTTCTACCATTTCTATTATACACTTGGAATCACGTTCACCAACATTGGCTTGTCCGTCTGTTAAGAAAACAATAATAGGCTGTGGTTTGTGTTTTTCCTCGGTTGCCTGCAGATGAGATATTCCTTTTGATGTCAATCTTACACCTACAATTAAGGCGTCGTATATGTTCGTGCTTCCTTCGTCTGTAATGCGGTCGACTATATCTTTGACTAACTTCAAGTTTTTTGCATTTACTGCGAAACTTTGGGGAAGATTAGATTCAGCAGGAATATCTATTTTTTCCCAAGAATATTTGCTATTTAAAACCTTGAAAATACATTACATATAGTATAAAATAAATAATCTATTCAATAGTATATTGATTACTCACACTTATAGATGTACTAAATTTAACAAGATTGAAGTAATCCCCCGGATTTAGTTCATTCAAAATGACTTTTATTGCTTCTTTGAGTTGTTTAAGTTTTCTGCCTCCCATGCTTCCGCTTACATCCAAGATGAATATAATATGTTTCGAGATCGGTTTCAGTTCAGTTGGAGCGAAGAAATGAACAAAATAACCATTATTTACCTGAACAAAAATGTTTCTTTAGATATTGTATACATATATCTAACTTGTCGCAAAAATTTACCAAGACTTCACCTCCCAATGGATCTCTTTCCACATCGTATTCGACAACGAATTGTCTGGAGATTTCATTGCTTTTACCATCATCTAAAAGTAGTTCTGAGTCTTTCTGATATTTTTCCTCTGCTAACGTTTTTTGCTGCTCAACTGTGGGATGAAAATTGATGTGAACTACTCCGTTGTTATCTTTGCTGATAGTGGCAAGTTTGTTCTCTAGAAATGTTTATTTATATTTAGAGGTAATCTTAAAACGAATTATTCTTGAAACGTACTCGTGACTTTGTCAGTAATTTTATTGCCAGATCTCATAGCAGGAGTTTCGACTTTAACAATAGGTCTACTTTCGTTGATGTAAACATCGACTCCTAAATCGTCGAGGAGCTGCCCTGGATTCAGGTTGACGATCATTTCGTATTTGCTGTGCTTCCTCACGAGAAGCTCCTCGTATGTCAAGATGAAAGTGACGTCACTCTGCGGTTCGACGTTGTTTGAGTCTCGGGCGCTGACGGCAACATGCGCAGCAGCTCGACCACGTGAAACAGCTTCTTCATATTCTTGCTTGGCTTCTTCTTTTTCCTTGACGTACGCTTCGTATTTCTTCCCTTTAATTTCCCTGAAATTACCTATCAATTGATTGGCTTCGATGAAGGTGTTGGTGCTTACATAACGAATCCTGCGATGAAGGCGGTGTCGGGCAGTACAATGGCAAACGTCGCTTGTTGCGCGTTTGAAGCTGGATTGGTGTATTTACTCGTTACTACTGTACGCGCGTAGCGGTTTCGTATGTTAGAAACCACGTGCATACTCTTCATTTCTGGAGGGCGAGGTTTCATTTTTGAATCCTTGATAGTAAAATAATTATTTAAATAAAATTTTAAGTTTCTATACCTAAAATGGATTTATAGTATTACAGTTAAGAACGTAAAGAACTAAAAAGTGCAGATATTATTTTGTCAGATATTCAAATTTTAATACATGCCAGTTTGAAAAAAATGCAGGCATCTTGAGATTTATTTTTAAAGCAGAATTACATTCTTTACGAAGGTCAGTAAATCGAAACGAATGTAGTTTGGTTTGTTTGTATTAGCGGTATATATTTTATAAATTATCATTATTTTTGTTTTCGTAATAATAGACCGGGTATAGAATTGAAATGTGACGTACACGGATTTCAATACAATTTTTTTGATGTTGCTGTAAATTTTTACTTATTCACTTTACAGTTTAAGTATGGTCTATTTGATTACCTAAATATTAGTATTTCATGATATATCAATCGATATAAAATAATATTTATTACAAAAATTGTATCAGGGCTATGGAAAATAAACAAAAACAAAAAATGTTTGAGGTTCAATGAAATAGTTTTAGGTATTTATTTAACAGAAAGAAATGGAAAGAAAAAAAATTAGTAATTTTATTGTTTTTGTTTAATTATTCATGGCCGAGTTTTAATTTTTCGAATAAATATTAATTTTAATTTGGCTGGTATAACATGAAATACTAACATTTCGGTAACCAAATGGGCCTTATTGCATGCATTTTAAAATTCTGAACAACTATTTTATTTATGTTTTTGCTGTAAAATTAATTGGTAAAAATTTGCAGCAATATAAAAAATAGCATTGAAATTCCAATATCCCACAATTCAATTCTACATCCTATATAATTAGTACTCTATTAAGTATTTAATAAAAATTATAGTATAATATTTAGTTTATCGTAGTACATCGAGTACACATCAAAGCTAAAAGTCGCAAATGTTTTGTGAAACAATGTTAATAAAGCATAAAACTAATATATGTATTTACTTTATTGGTTTCCGGTGTTTCATCTCCAATAATGACGAAAGAATCTGCTGGATCTGGTTCGGACATTTTTGCAAGTTATTCGGTGCAATTTACAAAACCAAAATGTTCTAACAATCACAACAGTAACTTTTTATGCACAGTTAACACAGTTATAGTTGTCCAAGATCGCGATTTTAAGTCTTCCACTGCTGTAGTAACATTGAATGTTGAAACTTGTGTTTAGGTATTTATACTCGACAGTCTACAATATTCGACGTCACTATGCGTCACACCTCTACTCGGGACCGTATTATGATAATTTACTAACTAAATGTTTTATTCACTAAAAGTTTTTTAATACTATTATTACGGTACACAATAAAAGGGATACTGTATCGTCCATTACTCGTGAACAGTGTCATGTTTTCGTAAGCATTCCTAACCTGCGCTTCATAAAAAAAATTGCTATTTTTCCGAAACGAATCCTCTCGATCTGTACAGCAATGAAGTAAAGTTGTATTATTGCTAAACAGTAAGTACGTATCCTTAAGGATATGTTACTATATTATTTTAACGATGATGCAAACAAATTATTTTATCTTGACAGGTTGATTTTCGAAAAAATTTAATTCAAAAATTCATTTGAAAAAAAAAATTCGAAGTATTCCAAGTACAATTTTAGATTTCCTGAAGAATTCGAATAACATATTGTTAGGGGAAATTCGATTATTTTTGTAAAATTTGTAATATAAAAAATTATGTTTTATTAACTTTAATAATATCTTACAAAAACATATTTAGTATTTACATCAAACTAACAAATATTATATATTATATGCATAGGTATATTAAAAACGAAAACCTTACTGTGGATATACCTGGTGGCGCCAATAGGATGCGTACTGCGGTTGTTACGACAAGCTCACTTTTTACTCGCACCCTTAAACCCTAGTAATCTACTAAGGGATGCGCCATCTGCCGATTTTTATTTTTACTCAACTAAAATGAAATGATGAATTATATTTAGATTTCGAATTCTTAAATTCGTATTTATAACTTCAATAGACGAAATTCGAAATTCTGAATTCGATATTCGAATTCTTTCAAATCATAATTTTCGAATTTCGAATTTTGCAATATTAACAGCACTAATTTGGACTAAACCTTTATCACGACAAAATGTTCATTATCGTCTTGTTACTAGATAACTCCAACTATGTTTTTGAAATAGTCTTGTGACTTATTTTAAGAAATCTAATCTTTCCCTAGAAGCGAAACTGACTTTGTAAGTCAAACTGTTGATGTACCAACTTGATGGCCAGAAGTATTGAAAATTATTGAAACCAATTATTCAGATCTGAAGACAGTAGAAAGCTGATTATGTATACATATTCCTGGGAAAATGTACCGCTGAAAGAGGTACACTTTTTACATGTTCCCGGAGAAATGAAATACATTTTTATTCTAACTATACTTTTCGAGACTGCAGTTATCGTGTTAACTGCATATAATTTTGAGTTTCAGAATAAAATCTTTTATTGAAGAGGCTGCTAGTTTCGCCTATACATTTAGTTAAATATCGGTTTATTTAATTAGATCATCCTTTGACAATGTAACAATCCTTTTTACCTTTGGGTGCTGGGTTCCGGGCGCATCGAGTCACAGTGTTTTATTTTCTGATTTCCCTCGCAGCCATCCATCCAAATATTCAAAATTAACCTATAGTGAAGCATGTTTTATAACGCAATCACGTTGATAAATAAATAAAATATTTGTTCTAATTTTAATTAAGTTAAGTTAACAAAGTTATACATATTAACAACAGAAAATAATATCAGACAATTATAAAACCTGCAATGTTTACAGAAATACACAAAATATTAATTTGGCTGTGTTTTATATTTCTGTGGTTTTGAGGAAAAACCAATCAAGTAACTATTACATACTTTCGAGTTATTTTCGTTTAAAATTTCACAAGTCACCTTAACAACTTCATATAAATACATTTTAACATACATCCAAATTGAACTTTTCTTTCCTGAAAAGTGGTTGTTTTGTTAAAATTACGCAAAATGTATATGGGATAACATCTTTTTGAGGTCACCAAATAAAATATATACTCGTATAAATAATATGTGGCAAAGTCCGCACTTAACTCAATTTGACAAAAAAGTTACTTAACTGGTTTTTCCTCAAAACCACAGATTTGTTAGTTTGGAATTTGCCATAACCGTAAATGTTAAAAAAAAATGTTCGTGGGAAAGACGGACATGTACTCAGTAATTGTAATTCGAAGATTTGAGTCTAATGTTATATATTTTTTGGCACTCATGCGAATAACATCTGTATTAAACTGAATCTGTTGAAAATAGGTATTTATAATATTAGCTTTAGATACCAGCAGTAAATATATCTCTATAAACATTTTTTATCGATGCGTATCTGTCACTTTTTTACAATATTTCATTAAAGTATAACAGAACCATAGTTTAAAATAATTGTGTACAATCATTAAAAATTAAATACGTGAATTTTACTAAAATTTGTGATTTATAACAGTTTTATTTGTTTCAGGTAAGAAATCATTTTGTGATTTTTCGTCTGATTTCGAAAATGGGTAAGTTTTTTTTTTATTTTGCTTTTATGTATTCGTATTTATAATATATTTGAACTCGAAGAAAGCTTATAATAAATTAAAATAAAAGACAAATGGCAATAAATACTGTTACGTTGCTGGCACAGTATGTTTTGACTAAGTAGCTAAAAAAAAAAAAATAATATATATTTAAGGTTCTATTTGTACATCAAATTTGTTTTATGTATGTATACTTACTGTGATAAATAGTTATCATTGTTCATTTTCTAAAACTAAAACCTGTAACATCATAAATGACTAGAAAATTCATTAAAATTATAAAAACATCGTATGTATACAGGTGATGCATAACGTATAAGTTTTAGCAAATTAAACTTGAATCAATTAATGAGCAGTCGTTACAAACTGCGGCAGTTAGTTGAGTAATGTTTAGTTAAAAAAATTAATATTAATGTATTATCATCAAAATTACGGCCATTTTTTTTTATTGTTCAAAAATTGCGGTCCACATGGTTGAGAAAAATACTGTTGAAATTCATTTAAATGTCAATTCATTAAACTTGAAAGTATAATCAAACATACTTAAGTGCAAAATTGTTAATACTTTCAATAAAATTATAAAGGAAAAATCTATCCCTTACGTGATGGTTCACCTGTATTTAATAAATATAAAATTAAATATACTCGTATTCATAGGTAGGAGCACAATAATTATCATTGTTTAATAAGTATATTTATTTAATGTCTTAAGTGCTTACAAGTTTTTTCAACATCTTTGTGTAGTACAACAAATACAATTATATTATTTCATTTAAACTTTAAATTAAGTACAAAAATATGTAACTTGTAAATTAATATAATTACGAAGAAACATGAAACACTATCTTGTATAAGATTTAAATGCGTTTTCTGATACTTATCTAAGTTATATACCACACATATTACATTTCATATAAAGTATTCATAACAGTATTAATAATACATTCATTTATTATTTGTAATAACTAAATAAGTAAATGGAGAAACAACGAGACAGCTGACCTAAAGAAATAACCAGGAAATAATCACATAAAATTATTTGTAATATTTATAAACACTTACTGGCTTTTCTTTAGCAGAGAGATCTAGTTCTGCTTCAAATTCCACTATAAGTTCTCCGGAAAAATTTCCATCTGTGCTTTTCAGCACGGCAGCTATTTCTTCTTGTTGTTCAGCCGTTGTATTAAATTTAATATGTACTTCATTATCATTAATTCTGTTCGTTGTCACGTATTCATTACCTGGAAAATTATAAAACCTATACTGAAGTAAACTGTTGGAATAATCAAGTCTCAAATACCCACTCATTGTTTCATTTTGCGACCTTATTGGCAGTATTTCGACATTTTTGATAGGCGTTGCTTCAATAAGATTCACATTTACATTCATTTCATCTGTATTTGCTTCACGATGCAAGTTTATACTTATTACATATTTTCCATTATTGCACTTAACACGTTGAGTGTATATCAGAGCAAAAGTGACTTCGGTCTGTGGCATAATATGGAGGGTAATTAAGATTTTATTTGTATCATGATTATTGACAAGAGCTGCATTCCACCCATTTGATACAGCTTCTTTATATTCTTTTTTGGCATGCTTTTTATCTCGTCCGGTAGCTGCAGTGAGTTTTGCTTCGATTTCCCTAAGTTAATGCAAAACATTTGAAGTTGCTCTTTCTATCGTCAACCGACATAAACAATGAAGAACTCTAGTAGTACATATATACCGGGAGTTTTTTCATATTTAATATTTAAAAAATCTGATGTGGCCAGCACATAACCTCCCGCCCAATACTACTCTTAAACGGTACAAAATAGTATTTGATGATACAGAAAGATACCTTCTTATTTGTTTATTATCTTTATATTTGAGAATTTTAATTTTCTTTTGTATATTTATTTAATTTTATGACATATATTTCACTAAGAAAACAGCTTCACAATCACAATGACATGTGTCACATTTCGTAAAAAATTGAAAATTTTTAAATGTTTTCATGGTGTACTAGGAATGCAAAATTTGTAAAATCTAATTTCTTTATATTTTATTATCTCTAAATCTAATGAAAATTAATCAAATTAGTGTAATCAAAAAACATGTTAAATTAAATATTCTTCAACTTTCAAAATAACATAAATTGTTGAAAAAGGAAATTTAACCGTGTTTTTCACGAAAAACTGTTAAGGGCTTCAAGCAAACTGCTACTTCCGGTTGACCAATTTTATCCAAAATCTAATCAGCTCTTCATTTAAATATAAGAAGCAATAATTCACAAAATTGTATTTTTTGGTATTATAGTATTTGAGTTATGCGAGACGAAAAAATTGCCACAGACTACACACACACACACATACATACATACATACATACATACATACATACATACATACATACATACATACAGACATCATCGCGAAAATAGTAAAATCGTATTGTAGGGACCCTAAAACGTGCTTATTCATTGAAAACTCACTACCCAATTTTTTGACCAAAAACAATACCTCCCTTACCTAGAGGTAGGCGGGAGGTAAAAAATCTTATGTGCCTCACACTACTTACTTATACATATAAAATCAGCTGAATATGTATGACTTGTCCCTTGCATATTTTTTGTTCTTATTGTAACTAGGTATAACTTTAAAATATTAATTAATATCTAGTCTTTAAAACTTTCTAACTAATAAAAAAATATTGCTTTTATAATATTTAAAACGACACATATTTTTGACACCACAATTATTTGACATATAGTTGTTATAGAAATCAACATTTCAAGGGTGTTATAAGGACAATAATGTGTGAGGTCAGCAGTGTGCTGCCGAGGGCCTCCGTCCCGAGGTGTGTACGTTGACCGAAGGTATTACTGTCCGTTTAACGCCCGTGGTTCGTTCAACGTTTAATATCCGATCGATATATTGTTTTATTAAAGATTTTTATCAATTTTTATCATTGTGCTTTACTAGAGAGATTAATCTATTTGCTTGCAAATACTGTAACTAGTTAACGCGATATTTTTATTTGTTTGAATTGTTTATTTTAATATTTCTATCTGTCAATAGAAATAAGTGTTTGTGCAATTGTGTATTCTGTACCCAATAGCAACAACGTCAAATTTATAACGCCCTAGGGTATACAACTATATGATAACAATAAAGTAAGGGTCGGACATTAAAAATATTTTAGTTTTAGCTATCATTTTAACTAATTGTAAGATTATTGAAATTTATTATAAAATATATAATTTATATTTCTCAAAATTAAAAGCATATACAGGAAAATTGCATATAACATTTAATACTCCAAATATTTTTGCTAACATCTTTTATTTGAAACTTTTTTCACAGCTGATTCTATTTTTGAAAAAAAAATGGAATTTATTGTTTTCCGTGTCAAGCACACTTCCTCTTCCGGTTTATTACTAGCAATCAAAATCAACTCACCTTGGCGTATTTTCATGAAACCTATAAATTCTAAGTTTCGATACCATATTTTACATTGTTCATGAGATATTGAACACTCGAACACACATCTATACATCCACACACACAGACATCATTGAGAAAATTGTCAAAACGGATTCAGTTGACCTCAAAACATGTAAACCAATACCTATTTCCTCTTAATTTGTAAAAGAAAGTAAAAACGCTTTAATTCATTGTTGTCAATCATTCTAACTGTAACTATGGTTATGATGCATACTGGTAAGGAAAAAACTTCCGGTATATATTTTGCGAAATGTGTTTTTATTTTTATTTATGTTAGTTGCGACTGTGTAAAATATAATTACTTACATGAAGAATTCTGCGAAGTTTGCCTCTTTAGGAAGATCGATGGTGATAGTTTTTTCGTGGGGTTTGTCTTCAAAATTAGCATATTTTCTACGTTCTGTTACGGTAGCAACACGATTTCTGACGTTACATTCCGTGTTAATGCTTTTTAGTGAAAATTCTTTCCAATCGTCGTCCTAGGTAACATGTAGACAAACAATAAAAATGTAAAACTTTGTAAATAAAATTCGAATGAAGTAGAACGAACGTATTTAACAATTTTGTTAGAAATTACTTACTACTTTAGCTTTTTTGAAGAATTGGCTTATAGCACCAGATAGGGAATTACTTTTTTTCGTGAAATTGTCTATCTTTTCAGCATAATTAGATGTAGCTGCATTATTTGTAAAATCTTCAATAGGCCATTGCTGTCTGTAAGCTGTAACAATTTCTTGTTTACTATACTTCTAAATATCTATGTCAATATATTTGCTACAGACTACAGTGGAAGCTTGTGTATAATAGCTGCAGAGTTGCAAATCGCCCAAAAAATTTAAAAACAAAAGAGTTATTTGTTCAACTACGCACCAAAATACCAGATTTGCAGCAGAGAACATTATTTTTTTTTTGTCGATTGGGAATTAATATCAATTTAGTGATTTATTTTAATACCTATTTTGAAAGTTATCGCTATCAAACCAAATAATATTGTTATGCTTTTCTTGAACGGTTGCTATGTGCTTGATGAGCGGTTGTTATGTAAAATGCCGTATTGAAGCCCTCACCTACGGCTCGTGCTTCAATTTACTCCACGAACAAAAAATCATACACTTCTCTCCTTTAATGTATTTAATTTTTTTTCACGACCGGGACAGAAACTGCTAATTTCATTTCAGCGGGAGATTTAGAGTACTTTCTCTCCCGTCGAGAAAGGAAGTGCACAAATAATATTTGTTATGAAAAATGTATAAAATAAAACAAATCAAAGGTAACTATCATAAATTATATCAAAATTCTAATAATTTAAAAATATTGGGATTGTTAAAAAAATAGTATATGTAACACGTGAAGAAATGTATTTTCCCTCGTCGTGTTCAGCCCTTGTCTACGTCTTGTGCTTCAAGTTTACTCCTCGGGAAAAAATCATACATTTCTTTCTCTAGTTGTATAATATACTATTTTTCACGACCGGGAAAGTAACTAGGTTTCTATATCAAAATCATGACAGGAACAGCAATTTTATTTTAGCATGAGAACACTAACTTACATTTCTTATAATGCATTAGATCGGGTTCCTCATCGGATTCCTCTTCGTCTTCCCATTCACTCCCCATAACACAACGCATATCAGCGCAACATTCATCCAGTATAAAATCGTCTTGAGGTGAACTCATACATTGCATTATTGAGGGCGCTTCTAAAATGTGAAGTAGAATAAATATACATAATATTATAAAAAAAATTTCACAAAGGCTGGTACCACGAGTTTTGGTGGGTCTAAATATATATAATAAAAAAATTCTTCAAATAAAATTGGTAGATAACATATTTCTCTGCATCTTCTATTGGGAGCAAAATAATTTTTGAACATTGTACAGCGTTACAACCGAGGTTAAAACACTACTCTATAAACACCCAAAAACAGAGCTCATAGTACCGGCCTATATGTTTACCACGATCGCTCTCGAATTGATCTGTAAAATAATTAGTTTTTATTTACAAAATGTTATAATTTAAGTACGTATATTTAGATATACCATCTGCATTGAGTAATTGTTCTTCAACGGCTGTTTCATCTGGCTTCACTACTACTAAAGAAGTAATTGGAGTAACAAATGAATACTGTAAGCAAAATTATTTAAATCAAAGTATACCCATCATAAGGAAAATTATTAACATACTTTAAGAGCCAAGTCTAGAGCTTGTATTTCTGCAGATTTTTTGATAGATTTATTTTCATCTGATTGTTTTTCCATGTCTTTGTCGGATGTACTTGAGTCTTCATATTTTTTATCTAATAACTGTTTGATAGTCATGTAAGCCCACAACCGTTCCAAGTTACCGTATTCTTCTTTCGCCTCAGGGTTTGGACAAATTGTAATTATGGAAGGACAAAATTTATTTGTCCCGTCCACTGTCAAACATTCTACGAAAACAAATTCGTCGACCATATCATCGACTTTTCCAGCCACTACAAATTCTGAACCGTCGAATAAAATATCGAACTTGTGGTTGGTTACTTCTTTTACTTCGTCAGGATACTTGAAGTTTACGTTTGTTAATAGTGGGGAAGAGATTTGTTTGTAAAAGTCTTGTAATTGTAAAGAAGCATCGGCAGCTTCGTAAATGTTCCTGAGAAATCCAGAGTTTTGAATAGCCAATTCTTTTAAAAATTCTTTATCAGCATCGTCCCCAAATGCAAGTGTGAATATTGCAGATTTGTTGTCACAGTCGTTTCTGCTTTCGACCATTTGTATAATCTTTTTGGGATCAACTTCACGTACATTAGGCTGCCCATCAGTTAGGAAAACAATTATTGGCTGCGGCTTATGTTTGCTATCGGTTTCTTCCAAATGAGATAAACCTCTTGATGTTAATCTCAAACCAATTATTAAAGCATCGTATATGTTTGTGCTATCTTCGTCTGTAATATGATCTATGACATTTTGGATTGACTTAATATTTTTTTCATTCACTTCGAAACTTTGGGGAAGCATAGACTCAGGATTGTCAATTTTATTCCATAAATAATTTTTATTTAGAACCTTTAAAATCAAATTAATTTTATTATGAAAACAAAAATGTGCTACCTACTCACACTTATATAACTACTGAATTTCACGAGATTGAAGTAGTCCTCAGGATTAAGTTCGTTCAATATGATTTTCATTGCTTCTTTGAGTTGCTTAAGTTTTCTACCTCCCATGCTCCCGCTTACATCCAATATAAATATAACGTGTTTTGGAATAGGTTTCAGTTCAGTTGGAGCGAAGAAATGAACAAAATAACCATCATTTAACTGAAGAACAAAATTGTCTTTATAAACTGGACATCTTTAATATCTTAATGTTCATACTAAAACTTCTCCTCCTTGTGGGTCCCTTTCTACATCATATTCTACAACGAATTGACCAGAGATCCCATTGCTTGATGACTGCTCGGAAGATCCTGGATTTTCTTCTATACTTGTTAAAGCAGTAGCAATCTCCTTCTGCTGTTCAATTGTAGGATGAAAACTGACATGAACCACTCCGTCAGTATTTTTTCTGATAGTGGTGTACTCATTTTCTAAAAAATGTATTTGTTTATTGTAGTCATTGATTTCTATATAACAATAGATTGGATATAGGCCATATTCTGCCATCTAAGAGCGTTCCCAATTGAACGGGTGAAATTGAGGCTTTGTGAGACTTTTGAGTGGTAAATTCAAATCACTCTAATGAAACATTTTTAGTATAAGTGCGCGATCTGAGTCTTTGTTTTCGCTCTCTCTACACCGCGCTCGCCGCCACCTTCCTTCAGGTCATACCTATCATCTAAAAATATATTGAAGTGTCACAAAAATTTAATTTTGACCATTATGGCGACGTTCAAATAGGAACGCACCGTAGCGGCTTAAGCACAATCAGTGATTGTAATATATTAAAATGAAAAATTTATGAACGTACTCTTGATATTGTCAGTGATTTCATTGCCAGATCTTATAGCAGGCGTTGCTACATTAATAATAGGCCTAGTTTCATTTATGTAAATATGAACGTCCAAACTGTCAAGGAATTGGCCTGGATGCAGATTGACAACCATTTCGTACTTGCTGTGCTTCCTCACAAGAAGCTCCTCATAGGTCAAGATAAAAGTGACGTCACTTTGCGGTTCGACGTTGACGGACACTGTAAACTTGTTCGAGTCTCGGGCGCTGACAGCAACATGCGCAGCAGCTCGTCCTCGAGAAACTGCTGCATCATATTCTTGCTTAGCTTCCTTTTTTTCTTTAACGTATGCTTCGTATTTCTTCTCATTAATTTCCCTGAAATTTGTATTAGTTGCTTCGCACTAAGGAAGATGTTGGGTGCTTACATGACGAATCCCGCGATGAAGGCAGTGTCGGGCAGAACAATGGAGAAAGTCGCTTGTTGCGCACGTGTGTCCGAGTTGAAGTATTTACTTGTTACTACTGTGCGTGCGTAGCGATTCCGCACGTTCGAAACAACGTTCATACTTTGCATTTTTGGAGGACAATGCTCTGCATTCGATTCCTTGTTGAGAAAATTGTACAATCTTTATCAAAGTAATTATTGGGTGTTTCTTAACAGGTAACAAGAAAAGTTCCAAATGAAAAATATTATGAATCGTCAGTCTAAAAATCGCTTGAAAATATTTCTCTTGAACTATGACAATAGGCTATTCCACCATAATCAAAAATAGTAAAAGTTTATTGAAAAAAAAAAGGAAAGATAAGAGTTAAAGGTAACAGAAAATTGTAATGTAGTATTTTAAATTATAAAATACTTCCTTTAATAAATACGGGATGTTTTGTTTTTGATGACGTAGGACATGTGCGCGTCTGTTTGATAAAATGGGATTCAAGTATTAGCTCTTACCCCGCTTTAACTAAAAATATACATATTCAGGTGTCTTAAAACACGAGCGTAGCGACTAAAGACTAGCTTTACGTACTTGTATCGTAAATAACTATTATTTCTCTAATAATGAAATATTATATTACAATTTAAATATATATATATATATTATTTTGTAATTTTCTCAACATTTTTTTCGAAAGTCTGTGAACCACCGTTTGTTTATTTCTGATATACCACAATACCTACTCATCAAGATATTTTAAAATTCAGACCTTAATATCTCGCTTATTTGAAGGAATTTTTAACTTTTTGTTGTCTTATATTTTTATGTACTACAAGGCGAAAAAATATTTAATTATTTAATATCTGCCCTTTTACCGCCATAAATTAAGCTGAAATCCCTTAACAACTAACTGGACATGCAGTTTTAAAAATAATTTCAGTTTTCGATCAAAATGATAGGAAACTCTTTACATGTAATATTCAAAACAAGTGTAAAAATAGATTTGAAAATTTCGGCGCATGCACATATCGTTGATATAAGTGACAATTGAATGTAAAACATAACCTCTGAGTAGCGCCTGTGTATAAAAAGTGTATAATAATCTTATAACAATAGAACATTTAATAGAAATACAATTCTTCTTATTATGTATAATCATAGATGTTCATTTGTTCATACATAATACAGATACCAATCTCGATGCGTTCAAGTGAAGCCTCTTAAATCGTTTGGCGGCCATTTGTTAAAAAGGCAGAAAGTGTAACAACGTATCAATTTAAAAGTATTTATTACAATATATAGTTCATTTTTTATTGTAAAGTTAATAATTTATTGCTATATAATCCATTTGTCTAGTTGAGTAATGTTATTTGATCTATATATATGTTCTTTAATGTTCTTCTGTCACTTTGTATGTCATTCGTTTTTGTAGTTAATAGATTTTTAGAATGAGTATATACATTTCATATTTTAACAATTAAAAAAAATAATTTTGAATTGCATTTCCTATCATATTTATTGCCTTTTTAACAAATTTCCGCCGCGGTTTCACTTATCAAGTTGTTTGTTTATATTGAGTTCGGTATCTAGTTTGTATATAAATATTGTTTCAAAGTACGCATGCGCAATCTTGAAAGTGTATTTTACTTGTTTACATGATTTGTTTTCAAACTAATTTTGAAGTCACATCCATAAATTTTAGTTTTGGTTTGAGTTAACAAAACGATTTCGACACTTCGATTACATGGAATTTTTAAAACTTAAAAAGATTTGAAAACGTTTTCAAAACTGCATGTAAACGCACTAACTAGAGGTATCACCGTGATCCCTACATCCGTGATTCACCGCGATGATCCAAACAATTATAATACATAATTCTGATTGTTGTTGTATACATAACATAATATGAATTGTTGTTGCTTTGTCAAATAATTAAAGCAATAATATAAATTATATTTACTTCATTATTTTCGGATGTTTCGTCACCAACAATAACTAGAGAATCTTCTGAAGATGTCACTGACATTTTAACGTGCTTGTGCGCTGCAATACAGAAAACTGTACTATCGGCAATAGGTAATTCACAATGTTATAACCACTAGTAAACTAGAGACGATGTTTTACAAATTACGACACAGTTACTGCGCTCAGCCGTGCTTCGCAACTAACACTGATACACTTGGCATTGAAAGTCGTATTTATATGCGCAACCCATTCGGCGTCACTACGACGCGTTCGTCAGGACCGTATCGATCTATTTTCTGTCCGGAAAACTTTTATATCACCTACAGCGCACAACAGTGATTATATTCCAGTTCTTTTTATTGATTTTATGCCCTCGAACTTAACTTCTACGACAAATAATTTTTTTAATTTATTATATTCATAAATATTGTGTGTCTAAGTATCGTCTCTTTGCTTTATTCTCCATAATTCGTGGCTGGTAGGTACTACAACATTAGTCTTAATTTTAATCGGTGACTATTTTAAAAACAGTTTTTTTTTTAAAATAAAATTGAATAAGCTAATAATATCTATTTATTTTTAAAAATAGGTATAATGATATTTTTAACTTACTTCTGTTGTTCCCCCTCCACTAACTATCTCTGGGGGGCGGAACTTGATGGCTGCTAAACCGCACTTCACGCATAAAAATATATCATTGAGATCTGCAAGAGCATAGTAGTCCAATAAAGTTAAAACAATAAACATAAACAACTTACCAACTTTTAACAGAAAAATGCCACACTTTCAAAATATAAATTTTTTTCATGCCAACAACGTCATGATTCAAATAAAATGTTGTATGTAACATATACATAATATGGTTTTAGTGACTCGCCAATTTATGTGCCTCGCTTCGGTGCGTTCGCTCGGTCCCTAAATTGTCTCGTCCCTAAAACCATAAATTATGTACTTGTTTCATAAATATCTATTACAAATTTGTTTTATTATAATTCAATGACTTACAACAAAAAGGTAAGTACAAACGTTGTTCTGATTTAAAAATGTATGCAATAAGGCCCATGTGTTTGCCTAAATATTCCTATTTCTCGTTATAATATATAAAGTAAATTAAAATTAATTCTTATAGAAAAATGTAACACGGTCATGGAAAAAACGAAAAATATTTGACTTTTCATTATTTTAATTTAATTGATATATCGTGAAGTAAATGGGTCTTATTGCATGTATTTTTAAATTCTGAACAACATTTGTCGGTACTCTCTTATTGTAAAGTGAATATGTAACAAAATGCAGTAATATAAAAAAAAAATATTATTGTAACCTCTATAAAGCTACTTTTTAATTCTACAGCCGGTGTGTATAATAATTTTGTATCTATTGTATGGGTAATCAAAGTATATGTGAGACTGTAAATTGTTTTCCGTATTGCCGTTTTTATATATGATTATTATTAATTAATATGAATAATTGTTGTGCATTCTACATTATAGAAAATTTTGCTGGGATTACGTAACATTGTGAAATTTTGGTTTTGGTGCTTTTTGCGTGAACACATGTAAAGGAAAAAAATGAATATATATATATATATATATATATATATATATATATATATATATATATATATATATATATATATATATATACAATGTGTTATATACTGCGTAATTGGAAATTATATCATGCTGAGTGGTTAAATAAACAAATAAACACGAATTTGGATCCCATGATCCACTGTCCAATGCGTTACCATGTTACTATTACCATTGACTAAGAAATATTTTTCAAGAACCAATTTTGGAATAACAGTTCTTAGTGCAATGACCGCAAATGCAGAAAATATTTGATCCTGAGAATATCAAATTTTTTATACGCAAATGATAATTGCAATATCAAGAATTGATCGTATTATTTTGCTGGCACTAAGTGTAAATATAAATACCTATATCCGACTGTAGCAATACAAATTTATTTATTAATTCCCCAAATTTTGTATGAAAATAATTCTTGAAAGCATTATAATCTAATCTTCGAACATAATTATCTTTAAAAATAAAATTGTCAAAATAATAACAAAAAACAGAATGATAGTATCTTATTTTTATATAATCCAATTAAACTGAAATAAACATTGATTAAATTATTTACAATTTTTATAAAGTAGAGGAATTTCATGTTCACTGGCGCGATGAATAAGAATTGTTGTTTTTTTTTTTTGAGAGGAAGAAATGTAATTACAACATTTATTTTGAAATTAATACAAAAATATACAGTGAAACGTATTGTAAACAAAATATCAATATACTTGATACATTACCATTTATAAATAATATTTAAATGCATTTACATATAGTTTCTATACTAACACATATCACGAAAAACATTTATCATCTTCAGACTTAAACATCTTTTAGGAATCTTAATTTCTTCTAAAAGCAACCAAATACGAAAATGGTTTTGAAGCTGGAATTTTCGTAACCTAAAATAATAAACAGAAGAAATAAACACTTATAACATTTACATATTTGTTACGCCTTACAGAATCGTCTCCTGCAGATGGGGCTGGTTCCACTTCATATTCCACTATAAATTGACCCAAGTAGTTCGTATCTGGGTCTGGTTGGTTTTGTGGCCTAAAGCATTTATTATATTGAACGTGAGTCTCATTATCATTAATTTTATTAATGAGGGCATCTTCTTCAAAATTACCTAGAAACAGAAAGTATAATAATGCAAATATTTTATTATATTTATATCTTTATATATGAACATACGTATCTCCACATTTTTAATAGGTCTTGATTCATTTAGAAACACATTTACTCCTATTTCTTCTGTAAAAGCATCGCGATGTAAGTTTATGACTATTTCATGATTAGTGCTCTTTCTATCAAGATGTTTTTCGTACTTCAGCAAAAATATTACTTCGCTATTTGGCGCAGTATGTACTGTAACAATAACCTTATTCAAATCTTGGAGATTCACGAAAGCTGCATCTACACCGCTGGCCACAGCTGATTTGTACATTTTCTTGGCTTTTTTTTTGTCTGTTTCTTTTGTTTCGAAAATATTTCCTTCAGTTTCCCTAAATAAATTCATATAATCAACTTGAGTTTACTTACTTAATTATATATCATCATCGGTAGGAAATAATGAAGAAATTGGCAAATCTAATGTGTCGAATTATTGTTCTAAAATAATATGAATCAAGTCAGTGAATGGATTTGAGACTCAAGGTGCGTTCAGAGCAATCCAATTATCAAATATCAATTAGAATTAGCTGTTGCGCTTTGACTTATAGGAATCAACCCTAGCGTTCACACCTTTAATTGTAGGCAGTGGTGAGATATAGGGGGCGCGAGCCCTTTGTTAAATTATTCTATAATTTGCGAGACCCTCGTTAACATTTTTTCGAAAAGAAAATATAATATCCTAATATAATTATCATTAAATACAATGTTTTGTAAAGTGAGGAAATCATACATATCCTGCAATTGGAGTACCAATTTGGCGTTCCAATTTCCAATCCCTCGAAACTTGTCTAATGTTCATTTGTTAAATGTGCAATGAGCTAAAATGGCCGACTTAGCAGAGATATGAACCAAAATGAATTAATATTTATGAAAAGTTCCATTAAAAATGCGTACTGTGATTCGAGTTTGTCGGGCGTGAGTTCGTCGGGCTTAGGGTTTGTTTAGAAAAAGCGTGACAAAGCGAGCTAACGTGCAAAATAATTTTGGTTCGTATCTCTGCTAATTCAGCAATTTTAGATCGTTGCCCATTTGACAAATGAACATTAGAAAAGTTTCAAAAGATTGGATATTGGATAGCACTTATTGAATTTTAGGCACACTCAAGTCCTCACTCAAGCAATGACATAGTTTCATAAGTATTTTCTTTAAGTCGGTTTAGTGATTTTTTTGTTTATAAATTTTCTTTATTAATATGTTTTTTAATATAGCTTTATGTGTACCATTTTTATATATTGCTAGCGGATCCAGTAGGCAGACGTTGTCCTCCCACAGACCCCGCTATCAATTCCGGTGTTCGTAATTCTTCTCCTAAACGGCTTGAGCGATTTTTATGAAAAATTATTCTTGGATGTTGATAGCAGTGCCACCTACCGGGTCCAACTGTAGTTAAGAACCATCACACACCGGAATTTTATATGTATAAAGATTATTATCAAAACATATAATTAACATTAAATTTTTAATTGAACTATGAGCGAGCCCCTTGTTTAAAAATTTCATAGCTCATCACTGATTGTAGATATTGATTGAGAAGCTTGAAAACTGCAAACTTTCCACTTACATTTAGTGGGATGGAGATATCATCTAATTTTTTTTTTCGGTCTTAAACGTCTAAACATAGGACCACTTTATTAACGTAGAAGATGGCATGACATGAAAATTTTTTATGTAAGTTTTACACATAAATTATATAGTTTGTATAACAAATACTACTTCATTAGTGTAATCAAAAGATTAAAATGGTTTTGATTACTTTAACAATTAGTGGTAATTGTAAGTATAATTCGTATTTAAATCGGCAGTTTTAAGACGCTTCCACCGAATGCTACTTAAAGTTACAAGTGACAGTTGTAATTGATAATTGAATCGCTCATAATGCAGTTGTAGGAGATAGATTTTATTGTTAAGTTGTTTGTTCATTATTTCTCTACTGGAGATGAAAAGAATAAATTAATTACATTACGAATTCTGTCAAGATTATCTTGTCAGGAAGATCAACTGTAAAAGTAGTTTCTTGGGGTTCATTGTCATAATTGACGTAGGTCCTTTTCTCTACAGTGGTAGCTACGTGATCTTTGACAGTGCAATTAACTTGAATGCTTTTAAGTCCAGGTTTAGCCTAAAATATAGGGGTAAAATTATTATATATTTAACAGTTAATTATCTAAATTAACCTCAATTTTTGGTTTTGTGAAAAGTTGAGTTATTGTACTAGAAAGACGTCGAGGAATATTCCCTAAGAGAGATCCCTTCCTACAATAACGTACAGCTTTTTTTGGCACAGATTGGGCGAAGCCGCAAGACATAAGCCCGACTGTAAGATAAACTATTAATTTTTTTGTATTCAAAAATATTAACTTAATCAGATGCAAAAACAACTCCCCTGCGTACGAAAAATATTTATATTAACTAATCAGGCGGATATACTATTTAAATCATGTACTCAGGCATTGTTTCTCGAATCTAATTTCACTAGTAAAAGAAACACTCCTACTAGAATTTCAAAATTTCTTACCGCCTTCATCATAATTACATAAAGAGTACGCTCGTAAAGCACTCTGGCATAGATATAGATTGGCGACAGCATCCGTATCCGCTAAAATATAAAACAAGAAGGGTGATCGTTTTAAAGCAATCAATCAGTTTTGTTTACTAACTAATAACTTTAGAGAATAAAATAAGAATAATAAACATTAGTTAATTAATTACTCACTGTTAGATTCTTCTAGTTGTTCCTCAGTATCAGGTTCATCAGGTTTAACTACTACTAAAGATGTAACTGGAGTGACAAATGAATACTGCAACCACAATTGAATTACATATTGAAGTCATAAAATATATTTATAACTCACTTTTAATGCCAATTTTAAAGCTTGTTTTTCTGCAATTTCTTTTTCAGTTTGATTTTTATCTTGCTTTTTTTCCGAATTATCTTTTCCATTTTTGTCAAGTTCATCTTCATCATGAACTGATCCTTTATTTTCATATTTTTTATCTAACAATTGTTTGATGGTCATGTAAGCCCACAATCGTTCTAAACTACCGTATACTTCTTTCACGTCAGGTTTTGGACAAACTGTAATTAAGCAAGGACAAAATTTATTTGTCCCGTCCACTGTCGAACCTTCTACAAAAACAAATCCGTCGACCATATCATCAACTTTTCCAGCCACCACAAATTCTGAACCGTCGAATAAAATATCGAACTTGTGGTTGGTTACTTCTTTTACTTCATCAGGATACTTGAAGTTTACGTTTGTTAATAGTGGGGAAGAGATTTGTTTGTAAAAGTCTTGTAATTGTAAAGATGCATCGGCAGCTTCGTAAATGTTCCTGAGAAATCCAGAGTTTTGAATAGCCAATTCTTTTAAAAATTCTTTATCAGCATCGTCTCCAAATGCAAGAGTAAATATTGCAGACTTGTGGTCGCAGTCGTTTCTTTTTTCTACCATTTCTACAATCTTTTTGGGATCACTTTCACTAACATTGGGCTGTCCATCAGTTAGGAAAACAATTATTGGCTGTGGTTTATGCTTTTTGTTGGTTTCTTCCAAATGAGATATTCCTTTCGATGTCAATCTCACACCCACTATTAATGCATCATAGATGTTAGTACTTCCCTCATCCTCTATTTTTTCTACAATAGCTTGAACGGATTTAATGTTCTTTGTATTAGCTACTATGCTTTGGGGAAGCTTTGATTCTGCAGGGATATCAATGTTTTGCCACGAATGATTATTATTTAACACCTTTCAAATGAAATTAATTATGAGTATATTATTAAAATAAGTAATATATAAAGCTCCTTACACTTATATCATCTGAAAATTTAACAAGATTGAAGTAGTCCTCAGGATTAAGTTCGTTCAATATGACTTTTATTGCTTCTTTGAGTTGCTTAAGTTTTCTGCCTCCCATGCTACTGCTTACATCCAAGATAAAAATAACGTGTTTTGGAATAGGTTTCAGTTCAGTTGGAGCGAAGAAATGAACAAAATAACCATCATTTAGCTGCAGAACAAAATTGTCTTTATAAACAGGACATCTTTAATATCTTAATGTTCATACTAAAACTTCGCCTCCTTGCGGGTCCCTTTCTACATCATATTCTACAACGAATTGACCAGAGATCCCATTGCTTGATGACTGTTTGGAAGATCCTAGATTTTCTTCTGTGCTTGTTAAAGCTGTAGCAATATCCTTCTGCTGTTCAACTTTAGGATGAAAACTGACATGAACCACTCCGTCAGTATTTTTTCTGATAGTGGTGTACTCATTTTCTAAAAAAATATATATACAGGTATATTGCGATATTAAATTAAAGAATCTGGAAACGTACTGGTGACTCTATTAGAGATTTCATTGCCAGATCTCATAGCAGGAGTTTCGACTTTAACAATAGGTCTGCTCTCGTTGATGTAAACATCGACTCCCAAGTCGTCAAGAAGTTGGCCTGGATGCAGGTTGACGACCATTTCGTACTTGCTGTGCTTCCTCACAAGAAGCTCCTCATAGGTCAAGATAAAAGTGACGTCACTTTGCGGTTCGACGTTGACGGACACTGTAAACTTGTTTGAGTCTCGGGCGCTGACGGCAACGTGCGCAGCAGCTTGACCACGTGAAACAGCCTGATCATATTCTTGTTTAGCTTCCTTTTTTTCTTTAACGTACGCTTCGTATGCTTTGCCTTTTATTTCCCTGCAATTACCTGCTAGTTGATTTGTGTCGATGAAGAAGTTATTTGGTGCTTACATGACGAATCCAGCGATGAAGGCGGTATCTGGTAGCACGATGGAGAACGTCGCCTGTTGTGCACTCAAGGCCCGGTTGGTGTATTTACTCGTTACTACTGTACGCGCATAGCGGTTTCGCAGATTTGAAACCACGTGCATGCTTTGAATTTCCGGGGGACGAGGATCTTCTTTTGTTTCCTTATAAAACATTAAATAGTTTGTTTTAAAGTAATGCTGTACATGTGTAAGAAATTATTTTTTCTACGACCACTTAGAAATCTGCTCATTGTATGTTGTTGCTAAGGATAGGAGGTACATTGCAAGCATCGTGCGAAATGAATTTGTTTTGTGAGAATTTCAATACAGGTCAGTTCATTTTAGTACAGGTGCTATTGCTAGGATACTTATTTAGAATTGTCAAATAATGGAATGGTAAAAGCGGGACAAAGTTATTATTTAAATTAAATTAATTAGGAAATAATATTGTGGATATAAAAAAAAAGCAAGGAATGTCCATTTCACACTCTTATGATAAGCAGCATGAGCCGAAGGCGAATGCTACAATCTTTCATAATCGTAGGAAATGAGTACCATTCCATGCTTGTTGTACAATATACTATTAATATATAAAGATATTTAACTCATATGAGTCATCCTTTACTAGTATGTTTGAGTACCGTTGTTTGTAAATATAATCATACTTTCCGGGAAAACACTGATAAAATTATTTGCTTATTTTTTTCTATTTGCATTTGCAAATAAAATATAAGGAGACGATGAGATTAATTTTGTAAATTATTCTTGACTGCACACTTGGAATGGAATGGAAAAGTAATAGGTACACCAGCCTTAATCGTTACTATTTTGTTTATTTAATCATAACGATCTGACGTTTCGGCTCTATTTTGAGCCTTCTTCAGAGACCAAATGATATCACATAATATAGTCACTTTTACATTCAAAATGTGTAATTTTTTGGGAACTAGATCTTCAGTACCACAATGGCAAAAAACAGATGAAAAAATTTTATAACAATCTTGACCTAACAAGGAGACGATGAGATTAATGTTATTACTTATTTTCAGTAATATTGCTGCAAACTTTTGAAATATATAACCATTTTTTAATAATGAGATTTTAATAAACAGTATCACGTACCAAAGAGAGCGAAAGATAATAGACATGAAATAGTCTTGTTTTTAATGGAAATACCTGCTCTCGATGAATCAGTGGAAAATAAATTACGTTAATGAAAATAAATCTAAATCTATTCTAAACATAGAGCCATACCCATAAATTGGTGAATAACTTGATAAATTGTTATATTAAAATAATAATAATATATAATAAAAGCTAAAATTAATATTTACTTTGTTTATTTTTGTCGATTCATCACCAACAATAACGAGAGAACCAGTTGAAGACGAAGCGGACATTTTAACCTGTTTGTTGTTTAATTCACAAAAATCGAACAATTAACACTGATTATTTCACAATATTTGTTTAATCACAAGAGTGGTTTGGTAGAAAATCAGCTGTGACTCAGTTGTTATTACGTAGAAGCTCTCTTCGCAACTGATGCACTTGGCATTGAAACTCTCCTATATACGCCCCTCCCATTCGGCGTCACGGTGTCATGGCACCCACACAGTTCGGTATCGATTTGTTTACTTTTTGGGAAAGTATTATGCTCCAACTTCCCAGTTTAATATTTTCTTTGCGATAATTTGCGTTTTGAAATCCTTGTTAAGTTAGTTATTTATAAACTAATATTAAATTGAATTACTCCATAATGCTTACTAAATGTGGACCGGTGATCCTGAACATGCCCGTATCAAATTTTTGTCTGCACATTTGCTTAGGAATGAAATTGTACTTATTTAATGTTGATGCCTTTTTCTGTTTTTTGGGTGCTTTTAATCTTTAGTATATGGATATACAAAGTATATGTGAGACTATATATTGTTTGCCATTCTTCTATATGATAATAAGAGTTATAAACAAATATAATTAATTGTTGTGCAATCTAGATTATAGAAAATTTGCATAAAATAATAATAGAATATAGTAGTTTATGTTAAAATGTGTCAGGAAAATATAATAAATAATTTGAAAACACTACTTTTCATTCATAATATTAATTATAAATCTGCATTTTTTCGCGGCTTTAAAATGCGTGACGTAAACTTGCCTACTGTGTGCTCATTGCACACAGATTGAAGTGATAACAAATAAACAATGACATGAAATTTTAAGGTTTATGATATCTGTGCAAATAACTTCAGGTTTTCAAATGTCAAGTGTGTTGCCATCTTGTAATCATTTACCATAGTAGAAACAATGGGGTCTTTCACTATTTTTTAATTTTTTTTATGAAACTTTATCTATATTGAAGACTATCTACACTTTTAAAAAGTCCTAATTGTTATTCATTAAGCCACAATGATTGTTTTTAAAATGTTGTGACGTCATAGTATAGGTGTTGCTGGATCTAAAACAGTAGAGATTTAAATAAGTTTTGTTACATAAATGTTCTATTTTATTGTAATAATAATAATATAATAAGTAAAAAAATATAGACTACAATTATTTACAATCTGTACTATTCAGATCCAGCAACACCCCTACTATGACGTCAAACCATTGTTTAAAAAATCATTGTGGCTTAATGAATAACAATTAAGACTTTTTAAAAGTGTAGATAGTCTTCAATATAGATAAAGTTTCATTAAAAAAAAAAATAATAATAAAAAAAAATGGCGAAAGACCCTATTACAGGTAAATTTGATAAATCTGCTTGTTTGATTTGAACCCAGGCTCCTTATTTCAAATCTCATCACAAGCAATCCACAAATTATAAATATATACTACTAAACAACAAATTGAAATATAAACAAGTTTCTTGACAGTTTCGAACACGTGCGTCGTTACTCACTTGGCGCTGATATCAGTTTTCAAATGTCATAGGCAAGATGACGTCACACGTTCCATATTTGAATTTTAATCATTTTTTATAAATTTAATATCTCACTTAATATTTCGAATTTTTCACTAAAATTTGGATTATTGTAGATCAAATAATATTTAATAATGAAAAAAAAAAAAAATTCCCAAAAATGCAGAAATACCTTTTTACGTTATATTGTGAAATTATGGTTTTGATACTTTTTGCGTGAACTGGTTTAAATGAAATTATAAATATGCCAACACGCAATATACTCATTGTTTCGTGTAGATCTCTATTAGCATATATACGAATATTTCAAGAACTAATTGTTTTGCTTTCATTTTCTTTCTTTTCGGTGATTCATGTTATTATTATTAAATTGTACTTATGTTTAATCTACTGTTGCTTTATTCACAATAATAATAATAACACAATAGTATTATATACTCTGTGAAGTTGAGAATTATGTTGAGTGGTTAAATAAATAAATCGATAGAATTGTGGATCATCTCATAATCCACTGTCCAATAGATTACCATGTAACTATTACCATTGATTAAGGAATTTTTTTCAAGAACTAATGTTGGAATAAATGACCGGAAATGGATAACATATTTGATTCTGTGAATATAAAATTTATGGAGGCGTTAATGATAATTGCTTTTTTGCTGGCACTATGTACAACGTCAAAATACGCATATAATGTGACATATTTATGCAAATTAATTTCGTTACTCTATTCTCCAAATTTTGTATGAAAACAATTCTTGAAAGTATTATAATCTAATCTTTAAACATAACAATCTTTAATTAATTAAAATTGTCAAAATAATAATAAAAAACAAAAATAGTATCTTATTTGTATATAATACATTTAAACTATAATAAACATTGATTAAATTATTTACAATATTAAAAAAGAAGAGGAATTTCATGTTCACTGGCGGGATGAATAAGAATTGTTGTTTTTTTTTTGAGAGGAAGAAATACAACATTTATTTTAAAATTAATACAAAAATATACAGTGAAATGTATTGTAAATAAAATATCAATATACTTGATACATTATCATTTATAAGTAATATTTAAATGCATTTACATATATTTTCTATACTAACATACATATATCACAAAAAACATTTGTTATCTTCAGATTTAAACATCTGTTAGGAAACCTAATTTCTTCTAAAAGCAACCAAATACGAAAAAGGTTTTGAAGCTGGAATTTTCGCAACCTAAAATAATAAACAGAAGAAATAAACACTTGTAATATTTACATATTTGTTACGTCTTACAGAATCGTCTCCTGCAGATGGGTCTGGTTCCACTTCATATTCCACTATAAATTGACTCAAGTAGTTCGTATCTGGGTCTGGTTGGTTTTGTGGCCTAAAGCATTTATTAAATTGAACGTGAGTCTCATTATCATTAATTTTATTAATGACAGCATCTTCTTCAAAATTACCTAGAAACAGAAAGTATAATAGAACAAATATTTTATTATATTTATATCTTTATATTTGAACATACGTATCTCGATACTTTTAATAGGGATTGAATCATTTAGAAATACATTTACTCCTATTTCTTCTGTATAAGCATCGCGATGTAAGTTTATGACTATTTCATGATTGGTGCTCTTTCTATCAAGATGTTTTTCGTACTTCAGCAAAAATATTACTTCGCTATTTGGCGCAGTATGTACTGTGACAATGACCTTATTCGAATCTTGGAGATTCACGAAAGCTGCATCTACACCGCTGGCCACAGAAGATTTGTATATTTGCTTGGCTTCCTTTTTGTCTGTTTCTTTTGTTTCGAAAATATTTCCTTCAGTTTCCCTAAATAAATTCATATAATCAACTCGAGTAACTTATATCATCATCATCTGTAGGAAATAATGAAAAAATTGGCAAATTTAATGTGTCGAATTATTACTATTATAAAAAAAATATTAAGATTAAGATATAATAAATCAAGATTCCACAACTTGTTAACCAAGTCAAGATTGAATCCGAGATTCAAGATGAATTTAGTGCTACCCAATTATCAATTTCGATTAGCAATTATAATTAGCAGTTGCGCTTTGACTTTTTGGAAACAAAGCTAGAGTTCACACCCGTGGTTTACACCTACAAAATTAAGACGTTAAATTGTGAGTATACTGATTGAGGAGCTTGCAAAATTCAAACTTTCCACCACAATATAAGAATTCACACAGTTTGTTCATTATTTCTCTACTGGAGATGAAAAGAATAAATTAATTACATTACGAATTCTGTCAAGATTATCCTGTCAGGAAGATCAACTGTAAAAGTAGTTTCTTGGGGTTCATTGTCATAATTGACGTAGGTCCTTTTCTCTACAGTGGTAGCTACGTGATCATTGACAGTGCAATTAACTTGAATGCTTTTAAGTCCAGGTTTAGCCTAAAATATAGGGGTCAAATAATTATATATTTAACAGTTAATTATCTAAATTTACCTCAATTTTTGATTTAGTGAAAATTTGAGTTATCGAAGTAGAAAGACGTCGAGAAATTTTTCCGAAGCCGAGAGATCTTTTCCTAGAATAACATAGAGGTTTTTTTGACACAGATTGGGCGAAGGCGCATGACATAATCCTGCCTGTAAGATAAACTATTAATTTATTTGCAATTCAAAAATTTAAACTTAGCTGCTAGAACAATTATCCTGAGCACGAAAAATAGTTTCTCGGCATTGTTTCTCGAATCTAATTTCACTAGTAAAAGAAACACTTCTATCAGAATTTCAAAATTTCTTACCGGAGCTCATAGCCATAGAATCATTATAACTACGTGAGGAGTAACCACGCAGGCGTAGATCTCGTTTGGCGACAGCATCCGTATCCGCTAAAATATAAAACAATTAGGAGTTTTTTAAAGCAACCAATCAGTTTTGATGGGTAACTAATAACTTTAGCGAAAAAAATAAATACACAAATAGATTGAGTTTTTAATACATACATTTGTTTTCATAATGAAAAAATACATGTTCATTTAAAGCAAAGGTGCTCTAAAAGAAATTTTTAAAAAATTGTGTTGAATGCAATACTAAAAAAATTATCAAATATTTTCACAAAAGTAAAAGAAATTCGAGTACTTCTAAAGGGACAACAATGAAGAGGTATGTATTGTACATGATATGTAAGGCAAATAACCAAAAAAAGCAAGCGTGATCATTGCACAAGTAGAGGAAGGGGGCTGAGGGAAGGATAATTTAAAGGCAAGTTCACAACCATAATTATGATGTTTGACGCCATGATAAAAACCTTGATGTTCTACGGATCAGAGTTATGGGGCTGTAAAAAATGGGCCAACGTAGAAAATATACATGAAAAGTATATTTGATAGATATTAAGACTAGACAAACACACCCCGAAATACATAATTGTCGAAAATGAGGATAGAAAGAAGCAGAAGAGCGATGACATACAAAGAGAAAATAAGGTGGTGGAAAGAAGAACAATCAGTTCACGATCATTAACAAAATGGGTAAAAAAAGAAAAACTATGAAATAATTGAATTTATGTCTTAAGAAGAACATGAAGAACTAATTCGTAGCGATGAAAATAATCAAAAACAGGAAGAACACAACAGAATAATTAATTCTAAATACAACCCATTATACAGGAGGATAAAAATATATGGAACAAAAAAAAAAAAAAGAATGGAGATATCATATGACTTGGGCCAAGAAGAAAACTGTGTGGCAAATGGGAAAAAGAGAATGACATGTACAAGTGTAAATGTAATTGTAATTAAAAATATCAATTTATATTAAAATCTGGAAATTCACTGGGAAAGAATAATAAACATCAGTTAATTAATTGCCGAGTTAATTACTCACTGTTAGACCCTCCTAGTTGTTCCTCAGTATCAGGTTCATCAGGTTTAACTACTACTAAAGATGTAACTGGAGTGACAAATGAATACTGCAACCACGATTGAATTACATATTGAAGTCATAAAATATAATTATCACTCACTTTTAATGCCAATTTTAAAGCATGTTTTTCTGCAATTTCTTTTTCAGTTTGCTTTTTTTCCGAATTATCTTTTCCATTTTTGTCAAGTTTATCTTCATCATTAACTGATCCTTTATTTTCATATTTTTTATCTAACAATTGTTTGATGGTCATGTAAGCCCACAATCGTTCTAAACTACCGTATACTTCTTTCACGTCAGGTTTTGGACAAACTGTAATTAAGCAAGGACAAAATTTATTTGTACTGTCCACTGTCGAACCTTCTACAAAAACAAATCCGTCGACCATGTCATCAACTTTTCCAGCCACCACAAATTCTGAACCGTCGAATAAAATATCGAACTTGTGGTTGGTTACTTCTTTTACTTCATCAGGATACTTGAAGTTTACGTTTGTTAATAGTGGGGAAGAGATTTGTTTGTAAAAGTCTTGTAATTGTAAAGAAGCATCGGCAGCTTCGTAAATGTTCCTGAGAAATCCAGAGTTTTGAATAGCCAATTCTTTTAAAAAATCTTTATCAGCATCGTCTCCAAATGCAAGAGTGAAAATTGCGGACTTGTTGTCGCAGTCGTTTCTTCTTTCTACCATTTCTACAATCTTTTTGGGATCAGATTCACTAACATTGGGCTGTCCATCAGTTAGGAAAACAATTATTGGCTGTGGTTTATGTTTTTTGTCGGTTTCTTCCAAATGAGATATTCCTTTTGATGTCAATCTCACACCCACTATTAATGCATCATATATGTTAGTACATCCCTCATCCTTTATTTTTTCTACAATAGCTTGAACGGATTTAATGTTCTTTGCATTAGCTACTATACTTTGGGGAAGCTTTGATTCTGCAGGGATATTAATGTTTTGCCACGAATGATTATTATTTATCACCTTTCAAATAAAATTGATTATGAGTATATTATTAAAATATGTAATATATGAAGGCCCTTACACTTATTTTATCTGAAAATTTGACTAGATTGAAGTAGTCCTCAGGATTAAGTTCGTTCAATATAACTTTCATTGCTTCTTTGAGTTGCTTAAGTTTTCTGCCTCCCATGCTCCCGCTTACATCCAAGATAAATATAACGTGTTTTGGAATAGGTTTCAGTTCAGTTGGAGCGAAGAAATGAACAAAATAACCATCATTTAGCTGAAGAACAATTAGTCTTTAAAAATTGGACATTTTTAATATCTTAATGTTTGTACCAAAACTTCGCCTCCTTGCGGGTCCCTTTCTACATCATATTCTACAACGAATTGACCAGAGATCCCATTACCTGATGACTGCTCGGAAGATCCTGGATTTTTTTCTGTGTTTGTTAAAACTGTAGCAATCTCCTTCTGCTGTTCAACTGTAGGATGAAAACTGACATGAACCACGTCGTCAGTATTTGTTCTGATAGTGGTGTACTCATTTTCTAAAAAATGTATATGTAGGTATGGTACAGTAAATTAAAAAAAAGAATCTGGAAACGCACTCGTGACTTTATCAGAGATTTCATTGCCAGATCTCATAGCAGGAGTTTCGACTTTAACAATAGGTCTGCTCTCGTTGATGTAAACATCGACTCCCAAGTCGTCAAGAAGTTGGCCTGGATGCAGGTTGACGACCATTTCGTACTTGCTGTGCTTCCTCACTAGAAGCTCCTCATAGGTCAAGATAAAAGTGACGTCACTTTGCGGTTCGACGTTGACGGACCCTGTAAACTTGTTTGAGTCTCGGGCGCTGACGGCAACATGCGCAGCAGCTTGACCACGTGAAACAGCCTGATCATATTCTTGTTTAGCTTCCTTTTTTTCTTTAACGTACGCTTCGTACGCCTTGCCTTTTATTTCCCTGAAATTACCTGCTAGTTGATTTGTGTCGATGAAGAAGTTATTTAGTGCTTACATGACGAATCCAGCGATGAAGGCGGTGTCGGGCAGCACGATGGAGAACGTCGCCTGTTGTGCACTCAAGGCCTGATTGGTGTATTTACTCGTTACTACTGTACGCGCATAGCGGTTTCGCAGATTTGAAACCACGTGCATGCTTTGAATTTCCGGGGGACGAGGATCTTCTTTTGTTTCCTTATAGAACAATAAATAGTTTGTTTCAAAGTAATGCTGTACAGGTGTAGGAAATTATTTTAATATATACAGAAATTTATCTCGTATGAGTTATCCTTTACTATTATGTTTCAGTTCCGTTGTTTGTAAATATAATCATACTTTCCGGGAAAACACTGATAGAATTTTTTGCTTCTTTTTCTATTTGTACTTTCAGACAAAATACAATAAAACGATTAGATGAATATTATTATTTAATTTCAGTAATATTGTTGCCAACTTTTGACATATATAACCATTTTTACCTCCCGCCTACCTCTAGCTAAGGGAGGTATTGTTTTTGGTCAAAAAATTGGGTAGTGAGTTTTCAATGAATAAGCACGTTTTAGGGTCCCTACAATACGATTTTACTATTTTCGCGATGATGTCTGTATGTATGTATGTATGTGTGTGTGTGTGTGTAGTCTGTGGCAATTTTTTCGTCTCGCATAACTCAAATACTATAGTACCAAAAAATACAATTTTGTGAATTTTTGCTTCTTGCATTTAAATGAAGAGCTGATTAGATTTTGCATAAAATTAGTCGACTGGAAGTAGCAGTTTACTTGAAGCCCTTAACAGTTTTCCGTGAAAAAACACGGATAAATTTTATTTTTCAACAATTTATGTTATTTTGAAAGTTGTAGAATATTTAATTTTACATCTGTTTTGATTACACTAATTTTATTAATTTTCATTAGTTTTGGAGATAATCAAATATAAAGAAATTAAAATTTTATTAATTTTTATAAATCTTGCATTCCATGTACACCATGGAAACACTTAAAAATTTTCAATTTTTTTGCGAAATGTGACACGTCATTGTGATTGTGAAGCTGTTTTCTTAGTGAAATATATGTAAAAAAATTAAATAAATATACGAAAGAAAATTAAAATTCTCAAATATAAATAAAAAATAAACAAATAAGAAGGTATGTTTCTGTATCATCAAGTACTATTTTGTATCGTTTAAGAGTAGTATTGGGCGGGAGGTTATGTGCTGGACACATCAGATTTTTTAATAATGAAATTTTAATAAACAGTATCACGTACCAAAGAGAGCGAAAGATAACAGACAGGAAATAAGTCTTGTTTTTAATGAAAATACCTACTCCCGATGAGTCAGTGGAAAATAAATTACGTTCATGTAAACAAATCTAAATCTATTCTAAATATAGAGCCATGCCCAGAAAATGGTGAATAACTTGATGAATTGTTGTATTAAACTAATTAAAATTATAATAATATATTATAGAAGTTGTAATTTATATTTACTTTGTTGGTTTCTGTCAATTCATCACCAACAATAACTAAAGAACCAGTTGAAGACGAAGCGGACATTTTAATGCTTGTTGTTTAAGTCACAAAAAACGAACAATTAACACTAATTATTTCACAATATTTGGTTAATCACAAAAGTGGTTTTACAGAAAATCAGCTGTGACGCAGTTATTGCGTAGAACCGCTCTTCGCAACTGATATATATATGGCACTGAAACTCTCCTATATACGCCCCTCCCATTCGGCGTCACGGCGTCATGGCACCCATACAGTTCGATATCAACTTGTTTGCTTTTGGGAAATTATTTTGCTCCAACTTCCGAGTATAATATTTTCTATGCGTTAATTTTAGATTTGAAATTCTTGTTAGTATATATTTTAAACTAATGCTAAATTAATTAGTTTATAAACCATACATTTGTTTATTTGCATCTTTGGTTGCGTTCCTCAATTTTAAAATTTTGCAGGTATCTTCTAATTGATAATTTATTATTTAATATTTATATTTAGTATAATATAGATTTTAATATAATTATATTAATTACTAATATCCTGTTTGTTACATTACATTTCTCGATTCTCTTACGTAATATTAATTTTTTTTTAAATGTTGTATGATAACGAAATAAAATCAATTATCTTTGTTATGTTCAACTGAGTCATCGGTCTTATCAGTAACGAGCAATTTGCTGTAATGCGAATATATTGTCTTATCTGCTATTGATGTTATTGATATTATGATAATATCACCATGTGTTAGATATATAGATATAAGTATGGAGAGAATTGTTTTTTTTCCTTGTTGTACGTGTAGTTCATGAATAGTATCACATTAAGTAAAGTTAGTAATTAAATCTGATTTTACAGCGGCAGTTTTTTCATAAAAAAAATTACGGTAAAACATTACTATATTTATTCACAGACATTATTTTACAAACATTTTCTTAATGCAAACAAATTAGAAAATACATAATAAATAATAATGAACAATGATAAAAATTACCGGCTATGTAGTGAGCATTCCAGTAATGCTGGTTATCATAATATTCCTATTGGCTGTTGCCACGAACTCTGTTTTTGGGTATTTTAGGAGAAGTGTTGTAGTTTCGGTTTTAGCGCTGTACAATGTCTTAAAATTATATTATAAGAAAATGTTTCCAATAGAAGTAACAGAGAAATATATTTTCTTATATTTTAATTTGAAGAATTTTATAGAATAATTTTAAAACATTGTATAGCGCTAAAGTCGAAAATGCTTCCTTAAAACACCCAAAAATAGAGCTCATGGTATATACCAGCCAATGTGTGTACTTTTCAATTTCAACTTTTTCTCGGTAATAAAATTTCGTTTCTTTGTGAACAAATTAAATGTTCTAAATTGATTTATTAAATATTTTATCGTACTATCGACAGTTATAACCTTTTAATATTGAACATTTATTGGTAATTGTCATAATATATAAATACATACATAGCTTAAGTACATCTAAAATACTAACATGGTATATTAATTATAGAATTGTTTACAACATTTATTTCATTATTTAACAATAACAAGTGTTATATTAGTACCTAGGCGCTGTATTATTCATTTCTTTAACCCCCAGGGTAGTGGATGAGTAAAGTTTTGAATTGGAGTTTGAGTTCAGTTGATTCCATCGGCTGCAACAAACATATAAAATAATTACAAATTAATTATAATTTTTATTTTAATATTAGCCATAAATAATTACTCAATATTCTGACGAAGATGGATCATGTTCTAATTCATATACCACAACAAACTGTCCGGAGAAGCTTTCTTCTGAGTCTTTTAGTGCAGCGATTATTTCTTCTAGTTGATCAGTAGTTGGATGAAATGAAATATAGGCTTGTTTATCATTAGTTTTGTTTATTGTATAGTATTTGTTTTCTATAAACAGAGAAATAAATATTTCCAAAAAACTATTTTCCTTTATCCTTACTTAATTCCCCGTTTTCATGTCGCAAATATGCTTCGATACTTTTAATAGGGTGGTGTAATTGATTTAGAAAAACATCTACTGTTATTTCATCGGTATTTATTTCACTATTGAAGTTTATAGTTATTTCTAATTTGTCATCTTGTTGTTTAACTTTTTTTTCATATTTCAAAATGAAGGTAATTTCACTTTTTGGTGCAATATTGATTGTAACATTCAATCTATTAGAATCTTCAAAATTTGTACGAACTGTGTTCGGTCCTTGACAAACAACCTCTTTTTGTTCCTTTTTGGATTGTTTCTTATCTCGTCCATCAGTTTCTCTAAATAAATCCAAAATGTTGATGAAGTCATATGGAACAGAAAAGGAAATTACAGATCACAAAAAAATATAAGATTGCTCTCAATTATTTTGATATTAATAACGAAAGAAAAATTACAATTGAATACTTGTTTGAGATTTGATAGTTAATAATTACATCGCTTTAACACCTATGCACTAATATTTCAACTACCAAATCTTTATTAAAATCAAATCTTGATAATGTGAGACAGCAAGCTAACAAAGAAATTGATTAAGAAAAATATTATTTATTATTTATGTTAAAGAAAAATTGTCATATTTACATGATCAATTGTTTCAGTTTTGTTTCCTGAGGCAAATCTATGGTAAATGTTGATTCTTGGGGATTATTATCTAAATTGGTGTATTTTCTTGTTTCCAATGTACTGTAGACATCACAACGAAGATTGCAATCAATATGAATGCTTTTTATGGTAATATGCTGGACTTGATTATCCTAATATTAAGGAGAAAATCAGCTGGTGTTTTATTATATAGTTTTGTTCGAGTCAAACATGTCATATCATACTGTGAAATCACCACTAAAATATACTAATAATGAAACGTTAACTTCTAGACTTTTAAAAGCGAAAAACGATCCTGAGACAGATAGATGTTGTAAGACTACCCTTCTTTGTATGTAGAGCGGTTGCTATGCATTGTACAACAAAGACAGATTGTCCAATAACTAGCTATTGTCATCTAGAGATTTAGAGTTCAAGTATTTATTATATTTGAGGAGAAAAACTGTTTAGATTATCTTTGTGTGTGTTTCTAAATTATTGGGAATAAACAATAACCTCCTGAGAAATGTTTTAAATAACTACTGTAGTCAATATCATTCTACAACTTTTTAAATATAATAAAATTTACTTTAAATTAATTATTTAATGAGATATGCCCAGAAACTTGAACATCCAAATTTTAAATATAAAATTTCAAAAAGAAATCGTCATTAGATTTCGAGTTATCGGTGGCGAAAATCGTCACACCCACATACACATTAAGACGTCATCGTGATCGTAAAAATATTGAAATCGTATTCTAGACTCCAAACGTGCTTATCTACTCGTATTGAAAACTCTGTATTGAAAATTTGGACCCATCAAATTTTTTAGATACACGAATATATGCAAGTGGTAAAATGGTCTAACTAGTCACACAAATACATCACAGTGTTGTCATATTTTATGTGAATTTATTTGATGAAAACCCAATGGTTATATTTCTTCTTATGACACGACGTGTTTAGTCGAATAACGATCAAATTGTACAGCTAAGACTTCAGTATTACTTACATCTTTTGATTGGGAAAAGAATTGCGCTATTTTGTTTCCTTTCTTACGCATTAATTCTTTTATTCCTGAACTTCCTTGATCGACTGAATTAATTGCATAGCTTATTTTCTTGCTTGGTGAAAATTTAAACGAAGGTAAACTGATTCTAGACCGCGAAGGTAATGATTTACGTACCTCTTTTGTTGCTTTTAAAACAATATTTCCGACGTACAAATTACTTGCTGAAATATTAATTTTTAATCATATAATAAAAGCATAATAGCAGTATTCTGTAAAAGCAGCCTGTTATAAAAAAATATTCACTAGAACTAGAGAATGAAAGTTGATCATTGAATTATTTTATACTTTGTGGTTTCTTTTCATAGGTTTGCACTATAAGTTGGAAAGACAGAAATGTTAGAAACGGTAATATATGTTTCTTTCCAAGACATATGCCTATAGTGCTCGCCAAAATAAATGGTTATGTAATCAGTAGGGAGTAGGGAGTCTAGTTACCTGGTGGGCCAGGGTGTGATTATTTAACATCTTGTATTTCTAAACATACTATATTGAATGTTCTAAGAAAGCAATTTGGATAAGTTTATCTAGGGGAAAAACAAAATTTATAATCTGAAAAGAATTAACGATGAATAGTAATTTACTTGTACCAAATAAAGAATGTATTAAGAAATTTTATATTAGTTACAATTTTTCACGATGACAAATTTTTACTGCTTTCAAATACGCGTCTGCACTTTCAACCCCTATAATCCTCTTATTAGGTACCTGTTCTACAGGTCTAGCAGGTAAGTAACCATTTATTTGTCGAGCACTATAAACACTGGATATGAAAAATCCCAAAATACATTAGGATGCTTGGTTCAAAATAGATGGATCTTTGTATATTGTACATACCTGTTTATATTCTTGTGTTCTTATTTGAAGATTAAAACTGTATTGCAGTGATCCATCTATTTTAAGCCAGGCTTGCTGTTGCTTTTCTTTATTTTTCAAATCCAATACTTGACTAGTTATTTGGAGATAGATCCTTAAGGTTGAAGTACATTATACTTTTTTCGTCTCGATTCATACTATATTTCTGGTTCGATTTTCATTCGAGTTTCCTTCGATGTAGATACTTTATTTTAAAATCATTCGTCCGAAATCGAGTAATTACGACTATTGAAACTGAATTGCTGCATTTTAACACATTTTTGTTAAAATTATTTAAACGATGAATAACATAGAAAAACATTTTTAAAGAAAGGACAACTATCAAACACCAAATTAAAAACTAACTACTTTATGATAGTGTATACCACACGCCTCAAAATACACAGGTTGGTGTACCTGATTTCTGACAGTAGTGCGCAAGCGTACCCAAATCTAGTATGAAACTCGAATAGAAAAATAGAGCAGAGCATATATTTCTATACCAGAATCTAGCATGAAAATCGTACGGAAATTTCTGATTTACATTATACTAGAAAGGGCTAGGAATTTCTCAGATGAAATTCGAACTACAATCTAATCGAGAAAAGTATAATGTAATTCAAGCTTAAGTTTTTGTGAAAAGAAACCACAACCATAAAATAATTTAAACGTCAAATACCATTTTCTACGAGTAGTTGAACTATAAACTCTTTAACCAATAAGCAAACATGTTATATGCGCAATCCTTTTTTCATCTGTTTTTTTACTATCATTGATATTTTTAACAGGACGTTATAATATAAATAAACAAATGAATGAGCATAATTAAATATACATGTGTTTTTAGTTATAGGGTTTATCAACAAAATAATTTAAATTTGTTTAGATGAAAATTTTGTTTATGTCATACTGGTTACTTATGTTACATTTTTCGGACTATTTATCGTACTAAAAGTGAAACTTTAAAGTCCTAGGACTTTAAAGTAAAATTTGACTTTTAATTGGTTCATTATTTATAAACAAATACTTGTTCCTATAGAAATTGTTATTTAGCCTACTTATATCAACTCATATTTCTATGAATTTTTGATAATTTCTGTTAATAAATTCTATAATTTAACAACTTTAGTAACCAGTATGAAATAAAACTTTGTATGTACCGCGAACGAAAAGTGACTTTAAGGTCCTCGCAAGTAATTACGGCCTCGGCTACCCGCCTCGGCCGTAAACAACTTGATCATACCTTAAAGATTCACTTTTCGTTCTAGATACATAAAATACTATTTCATTAGTCATCAGAATCAGTTTAAGTGCGATAAAAAAAATTCGTCCAGCGTGTGCTTACCATCCCAATTCTGGTACTGTGCTATAAAACAATTTGTTTTGTACATTAAATAGGTATATAATCCATTATCTTTTAATATAAAATATTTACTCACGATTCGACTGTTGTAGTTGTTCTTCAGTAGCAGGTTCATCAGGTTTAACTACTACCAAAGATGTAACTGGGGTGACAAATAAATACTGTAACCAAAGTTAAACTTAATTTTGATTAACTACACACAAAAATACGTTTATGTTACTTTTAATGCTAATTCTAAAGCTTGCTGTTCCGCTGTCTTGTTTTTGGAATCATTTATTTGATGCTCAGTCATTTCTTCGTTAGTTTGGATTTTTTCAGATTCTTTATTTTCGTACTTTTTATCTAATAACTGTTTAATGGTCATATAAGCCCACAACCGTTCCAAACTACCATCATCTTCCACATTGGGTTGTGTGCAGATGTAAGGACAAAATTTATCTGATATTCCGTACTCAGTTGAACCTTCTACAAAAACAAATCCATCGACCATCTTATCAACTTTTCCAGCTACCACAAATTCTGAACCATCAAATAAAATATCAAATTTATGTTTTGTTACGTTTTGAGCCTTCTCTGGATACTTGAAATTAACATTTGTTAATAATGGAGATGATATTTGTTTGTAAAAATGTAATAGTTGTAAAGAAGCATCAGCAGCTTCGTAAATGGTTCTCAAAAACCCAGAGTTCTGTATAGCTAATTCTTTCAAGAATTCATTATCTGCATCTTCTCCAAATGCAAGTGTGAATATTGCAGATTTATTACCGCAGTCGTTTCTTCTTTTTACCATTTCTATAATCTTCTGCGGATCAGATTCACCTACATTAGGCTGACCATCAGTTAGGAAAACAATAATTTGCTGTGGTTTGTGTTTGTTGTCGACTTCTTTCAAATGTGAGATTCCTTTTGATGTCAATCTCAGTCCTACAACTAAAGCGTCGTATATGTTCGTACATCCTTCGTCGCGTAATTTTTCTACAACAGCTTGAACGGATTTAATGTTCTTTGCACTAGCTTCGAAGCTTTGAGGAAGTTTCGATTCAGCAGGAATATCTATATTATTCCATTCATAATTACGATTTAAGATCTTTAAAATAAAATTAGTAATGAATATATTATAAATTCAACTATTATATTTAATAGATCCTTACACTTATTTTAGTTGAAAATTTAATAATATTGAAGTAGTCGTCAGGATTAAGTTCGTTCAAAATGATTTGCATTGCCACATTGAGTTGTATAAGTTTTATGCCGCCCATACTCCCACTTACATCTAAGATAAATATTACATGTTTCGGAATCGGTTTCAATTCAATTGGAGCGAAGAAATGAACAAAATAACCATCATATACCTAAACCAAATTTATTTTTAGAACGTGAATTTCCTTGACTTTTTATATATTTACCAAAACTTCTCCTCCCAGTGGGTCTCTTTCTACATCATATTCTACAACGAATTGTCCTGATACCCAGTTGCTATCATTTTCGGTAGCTAACTGTTTAGATTCCTCTATATTTGTTGTTACAGCTATTTCCTTCTGTTCTTCAACTGTTGGATGAAACATGACTTGAACTACTCCATCATTTTCTTTGATTATAGTAGCATATTCGTTTTCTAAAAACATAGTGTTGGTGTTTGAGAAGAATTTGGTGACTGATTGTAATTTTTTTGTATATTTATTTGGGTAGTATGTTTTCGGGGGATGGGCGCATTGACCGGGAGTTTTAAAGGCGGGTGTCTGCATTGTGCAAGGTATTAGGTGCTCTAGGTACATTTGCTCGAAACGTGAATCTATCTAGAGATGCTCGATTGAGTGTTTATTATGGTGTTGTTAGTGTCTACATTGATGTATTGTTCTGAATGTTGGGTGTGGATGAAGAAGCATGAACGATGTATAACTGCTGTAGAAATGTGCGAAATTTGCGAGGAGTGTGTGAGTTTACAAGACGTCATCGTATCCGGAATATATTTGTGTATGGTGAGTGTGCGATTGAGATGAATGTTATTAAGAAAGTGGGAGTGTGTCAGTTAAGTTGGTTTGGATATCTTGAGCGAATGTCGAATGAAATATTGGTGAACTAATACAAGGTGTCTATACCACCCATACCATCATTTTATAGTGTAACAATAATCTGTATGACTGTATGTTCGAGTGAGATTGATTGTAAACGATTGAATGGGCGTCCGAGGAATAAGTTGTTAAGTATGATTGATGGTTTGTTGCGTGAAAGAAGAATTTTAAGTATGAAGAATAGACGAGCAGGTATGAATCGCACTACAAATGTGGACGAGCTGAAAGTCGTGTGTCAGGATCATAAAAATGTATATAATTTATAAAACGTACTCGTGGTTGTATAAGGAATTTTATTTCCTGATCTGAAAGCAGGAGTTTCTACATTAATAACAGGTCTGGATTCATTAATGTAAACATCAACTCTCAAGTCGTCGATGAGTTGTCCTGGGTGCAGGTTGACGACCATTTCATACTTGCTGTGTTTCCTCACTAGAAGCTCTTCGTACGACAGGATGAAGATGACGTCACTCTGTGGTTCGACGTTGACGGACACCGTAAACTTGCTCGAATCTCGGGCACTGACAGCAACATGTGCTGCAGCTCGGTTTTCCGAAACAGCTTCTTGGTATACTTGCTTTGCTTCTTCTATTTCCTTAACGTATGCTTCGTATTGCTTCCCTTTTATTTCCCTGTAATTCTGTATTAGAAGCTTTGCACTGTGGATGAAGTTGTTGGGTGCTTACATGACGAAACTCGTGACGAAGGCGGTATCAGGCAGCACGATGGAGAACGTTGCCTCCTGGGTTCGTGTGGCCTCGTTGATGTATTTGCTCGTCACCACCGTGTGCGCGTAGCGGTTTCTTACCCGTGAAACAACAAACATGCTCTTCATTTCTGGAGGACGAAATTCCATGTTGGTTTTCTTCTTCTTTTAGGACACCAGAAACATACAAATTCATTTCTGTTTCATTAAATTGCTAAAATATTTGTTTTGTAAATGTCAATTCTTGTATTACGTTAAAATCAAAATATTCAGAATATACAATTTACACTTATGCAAGCCATTCGACTACTATAGTTAGAATTAAAGCACTCTCTTGCTAGGGATTCATATAAGTTTATCGACTTATATAAGTTGCGAATCAGACCGATTCGGACTACATTTATTTCGGCAATCGGCAAGTCAAGCGGCATCAAGCATACTTTGCATAATTTGTAAATTAAATTCAGTATGAACCAGCCATATTTAGTGTAATCAAAACACATAAAATGAAATATTCTACAATTTTCAAAATAACACAAATTGTTGAAAAATTCAATTTAACCGTGTTTTTTTTTCACGGAAAACTGTTAGGGCTTCTAGTGAACTTCTACTTTCGATTGACCAATTATATTCAAAATCTAATCAACTCTTAAAGCAAAAATACATACATAAAATTATATTTTTTGGTATTATAGTATTTGAGTAATGCGAGACAAAAAAAATCGGCACTGACCACACACACACACCACACATACATACATACATACATCATGGCGAAAATAGTAAAATCGTATTAGGTGGACCCTAAAACGTGCTTATTCATTGAAAACTAACTACCCAATTTTTTGCCAAAAGCAATACCTCCCTTACTCAGAGATAGACCTCCCGTTAAAATAGCTTTGTTCACTAAAAAAATAAAATTATTAAACTAAAAATTTTGGGTTTTCACCTCTTTCCTCTAATAAATAGAACTAACAAATGTACAGTCTAATATATAAAAAGAAATTTAATGTTATCTACTTAAGGCATAAAATAATATTTAAATATATTCATATGGAAATATTGTTCAAAATTAAATTCACCGGATTATATTTGAGAAAAGTTTACATAATTCAAAAGAGAGTTACAATGTATTGTATTTATTTAACACACTGCATCAATCCGACCTACATTTTTTTTTTTACTTTGAGAGTTTCCTTATAAATTTTTGGCAAAAATATTAAAAAATAAAAAAGTTATATTTTTTGTAAAATTCAATTTTTTATAAAACTACTTTTTTCGCGATTTTTTTTTTACCTTGTCAAAGACATCAACAATTATAAAATTTTGCATAAATCATTTCTATCAGATCTTAAGTATACCTCAGAATTCTTTTAGACCAATCCATCCAGTCATTGCAGAATGGTAGACGATCAAAAAAGTATTGGGTCAGATGGTCATTGACCCAGAATGTTCTGCGTGAACGAAAGAAATAGGTGTGTTCTCGCGTTCTTGGAGGGTTAAATATTGTAGAAAAGTCTTAGGTTCTAATCAGTATGTTTGTTTCTATTATCATTTTTTATTTTTATAATATTTTTTTCTTATTGCATTTTACATGTTCGTATATACGAGTACAAATGCCTATACTATAACTGAGTGAATTGGACACAATATGGCGGATGCGAATACTCAGATCTCTAAGAGCCTTACTATAATGTTCTGCACAAGTGCGCATGCGTACATGTATTATTAAATATTCTAGCATGATTCAAGTCAAGCATATTAAAGAGGTTATGAACGTTAAGATACAATATTTTAATGGATATCCCACACTCACAGCACTTGATAATTCACAATATCACAAAAATTATAAAAAGGGAAGGTTTCAACCACGTTTCAGCACACAGTTCGTACGATCGCTGTCTACTACTGCCGCTCTGTCTATGCGTCACGCATTTATACGCCCCACTCTTTCGTCCTTGCTCCTTGGTCCTGGCGACCGAACGGCGCCTTTTTATTCAGGGCAGGATCCAAACATCCTGGCCCGAGTTATTTAGTTAAAATAAAACTTACATGAAAAAAAAAATTGCGAGATTTTAAAGGACGTTTCTATGGACGAATTGATTTGCATCACATTGTTCAATAACTCGCGAGCAAAGCATAATAAAGTCACGAAAATTCATAATTATAAGTTCATGACAGTGCAGAGAACTGAGTAGATTTTGGTCATTTATTGAAATACCGGAAGTGGAAGTTTATTTGACACACAAAATAATAAACTTAATTTATTTCAACAAGTTCAAAAAAACTTTCAAAACTCATATTTTATTAACTGTTTTATAATATATAAAATTACTTGCGAAGTTTTAAATAAAAGATGTTAATAATAATAATACTTGAAATGTTTGCAATTTTCTATTGTTTCCGGTTTTTCGAAATTCTGAATTGTATGTTTTTTGAAAGTGACGTAAGAAATAAGAACACTATCAAATTTAGTATGGTCTTAGGAAGAAGAGTTCAATTAAAATACAAGTCATACCACCGAAAACGAGGAACAAATAAATAAATATATCATCACGCCTTTTACCCATTATGGGTGTGGCACTCCTATGAAGTGCGGTTACCAGCCGTTAAGTCATAGCCCCCAAAGATGTTAGTGCAGGGGGAACCACAGAGGTAAATTTAAATTTGTAACTGTCGGCAGTGGGATTCGAACTGAGGATCTCACGATCCACAGTCCGACACGTTACCACGGAGCTATTTACCCCATTAAAAAAAAACAAAGGCGTCATATAACATTATCAGTTGAGACCGTTTAAACAAATAATAAAAAAATTACCAAAATTAATTTTTAACAGTAGGTAGTTAAAAGCCTGTTACAATAGATAATTGAATAATGACAAGTTTGGCGTTAAATTAAAGGTTTTATAGAGGAAAACTGCAGTAAAATATAAAAAATTAGTTTTGCGCGATTGTCAATTGCTTTTCTAATAGCTACTGAGTTTGGTAACAAATTGAAGTTTTCTAAAGTGCAAAAATATATTATCAGATCATTTATCTATTTCTGGGACATTTATATAATTTTTTAAGGTACCCTGAATTTCTTAAATGTATACATTTATATTTCAATATAAATAGTTGCAATGAGAACAAAAATATAACTGAAACTTTTTTTCTGTATGTACTTGTACTTGTGTATGTACTTGTGTCAAGTTAATTATAAAAACAAAATTTAGATTTATGTTTATATGTATAATAAAATGTAAGAAGATGTTGATCAAACCAGATTTTTAAAAATTGCGTTCGTATTTAAGCAAATTTATGTTTTTACTGCACAAATTTTCTGCGAAAAAAAGTTATTTAAAAAAAATATTTAATATTGATTATGTTTATGAATTAAAATTTATTTAGTAATATTGTTCCATATTTATGACATTTATAACAATTTTTATAATGTTCAGGATTTATAAATAAATAATTCGTTTGACTTAACTTATATAATTTATTATTTAATTATTACTATTTTTCATACACTAATCATCTTCGGGACAACATACTCCAGCATACCTGCAAAAAATAAATAAGTTAGTAAATTGGAACAATTTAATAATTCAAGAACTTACTTCTCTGATTCCAAGGGACAGAAATATGTTTTATACGTTTCGATAGTATCCAACTTAGGATGAATCTTAGGACACGCAGTCAGTAACGTACAATTTCCAGCAATATTCAGTGACTTTACTTGACACTTTTTGTGTTCTACCGATGTTCCATTGTTTCCAATTTCATAGGCTTTATTATCAATTGTTATTTTGCCAGCTCCGTTAAGCAGCTGTTGCAGCCAGGTAGGTTCTTCTTCAATTGATTCTTTTTCTGTAGTTGCTGGTGCAGTTGTAGTTGGGAATCCAGTGGGATAGAAACGAATAGTTGTGCTGTACGCAATTTGAGGAGGTCCTGGAACTCCTGGGAGACCTGGAGGATGAGCTGGCCTTGCAAATGCTGGGACAGCTTGAGGCAAAAAGGGTCCTTGTGCAGCATTGCTTAAGTGTAGAGCATGGAAAGGTGCACCGCCAGAAAATGCAGCTAGAAAAATGACATTTTATTGTGAAAATCGACTCGTGCAAATATATTGATTGAATAAATTTTAAGTTTTGTTCTGCCTTATTTAAATATTTACTTTCATAAAATAAATCAGGTAATAATTCAGGTGGATGTTTAAAAAAAAAAAATTGTCTATCATTTTTCCGCGTTTTATTTATAAATTGTAAGCTTCGACCGACCTCGTTTATTTGAATTAACTTTGTCTTCAAATGTTTGTGAAAAATTGTTTTTTTTTTTTGCGTTTAATGAGTTGTTTATGAGATCTATATCTTCCAACAATACTGCTCACCGCAAATCGTAAACTAAATACATCACAAAATAACGCAGTGAAATATCAATTTGAGCTTCATATTTTGTAGCTCCGATTCTCGCTTGCGAAATATTCTCTATTTCACGAGACATTTCATTAAAGGGACATAAATTCACGTGGTCGGTACTTACTTGGTCCTCCAAAAATTTTGTCGTGAAAATCTTCTTCAGTTTCAAATGAACTTTCTAGATGTCCTTCACTAGGTTTAGAATCAGTTGCATTGGGCTTCACAACTACTAAGGAGGTAACAGGAGTGACGAAAGAGTACTAAAATATGTTCATAATTATAACAACATTCTAGTTGTGTTACTAAACTTACTACTTACTTTTAATGCTAATTTCGTAGCTTGTTTTTCTGGCGTATCTTCAGTTGCATTCTTATCATCTGCTACATACTTTTGATCGAGCAACTGTTTGATTGTCAAATAAGCCCATAAGCGTTCCAAACTTCCGTATTCTTCTTTTACTTCCGGTTTCGGCAGAATGGGAATAATAGTAGGATAGAATTTATTGTTTCCATCAATTGTCAAACCTTCTACCGTAACAAATTTATCTGTTTGTTTATCAATTTTACCAGCAACAACAAATTCAGACCCTTTGAACAAGATATCAAACTTGTGTTTCGTCAAATCTTTTACTTGTTCTTCGGAGTACTTGAAATTAACATTTGTAAGTAAAGGAGAAGAGATTGTTTTATAGAAATCTTGTAATTGTAGTGAAGCATCTGCAGCTTCGTATATTTTCCTTGAGAATCCAGAGTTTTTAATTGCTACTTCTTTCAAGAATTCATTGTTGGCATCGTCTCCGAAAGCAAGTGTGAATACGGCAGCTTTATTGTCTTTACTGTTTCTTTCTTCTACCATTTCAATCATTTTGTCAGATCGAGATTCACCAACATTTGCTTGGCCGTCTGTCAAAAATACAATTATTGGTTGTGGCTTGTGTTTGTTATCTGTTTCTTTCAAGTTTGAAAGTCCTTTTGAGGTTAGTCTTAAACCAACAATCAAGGCATCATAGATGTTTGTTAAGCCTTCATCAGTCATTTTACTGACGATTTCCTGTGCATTTTTAATGTTTTCTTCATTTGCGGCAAAACCTTGAGGCAGTTCTGATTCCTTTGGATCTACCACTCCATACCAAGAATTATTGCTACCTAATACCTATAATTTCATATTATTTATTTACCATTTTCTTATGTTTTATTAGCTTGTACTTACTTGAATATCAGTGTGGAATTTGACTAAATTGAAGTAGTCATCAGGACTAAGTTGCCCCAAAATGATTTTCATTGCTTCCCTAAGTTGTTCAATCTTTCTTCCGTACATACTACCGCTAACATCAAGCACAAATACTACGTGCTTAGGAATTGGTTTCAGTTCACTGGGAGCAAAGAAATGGACGAAATATCCGTCATTAACTAAGACTTCTCCTCCCAGTGGGTCTCTTTCTACATCGTATTCAACAACAAACTGCCCAGAAATTCCTTTGGTTTCATCTGCGTCCTTCAGAAGTTTCGCCATTTGTTTTTGTTGTTCAACTGACGGATGGAAGCTGACATGAACAACACCGTCAGCATCTTTATTTGTGGTAGCGTAATCGTTTTCTGAAAGTATTACCACATTAGAAACTTGTTTATAATTGAGAGTAAATATTACTTACTGGTGACATCATTACTGATTTCATTTCCAGATCTTAAAGCTGGAGTTTCCACGTTGATAATAGGTCTGGTTTCGTTAATGTTTACATCTACTCCCAAGTCTTTGATGAGTTGTCCTGGGTGCAGATTTATAACAATTTCATATTTGCCGTGTTTCCTTGCTAGGAGTTCTTCGTACGTCAGGTTGAAGATGACTTTGCTTTGTGGCTCGACATTGACAGACACCGTGAACTTGTTGGAATCTCGGGCATTGACTGCAACGTGCGCTGCGCCTAGACCCTGGGCTACAGCTTGGTCGTATTCCTTCTTTGCTTCTTCTTTTTCTTTAACATATGCTTCATATTTCTTTCCTTCAATTTCCCTAAAATATTTCACTAGTTTAGTTAATCGGCACTAAGATGTAAGCTGTTGTTTGTTTACATTACGAATCCCGCGATGAAAGCGGTGTCGGGCAGAACGATGGAGAAGGTCGCTTGCTGCGCGATAGAGTCTGGGTTAGCGTATTTGCTCGTCACTACTGTACGGGCGTAGCGGTTTCGAACGTTCGACACCACGTGCATGCTCTTAAGCTGTGGAGGACGGGGCTCTTTTTTCGGTTCCTAGTTTTGAAAAAAGAAAATGGTTCATTATTACTGACAATACTTTGATAATTGATACTATTGTTGCCGTGTATTTTTATGTTAAATATTTATATAGAATTTTAATAGACCAATTATTTAGACTGTAGTATGTCTATTTGTCTTAATGATATTTAACTTTTCATTTTTGTACTACTGAATTATTCGAATCAGTTCTAAATGTAAGTGTTCCGTGTTCATAATTTTCTATTATGATATAGGTACATGCATAATATGGAATATTTCATGGATTTTACTAGTTTGTGTTTATGTTACTGAACTTCGCAGATAGAGGTGTTATGGAAACTAAACTGTACTCTCAACAACTAGGTCTATATTTATCAAAACAAATATAACTGTCATAGCAAACTTTGTACAGCGTGATTCATAGCGTACAGAAAAGATTGAAAGTGTAGCTGGGACGGCCCAAAATAATGCTTTTTCCTTAATAAACTTTTGACAAAAACGCAATAACCAAAAAGTTACATTAAATTGACGTTCTTTTAAATTAACGCCCACCTGTTGAATACCGTTTTCTCGTTCCCATAGAAACATATTTCTTTGAAATCTGACAATTTGTTGTTATTTTAATTTTAAATTATGCACTCCACAAAAAATAATGGTAAAAACTTATAGCATAAACCATAATCATATCTTCTTATTCCTCGTTACTGAAAGTATTCACTATTTTGTACTAAACATACTTTGACGTTTAATGAATTGACATTTAAATGAATTTCAACGGCGATATGTTTCTAGTTCTGTTTATGTTTTCAAGTGGCTCTCAAGCATGTGGACATCAATTTTTAAACAATACCTTACTATTACTTTTTTTAACTAAACATAGTTAACCGCTGTATTTTGTAACGACTATTTATTAATTGATTCAATTTGAATTTGCTGTAACTTTATTGTTATTGAGTTTTTGTCAAAAGTTTATTGAGGAAAAGACTTTCTTTGTTCTGTTTTCCGTATGTTATGAATAATCCCTCTATACAGAATGGTTTTGTTACAAATTGTAAATAGAAAATAACAGAAACAATTTATAGACATACAAGCCCAGATTTATATCATTTGGTCCAATTAAGATTTTTAGAATATTAAAAAAAAAAAATGTTTTGATCTTACAAAGGAAAAATTGTTGAACTCAATTATTATTCTGTTACTTTTATGAATATTTTAAGGAAAAATAACAGCTGAAATAATAACAAATTAACAAAAATCACTAACTTAAAGATTTCATTTGGCTCAAAGGTATTGGCTGCTACTATGAACACTGTTTTTCAATTTGATGACAACAAAATATAAAAAAATATAACGGTGTAATTAGCTCTGTAATGTTCTCTGAATTTGGGTTATTAATACTGAGATCTGGTGTAAGCAGAGTGCCCATCCAGAAAGATGTAATCAACGTGTTGATATGTTTGTTTATTCCACCTAATTTAACAACATCCAATCGAACGTTTGATAGCAATGTATACTTCGATTTATTTATGTATAAGTTAGACCTTGGATTTAACTATGACCATTTTTAGAAATATTCTTCATTTTAAAAGTTTTTCTGGTTATTATAAAATAAATGAGGAGAATAAAAAACGGACTTGAAGTCAAAATATTTAATAAAACTACGCCGACATTTCGGCAGTTACAACTGCCATCTTCAGGGCTAAGCCAAAACGGCGTAGTTTTATTAAATATTTTGACTGCAAGTGCGTTATTTATTCTTCTCATTTTCCTCATCGGTCGAGTATCGCATCCTTTTCATTATAAAATCAAGCAAAACGTACAGTAACTATTTATTAATAAAAGGATGCTATCTAGGATGGAATACATTGCTATGGTAGCAAAAGACAAATTAACAAAAAAAAAAAAATACTTACATCGCTAGGCTGCGGTGTTTCACTGCTAACAACAACTAAAGCCTCTGTAGTGCTGTCTGGAACCGGTTGAGCAAAGCTAATATTCAGCAGCAGAAATGCTGCCAAAAAGTACTGCACCAACATTTTAATACGTTTCTTCTAACTAAACTAAACTCAATTCTATCACTGTCGTAGTTCACTGCTCTCAGCAAAAGAACAGATAATGGTGATCTCTGCTCTTCAACTGATTTGCTTGGCCGTGGAGTTGGTTTTATATGTTTCTCCTACTTCTTCTTATGGCCGTGTTGTGGACTTCTTTGAATACATTTTTCAATAACATGCAAGCAGCAAGGTGATGTTTTTATACTACGCTAACTTGTTTCGAAGAAACCAGTTACTAAGACGACTTATGTCTGTAGCTTCTGTTCTTATGGATTTCTGTTTATTTGTTGGGGAATTCCCATTACGCTGATGCTAATCAGTTTGGTCATTAAAATCTATGCGATTTTAAATCGCTTTGAACGTTTAGAATAGATACAATATTCTTGAATATAATTAGCTTTGCAAATGTGAATATTATATTTACAATATTTATCTTGGAGTAAGAATTGTTCTTCCATTTCTCAAATTGTTGAAATTAAATATCCACTGGGTGATATTTTTTTAAACATATTCCCTGCGAAAATATTTGGTATACGGTCTAATTTTTTGTTTTATCTACTATATTTAATAATAATTGAAAATTGGTAAAAATATTTTATTAAAGTAGTTTCTTGTAGTATATATTATTAAAACAAACATTGGTCAGTCAATTTGCTTATACCGGGTGCAGAATTTAAATGTGGCGTATAGGGATTTAAATGTTTTTTTCTCATATTCCTGTAAATTGTAAATTCAATAAGTTGAAAATAACTTTCAGAACTCATAGTAAATTAAAAAGACTTTTTATTTAAGTTCTGTAGAAAATTTATTAAAATACAACGTTTCGAATTACTAAGCATTGAACTTAAACCAAAAACATTTTTAATTTTACCTATTCACTTTACACCAAAAGTGTAAATACAAAAGTTGTTCAGAATCTTAAAATGCATGCAATAAATCTTATTTAGTTACCTACATATTATGAAGTATTTCACGATATATCATCACAATCTTCTTTGAAATTTCTACAGAAAATAATACAACACTGTAATAAATAAAACTAAATCTGTTTTCAGAAATGTCAAATATTTTTTGATTTTGCTTAATTTGACATGGTCGTATTACAACTTTTCTAATAAATATTAATTGAAATTTAATTGATATAACTTGAAATGCAAACAATTAATCAACGAAATAGGTCTTATTGCATATATTTTTAAATTCTGAATAGCTTTTGTATTTATACTTTTGCTGTAAAGTAAATAGGTAAAAATTTAGAGCAATATACAAATATAACATTAAAATGTCTATACGCCACGGTTAAATTCTACTACACCCGGTATACATAAAGAGTTTATGTTTATATATAATTACATACTACATAAAATAGGCTTGCTGTGTGTAATGCCTTTTATCGTTAGAAATTTCTTGGAAATATAGATAGTAATATCAATATAATTACTGAACTAAATGAACTTTTCGTTGTATTATCAAATATCCAAATATTCCATTTTTATTGGAATTTTAAGAAATTCTAAATTTTGTTTAGTGTAATATCTGATAATTAATTCAGTTGAACTCACGGGGAAATAGAATAGATGACTCATTGTTTTGTTGACATGAACCCATGTTTCACATTGGAATGTCCACGCAGTCAATCGAGGTGATAACCTTGATATTATTTCATGAAATCAGGTTATTTACATGTCATTACACTTTTATTATTATGATTCTTATTAATAAACCGTTTGTGTTCAATGCTAACAATATTTAAACAATTTTACTATTTAAAAGATTACTCATAGTTGATTCATATCTTTATTTAATTAATGTGTGATGTTTTTACTTATAATTAGATTTAATACACAAGTAAACGGAAAGTAAAATTAGATTTATTAAATATTTATTCAAAGAGCTCAGGTATAATATTTCAGTAGACTTTGTGAATTTTGTTGTTTACAATTAATTGTACAAAACGTGTTTTAATTTAAGTTCAAGGTATAAGACAAATGTCTATAAATATATTTTATCTCATGTTTATGTATGCCGATAATTTTATTTAAGAAAAACGATATTGTTACAATCATTACTTGCTGTATACATTTACATAGATTACTTTTTCTACTATTACTACTATTAGCAACAAAACGCAAAAACATTTTGTCCAATCAATTTTGATTGATCTAGCATTATTATTGATTTCTTTTTTTATTTAAGCGATCTCAATTGCTGAATGTTAGGGCCCCACACTTCGTTCTTTTTGCACGATTTAGAACGTATGGGTAAAACCTCTTTTTCGATGGTGTGACAACGGCAACGGCACGCAGTGTTCGCTGGTATGGGTTTTCGCAAAGCGGTCAGCGGGCAGTGTTGCGTTATCCAGTGAACCGGCTTCAGCGCTACCTGTCATGGCCGTATTATTGAATTCGTTTTTGTTTAACTTTCTTCTTGTCTGTATCTTTTGTGATAAGTAATGGAATGATGAACAACTACAAAGATAAATATAAACATCTATATAGTCATAGTCTAGTCTAGATTTGACCTGTAAACCTTGATATACGAAACTAGCTTGCTACCTTTATGCAACAGCTCGTGGTCACACCATAATGACATACTTTTAGAACAATCATCAATAAAATAATAATAATAATAAAAAATTAATGTAATATTTTCTTAAATGGAAAGGGGAACTTTTATTAATGAAATAGATAGTCACAAAGTTCAAAAAATATTAACATATAGAAAATAAAACTTCAGGTTGGTTGTTGAACAAAACAAGTTATTGTTTATTTTATTGATACTCCTATCAACAATGGCTGCATAGACAACACTTAACAAATAAAGATTATCTGCTACTATACATTAGAATCATTAGATCTCTGAGTAGGTAAACCTCAAGAGGATTAAAGAAAATGTATGGTTTCAAATATGTCCAAATTTCAAGGGATGGATTTAAAATAATTGAAAATGTATTTTCTCGAGGTAAATTCTTGAATTTGATCAACGAAGTTTTTCTTTTGTTCATCCCAGTCTCCACATTTTTAATTCTTTTAATTTAGAGCAATGAGCAAGTAGTTGTTTCAAAAATAGATTCGGATTAAATGAACTCATATTATTTGTTACTTATCCGTTATAAAAGAATAATTTACGAAAGGGATTGTCTATGTGGCGATATGATTCTAGATAAAACCTATGGTTTTTTTAACAGTAATCTTGGTTTATGATAATAATTGAATTCCAGTCAAGTACATAATTTTTTATTTTAATTGCAGTATTACGAAAAATAAATGTAAAATTATTTTTTCCGTAATCCGACCCTTTCTTATTTGTGATTGGACCGCATGCTGTGAGAGGTTGGCTACTGTTATTAGTGGCCCAGCTAGATTTTCTTTTATCTCTGAACAAACTGTACACAGCCAGACAGACATCGTATTTTAGGGATTTTAAAAGTGCTTATAACTCATTATCGAATATAATACCTCTCTTATTGTTACTGTCCGGGAGACAATAATTGTTAGTCAACTGGGTAACTGGTCTTTCTTCAGTTGTTCAAGAAAATCTTGTGTGAGTGTGGAAGGGTTTGAACAGCGATGATTCGTCAAAATGTAGACAGTGTGTTTCAATAAGCGAAGTATGGTCAACATTGATATCTTTTGTATTTGAAAAGGTTGTTTTATGAGCAAAATTGTGCCATTTTAAATAATGAACTTGATAAAATCAGCGAAATTTAAATTTTATCAACGGTTCCCAAAACGTGGGACAAAATATATTAAAGGAAATAGTCATATTGAAAAGTATTTACAAGGTTCACTAGTTTGCCAAGAATGAAGATATAACTAGACATCAACTAGATACGTAAATTAGTCGGATCTGTTGAATTTTAATACATACTGGTTACTTAAGTTGTTAAATTATAGTATTTTTTAACAGAAATTATCAGAAATTCGTAGAAATATGAGTTAACAAGTAGGCTAAATAACAATTTCTATGAGAACAGGTATTTTTAAAAAAATAATGAAAAAAATAAAAGTCAAATTTTACTTTAATGTACTAGGACTTTAAAGTTTCACTTTTGGTACTATAAATAGTCCAAAAAATGTAATATAAGTAACCAGTAAGAAATAAAAATTATTTTGTAACTTACTCGGTTACATTAATAAAAAAATGTGTACAAATATTTTATTTTTCAACACAAATATGTAATTCGTTTATTGTAAAAAAATTACGTAATCATTATCTTACTGAAAAGAGATAAAAATACTCTATCCAATAAAAGAATAAAAAAATATATATTTTATCACATATTTTGGGATTCGTTGATATTAATATTAATTTTTTGCCGATTATATCAAGGTTATTATTTAAAATGGCACAATTTTGCTCATTTACCTAAGCCCAACCTTTCCAAATACAATGTTAGCAATGCCGGTAAGCTTATTAAAACACCCTGTAAAGCATCAAAAATCTTCAAACATTTCAAGTTTCCTTGAATTATGTTTCTTGAAACTAAATAAACATCGCTAAGCATGCATAATTTGAAAATACGCGCGCGCCATTCCACAGTGCTGCCGTCTTAATTATGGCGGCGTGGCCATATCTTGCACCAACATTTCTCCCCCCTGCCCGCATAAGTGCAGTCGTTTTGCCACGAAACAGGGAACTGTACTTACGGAAAGGAGCTTCTTTGCCTTCAGACTCACCCACTCGTATAAATTGTATTATTTAACTTTTGCGACAAACAAAACTTTGCAGCGTTTCAGAGTTTAAATGTATTATTTGCTTTTTACGAGACTTGTGTGCTCAAAGATGTTACAACTTATTTTTATTGTTACGTTAATGGAAAATGTGTACAGCATTGGCACCTTCAGCAATAATGTTTAGTTTCTTGTGCAGTTATTTGCGGGAGATGACAAAATCGTGTTTTATTGATGTGAAAAAGTTTATTATTAATAATGTAATTTTAAATGTAAATAATGCTCATTTTACAGGTACAATAAAAAAAAATCTGCGCTCACTGCCGAAAAATCGAATTTTCGATATATTACTGACTATTTAAAAAAATGATTATTACAAACAGGAAAAGAGAACATGCATGTAAAGTGTACGAAATTCCATTTCATTTGTACGAAAATGCATGTCACTTTAAATTATTTCTTTTAATAACTACTTTATGCTTGAAAAAGAATAATTAAATGAGAAATACTGGATGATGAATTTAACAGCACTTCTCCTGAAATTATTGACGCAGCAAGCAAAATCTACAACAATTTATTGCCAGAAAAATATTGCAAAATGCTTGATCATATTTAAGAGCGATTCACGAATTAACAAATCATTAAAAAGACAAAATTGTTTTTGGAGAACGTATTCCTAGTATATTTTGACGAACTAAGTACGAACATTAAAGCTTCAATTTTGTGTTTACAACAGAGAATTTGATTACAACAATGAAAATTTGAGTACAACAATCAATATTTGATTACAACAAAGAAAATTAGATTACAATAACTAATGAATAATGATCATACAGAAGAAATTATAATAATATATCTCACAAAAATACATAGATTTAAATATATTTGTTAACAAAAACATATTATGAGGAAAGTAACTTACTCATGTTTTTGAAATGAAAATCCTCACATGTAAAATGGTATTTTCGACACTTGATACTTTTACATTTAGGTATTGTACTGGCCGATTGCTTTTTGGTGCGTCTTTTTCTCTTAAAACTCAGCGAGTGCTGTCAAAAATAGGTAAGATTTTCGATTGAACTTACGAACGGTAACTTAATAAAGCCTAATAGACAAAACTATGATAGCCTTTCAACACATTGGCCGAAGCTTTAGATAGATTTTTTTTAGATAAACGAATATATCTATATAGACATCAGCAACTTTTTTGGGTTAAAACAATCAAAATGTTACTATTAAGAATACTTTTCGAATCATTGAAAAGAAACGAAAAATTAAAATTTTAATTATTATTTAAAAACAATGTTTTAGTTAGTTTAATTTCATATACTATACTTTTGTGTAAATCAAAATATATGTTCAAATACATTAAATGTTGGAAGATTCCAGGTGTTTTTTTTTCTTTATCTGCGAAACTCAAATGGGTCACGAAATCATAAAATGGGTTACTTGGTGACCCGCGGGTCATAGGTTGCCGAAGTTACTGAGTGTACAGTACATAACATGCCGATAATTTTATATTCTGAACGGTATCAAATATAGAAAAAAAATTTCAAATAAATATTGTAAACACTATTATTTAAGGACTTTTTGAATATTACAAAATTTACTCTACATCAATTAACTGCAAGTACAACTTTCGGTTCATGATTTGTTACCAAAAAATAATCTGCTTGAAATTTGAACGTATAAATTTATCAATATTTAATTTCAAAATGGTCAACGGCTTGGCAGGTAGCTTTAAAGCCAGATCACTCGATAACGCAAGTTAAGCAATGCTGCCCGCGGTCAGTAGTTGGATGGGTGACCGCTTTGATTCATACCAGCGAATACTGCGTGCCGTTGTCAAACCACCGAAAACGAGGCGGCATATAAAACAAGCAGTTGTGACATAAAAAAAATTATATCTTCATTAGAATTTGAATTATCGTGGACTAGAAAAACTAGACACATACATAGGCATGACTGTGAAAATATTGAAATCGTATTCTAGGAACCCTAAAATATGTTTTCACATCTGTTAAAAATTTTCTATCAAAATTAAATATTCTTTTTATCATCTGTCTATTCAACTGTGTATTTTTTACGTGAAATGGAGTACACTGTAAAAATATTCGCTTCTATGTTATAGTATAGAAAAGAACGTTAAACCTTCCGTTATAAAATTGATTTTCGTACATCTATAAAAGAAGAAAGAAATAAAAAGTTGAAACCAAACCATTTATTTCAGAATTATCTAATGGCATGTGGTGTTAATGATAAATGTTCCATTTCTTTTTATCCATTAGTTTCCTTAATATTGGCACTACAATATATAATATCACTGTGTGTAGCTTAAAAATAAAATGTTGTTATATTTCTGATTTAATATATAATTTTGTATTGCTTTTCAACATTTTCAATTACCCTTATGTTATGGAAAAGTAATTTATACTTCGATGAAAATAGAAACGACAAATAACTATCTGCAATTTAAATAAACTTCAGCAAGGAAGTTGAGATGTTTACGTTCTTGTTTCCCCATCAATTTCTAGTAAGCACTACGAACACAAGCAATATCGCAAATTATATAAGACAATTTGAATATTTAAATCTATGTACATAATCAGTAAGTTTAAGATGGAGTTCTGCTCATAGGAGGAAACTTTTCGAAAAGAATAATTTTATAATTTAACAAACTATTATTGGCTAATCTTGGAGACATGTTTTAATTTATTATCTAACAGTGAATTTTACATATACATTGAATAAAATAAAAGTATCAGATTACTTTGCTTTCGTAGATCTCGATCAGTATTCTATTTTTGTTATTTACCATTTATTTCTATTTGAATAGAATAGACAGGAGATACAGTTGAACTGCTTTACAAAATATAAAATTTTAATTACTTTTTTTTTAATATTATAAATTTTACATAATACATTTTGCCATAAATAAGAAACCAAAAATGACCTTATACAAAACAATATACAGACCTACACTTTTATATGGCAGCGAAACATAAAACAAGGATCAAAGAAATAGAAGCAAAATAAATACGAACTGCAAAGTACCTTAGAAAAGTAAAAAGAATCACAACGATTGACAAAATAAGAAATAAAGCATACGAACGACAATAGACAAAAAACAATTTGCATGGTGTTAACACCTAATTAGAATGCCGGAAAACAGACATACGAAAATTATATAGAACGCAAGAAGAGCTAAAAAGAGAAACCAAATAAGACAAGAGAAGATCACATTGAAGAAATATTAGCATAGCCAGAAAGCAAAAGAAAAGGCAAAGCAGCGGAAACATTGGAAAGATTTCATTATAATTTTTTTTAAATTTTATTTGCTAAAGCGGATATGTCGCGTCGGTTCCTCACTATCGGTGGTATGACAACGGCATTCAGTGTTCACTGGTATGGGTTGTCGCAAAGCGGCAAAGTTTGAGTTATTGAGTTGTCCAAAATAATATTTTATTAACAACTGCACTTATAGCGTGGAAACTCGTCACCCGAAAGGGTGTAAGAAAGCAAAATAATAATATTTTATCTACGATAGTGTGTAAAATTGATGTTTACCTGTTAGTTTCAAGTTTGTAAAACGGTTGTTTAGTAACACGATCCCATTACTCACGGGCAGTCACGGGTTGCCAAGCAACGAGTGATTAAAATTTTTAAACATTGCAAATTTGCAAAAATTTTTTTATCATGGCAAACTTTTCATTTAATATTGTGATCCTATTTCATAAATAAAAATATTTTTTTTTAATATTTTTTGGGGTTTTTTATTATATCGTAGATAAAATTTTGTACGATACACATACGTAAAGCGTCTTTAGTCACTCAGGGGTCTTAAAACACTCGCTACGCTCGTGTTTTAACTGATCCATTCGTGACTAAAGACTAACTTTACGTACTTGTATCGTAAATAACTGTTAGCCACTGTAGATAATATAATTTTACGTTTTGATGTTTTGGTAATATGAGGTCCTCAGTTTGAATCCCATAACCGACAATATATGTTGCCACTATTAGCTTTACCTATGTAGTTCTCTCTTCACTAAAAAAGATTTTACAGACCAGTGCGGGAAGACATTTATCCCACATGAGCGCTTATTTGCAGCACGAGCGAACTTATGATGATGTCTTTCTGCAAGAGGTTTGCGCAATACTTTTTGTAACGAACAAATTATTTTTAACGGAATTAAAATTTAATCAAATCACTATTAAATTTACAAATTCTTCAGCAGCAAAGTCATAGCAATCGGTTGCTGAGGAATTTTATGATATGAGAGTTGAAAAAACTATTTGTTTTTTTTTTTTTAATTATTGAGAATTATCGATGGTTTTTGTGGGTTTTGATACCCGAAAATCGATGTAAAATTTTATGAACTAAATTTTGTTATTTTTAAGATGATTTTGCTGTATCATACCCGGGAAAAGTCAATGTTTTTTTGTTTGTTTTACCACACGAGTGTGCGATTTTTTTCATACACAATTGACCGAGATCTGTGAAAACAGAGCTACAGCCAAAATGGGTAAATTGCGTGATATGTTTATCTACAACTTCCTTTTTGAGCTGATACTTACATTTGTCCGCTTGGTAAATTTGTGTTTTATTTTCAGCAGTTTTACAACAATGAAGAGCCGGAAATGCAGGAAATGCATTTGTAGATTTGTCCTAGAACCGGAAACACGCAGCTTTACATAGCGTGCAGTAGCCGAGAACCGTTTTCTGTTGAATAAAAGAATACCTACCGATTTAGTTTCTGCTACACTTTAAATCTGTCTTCTGAAACACTTGCTTTTTGCTCCTACATGTAGAAAATAAACAAATATTGTTTACCTCCAAGCGATTAGTAACAAGCAACGCCAATGAATTGTTTTGCTATTTAAACATTTATTCGTAATTGATTTTTAACTAATGAACGATATTTATTTACAATTTTGTATAAAACCATGCTGACTAAGGTTCTTCACATATTTTCAATTTTCCTTGGTGGCGCAATGTGTGTCTGCAACATTTCCAGTTTAAAATAATTCTACGAATATTTTAAACAAAATATGATTTAGTGTCGACGTGTTGCAAAACTGTGAAAATGTGTAGTGTCTCCCCTAATAGATAGAGTGCTTTCTATTCAAGGTTTATACAATGCACCGGAAAACCATGGTTTGCAGTCTTTCTCTATCTCTCGCTTTCATTAGTTAGCTCAGCTTTGTTACAGTTTCACATTTTGTGAAATGTTTCCACGAGTTTGTTATCAGATAATGCACAGTTATTTTAAAATTTTACCATTAAAGAGGTTTTATTTACAGGAAAACCATTCCTATGTAGCGATTTTTTGCCTGAGAATTATATTATGTGTCAGTCATTTGCTCTAAAGTTGCAGCTGTTAATTTTTTCATTCAACATAATATATACAGCGCAAAAATCTTTTCGTTCTTTTAAACCAAACATATAAATATGACGTAAATAGTAGGTGTTGTGGCGTCACAGTTTGCGGTTGCGAAAAATTGCATTTTTATAACATAGAATTATGAATGAAAACTTGTTAATAAGCATGTTTTATTGTATTTTTCTGTTGAATTATGATATAAATTATATAAAAAAAGTGTTTAATTTATTCAATTATACCGGAATACCCCATTTACATGGGTTGTTAATAATAGTAAAGCATAATGAAATAAACAATGCAAGTTTAAACAAATAAGAAATTTATTATAATTACTTCAATATGTAATAAATTACATTACATACACAAATTTTTGTAAATAATCCCTATACAGGGTTGTGAATTGATTCTGCAATATAGGAAATATAATGTCGTTCCCTATTGATTTTAGATTAAAACATTTCTATGAAATCTTGTAGATTATTTTTTGACGTTTCTTTAAACCAATAAAATGCTTTATTGTATGTCACGTGTCTGCGTTTTAACCAATCCTGTCATTATTATACTGAGAATAATGCTCTTGTGATTATTCCCGGCAATTTTCTCTGTAGCTTTTTTGTTTTTTTTTTTGACAGATGTCAGATGTCAGATAGGTATCATCAATACAAGTAAAAATGAGCAAAGAAGATAGATTTAGTGCTGAGCCTGATAGTGAAATCAAAAAATAATCTAATTACATATAACTCGAGTGTTCGATAAATTAGAAAATAATTCTCCAGATCTTTCTCAAACTTGTCGCCAATTGGCAATAGCCACTCAAGCCCTACGGGCTTTCGTGGCTATTGCCTGGCAACAAGTTTTCGAAAGATCTGTCAAATTATTTTCAATTTATTCTCACCCTCTTGTTATATTATTACTGAAAATTTTTTGGTTAAAGAAATATCCAATCGAATCCCTGTATTTCTGATCACATGTGCAAAAGTAACCAATCAGGTCACAATTACACTGATAATTTTCCCGGGAAATTATCACCTGTTGCTAAGTAACAGTCGTTGACAGCTGGTTGACAGTTAATTCAATATTTAATTTGTTTATTTCAAAATGTTATTTTCACGGTTAGAAAATGAAAATAATAATAATAATCGCAAAAAATTTTCTCACCGAATATCCCTCGACCATTGATAAATACTTATAATTTGATCACAACTACCTCAAGAACGTTGCTTGAAGGTAACAGTGATAAAATTATTTCGAATTATCAATGGCCTGGGGATATTATAACTGATAATTGAATACTGCATCTAAGTCACTAATCATATTTTATTTTACACCTTTTGTAACATGTAAAATCAAGTATAAAATTTTATAAAAATGCTCTTTTGTAGTGATAGCCATGGAATTTAAACAAAAATTACAGACATATATGCAATAGTTTGACAGTTCGCGCATATGAACAAATGAACATTTTTCTAAAATTTTAAACTTCATTTCAGATGTTAGCAAATGTGTAAAATATAATATGATTAGTGACTTTGATGTAGAATTCAATTATCTACAAGATTTGTTTGAAGTATTTTGCTCTAAAATCAATGGGGACGATATATCGCTATATGAAAAAATTAACATTGTATATCCTATTATTGCATAAATCAACTATAAACGCTTTATTACATTATTGTCAGTCACTTAAACTGTAACTATGGTAATTACTCATCTCTATACTGATAAAAAAAACTCGTAGGTATTACTAGAAATATGTTCTCATCCTCAGTAGAACTAAGAGCCGTCAATCAAGATTACACAACTTGATAACCATGCCGAATTTGATATTTATATACATGTCTTTGGTGACGAAACAACAACTTTATTTACCCTGACTAATTTCAAGTTTAAAATGTAATGTTTTCCTTGTAATCTGAAAATAAAATTAATGTAGCGTTGAATGCAATTTATTATGAGTAAGCGAATGACACGAAAATTCTCAATTATTATTGAACAAGATCTTCCAAATACAAATTTTAATGAAGTACCAGTTCTCCGTGTTAATCGATAATTTAATATAGGAAGACAAGAATTTTAATTAAAATAAACATCCTACACTGCAAAATATAATACCCTCGGAAATACCTACCCATTCAAATGCAAATTTTCTCAGGTACTTTAATGCAAACAAATCATGCGTTTTAATCAGCAAATGTTATGCAATTACTATTCAACATTAAACATCTATTTTATAAATTAATTACATTTCAAATGCAGTTAAATTTATTTAATTATAAAATTACAAATATATCTACGATATTACGTTGCAAAATTAATTAGTTTTTTAGAATGTTTTAATAAATAAACACGTCGTCACATTGTTTGCCCATTTTGGGTGTAACACTCTGCTTTCGCAGATCTCGGTAAGCGATGTATTTATTTGAAATGCGTTTAACAGTCGTCAAGTCATGATTCTCTAAGATTTTTTTCAGTAAGAACCACAGGGGTAAAGTTAACAATGGGAAATCGAATTGAGGATCTCCGCTCCAATGTTTGTTGTGTTATAATCCAGTTATTTACTCCATAAGAATGACATTAATAATTTACATGTTACTAAAAATCTCTCAGAAATCATATTAATAACATCTTTGTATCTTTTGCTCCACATCTCAAATTATTACATATGTTTAAGAGTGTGAAGAATATATTCTTTTTTCAATCCTCTGGAATTTATAAAATTCTATTTCATTGTGGAAAATGTTACATTGGTCAGATTAGCAATAAAAAACAATAATAATTGCAGAACACAAACGTGCCATTTGTCTTAACCAATCAGAGAAATCTGATGTGGCTAGTCTTGCCATCGAATTTTCGCAAAAAATAAATTTGAAGAAAACATTATAGTAAGATCGAAATGTGCCAATGAAGACTCATAAGAGTCATTCTGGTAAGCTGTGTATATAAGATGCATTTTCTGAAAATTTCATAACAATTAAGAAACTAAACACGATTATTTACTAAGCATTTAAAAATATTTATCGAAAATTTTGTTAAATTTTCAGAATATGTATCTTATGTTCTCAGTTTACTGAATATTTCGTTAAATTCTGCTTTACTCTTTTCTTTTTTTTTTTTCGTGTATTGAAATCTATAAGCAGAAGAATACAGTAAATCAGAATGATTTATCCTGACGAAGAATAACGTGTAGTATCTCGAAATATTGAATTTATTAAAATTTTACAGAATTTAAAACCAGAAATCTCTTTATTCCTCACCTTTAATTTGATACCACTGAAATATAGTAATACTGGAACGCGAACTTGTTGGCTTTTATGAAAGCGAAAAACGAGCCTGAAATAGATATATGTCATTGGGCTACCCTTTCTTGTTTACTAGTGAATAACTTCTACTTGGTTTTGCTTATTTCCTTTCAAAATTAGGATAGGAGTGTATGACTCCACACTCCACTAATAACTTTCTAAGCGGATTGTACAACAAAGACAGGTGGTCCAACAACTGGCTTGTTACTCTCGAGCCTTATATTCAACGCAGTTGGCATTAGAGTATTATTTTATTATATTTTAGTGTTTGATACAGAAGAAATATTCAGTCAGAATGGATAAAAATCTCATTTAAATTTTCTTTTAAAAGGTATATGTAGTAATAATACACTTTTACATGTGAAATGCGGTTACCAGCCGCCGAGCCAAGATCCCAATTCGTCAGTGTTGGAGGAACCACAAGGCTATGGTTAGGGTATATTGTCTACTGTGAGAGCTATTTACCCAATAGTAGCTTTAAGTGATTTCAAAATGCTTTTTTGCAAAATTATATCTGACTAACGGCTGTAAAACTTTTTATTTGTCTTCCATTTACGTAGCAGAAATGAAGCACGAAGCAGCGCTTACAAAATTAAGAGATCTCCATCAGCATCGCCCCTTCGGATCTGTAATTTAATGTCTTGGAGCGTGAATGATTCCACCCTTTAAATTATCAGAAGTCTTTCAACCCTTCTTGGTGTATTTCGCAAATGGAGTTCTTAAATAAATGACTTTCTATCGAAGTGTGAACCGAGCTGACTGTAATGATTTGATATTCCAATCAATTTCACTTGCGCGAGGTAAATACTCATTCGACGGTGTCTGGTATCGTTTCTGTGACGTATTTAGCCCTTCAATCGATACGGATTCAATAGTGTCTTCCTATTTTGGGCTCTTCTACCAAGATCGCTAAAATGATTTGCTCTCAATTCGGCCCTGCACTATTTTGTACTTTAGCGTGTCTGAATATTTGATGATAGTTGTAAATCGTCTACTTATTTAATAGTAGTATAATCTTTATTATTTGCCTTTCAGCTTTAAATCTATACATTTAATATTACCTTTTCTATAACGTAATTGAGTTGGTATTTATAATAACAATAAATAAATAATTAAATTCTTCTTTTCTCCACTGTTCTGATCCATGCCAGGCCTATCCTTGAATCTGTAAGTTCTTCTTCTCAGTTTATTTCAGCAATTTCTTTCATAAATTTTTTTCCTACTGCTTTTTTATGTACTTCTTCGTCTCTTTCTTCTCTTGTCTCAATTGTCTCAATTCTATAAACGTAGAATATTAGTGTTACTAATGTTATAAAAAAAATTTGTTGTGCCCAGCACATAACCTCCCGCCCAATACTACTCTTAAACGGTAAAAAATAGTATTTGATGATACAGAAACCTACCTTCTTATTTGTTTATTTTATATTTATATTTGAGAAATTTAATTTTATTTCGTATATTTATTGAATTTTTTGACATTTATTTCACTTAAGAACACTGCTTCACAATCAAAATGACATGTGTCACATTTCGTAAAAAATAGAAAATTTTTAAGTGTTTCCATTGTGTACAAGGAGTGCAAGATTTATGAAATCTAATTTCTTTATATTTTATTATATCTAAATCTAATGAAAATTTATAAAATTAGTGCAATTAAAACACATGTAAAAATACATATTCTTCAACTTTCAAAATAAAAGTAATTGTTGAAAAAGAAAATACAGACATCATGGTGAAAATAGTAAAATCGTAACTCACTATCCAATTTTTTGACCAAAAACAATACCTCCCTTACCTAGAGGTAGGTGGGAGATAAAAACAGACCATTTTATTTATTATTTGCTAATTGTATTTTTATTCACACTGTAGGTAGTAAATAAGTAATACTATACACATTTTTTTAGTAATTAGGTACGATTAAATAATTTTTGTCACTTAAAATTATCCAAATTTTCCTGTTCTTGTGATTTCTATTATAAAGTATTTCCAGTAAGTAATGACGCGCATTGTGCATAATGACAGAAAATTAAATATTGCATCTTAGCTGAAACTTTCGGTTTACGGAATAAGGTCAAATTTTATTAATGACCTAAATGGGAATGGTCGAAATAGATGCTTGTCGATCCAATATACAAGATTAACGGACTCCTTCTCTGTCAGGTCGTTTGTGTTGGAAACTGATAAAGGAAGTGATCTGTAAATAACCTGTGAAATTTGAAATTTATAAAGCAATTGCTACCAAGAACTTTGCAATTTTTCACTAGAGGTTCTTTTATTATACGCTGTATCTGACAAGCTAGGAAATGGTTTTGTGCCTGAGTGATATTGAAGTTATTTAATTTCCCTACTACTGTTAATATAAATACAATTTAACATGCATAGAAACACAAGATATGAAAGCCTAGTAGCCCAAAGAGTTAGCTTATAAATCAGTATGATATTAGAATCTATCTAAAACTTTTTCTAGTTTCATTTTATTTTTAAGTAATCACGCTATTACCTATTTTCGGGAGACACTCTGTTTCACCAGATTTTATACATTTCTGCGTCTGTGCGTTGAGATTTTGTATTCTTATATTCGTTAATTAAAAATATAAAATATTCTTTAAATTTTAATTTGTACGTGATAACACGATCTACTAAGATCTACTAAGATCTTTGGGGAGCGTGACTTAAAGGCTCTTAACCGCACTTCAAATATATAACATTTACCGAGATCTATTAAAGCAAAGTGCCATACCCTCATCTACAATGGGTAAATGGCGTGATGATGTTTTTATTAATTTTTTTTCTTTTTATTTTTAGAAATATGTTTACAATTCTACTGATAGTGATAATTATGTAACAAAGAAGTTAAAGAATGTACGACATTTTTTCCACTGATTTTTTTTTCATCATTTTTTTTTCCATTTAATTTTTTTCAATTGTTTTTTTTCAGTTGTTTTTTCACTTTTTTACTAATTCTAAGTATTGATATTTACAACCAACTTCAAGCAATTTGGGCTTTTCAAATTTCGGCCTAGCTTATAGAAATGTTTTTTCAGCGGTACTAAATCAATGATGTACAAATTATGTTTATGTGGAACTGGATATATTAATTTATTTTTTTCTGTATACCAATTCCTTGAAAAATTGAAATAATATTTTATTATATTATATTACACTGTTACCATGTACTAAAATAATATATTTTTGTTACAGGTGAGTCCTGACATCATGAGCCAAATTACTTTCATTCCAAGAATGAAACTTCATTGGTAAGTACAAATATTACAAACAAATTAACTTTTGTGGTAATAGATTAAACAGATGAACATTTCTCCCGTGAGTTATATGTTTGTCACATGTTTGAATTCATCTGAACGATACGGTAAATCCTATTTACTGTCGTATTTTCCCGTTTCGTTGCGCTGCGGTGACACCGAACAAATATCGTCTCATTATTTTTTAACCAGAATAAAAATTGCGTTTCAGGTCTCGTTCGACCGTTTGACATTTTGAACACTCACGTAAATGGAAAATTTTAGTAGTTTAAATTAAAATGAGGGGTCTCATTTAAAAATATGTCGCAATTTACCTGACAAAGCTTATATTTTCAACATTTTTGCTTAAATACTAAAACAATAGTTATATGTATGTACAACTAATACACTAATAGTGAAAGTAATATTTTTTTATCACGAACGTGAAGTTTTATACGTGATGTTGAAGGCGGGAACCTATCAATCAAATGAGTGATGTTTTCGCACATTAATATTATATATATTCGACAGAAATTATTTTGACAGATGCCAAAGTTTCATTTTAAATGATCTCCAAGGAGATGGTACTTTCATATTGATTTTTAAATAGTTCAAAGTTTTACTTTCATCATGACTTTCGTGACGAAAATACAACTTTCATTCTAATATGCGAAAAATATGATACATCGAAATTTTTCTTTTTTACTATTTGTTTTTATGTTCATTGGAAATTCAAAGACGAAATCAAGGATAGGATATCATTTATGCTTTCAATCTGATATGATCTGAAAAAAAAATTTTTTTTGACAGTACCACTATTTTAATCTTAATGTTCTTACAAGACCTATCAGAAAATAATCGAACATTTTCAGTTACGCATCAACGGAAATATTTAGTGATATACGTTTGACAGTACGCATTGCTCTTCTGTAACTATATGTTCTCGGAATATTTATATCTCGTTTAGTTTTTGGTATTTTGTTATTTGAGTGTAACGTGTTGACGGCCCGGTCTTATCATCTACGAATAATTTTTCAAATAAGTTATAGGTCGAATAAATAAAAATTTACACATAAAAAAATGATAGCTGGAATAATTACTATCATTTGAACTATTTTATCATATATTCGGCAAATAATTTATTTATTCCAGTACACTGCTCAACAGGCTAATAGACCAATAACAGAGCAGGTTAAAACAATAATTATACACAATATTAAAATTATAAATAATAAATAAAATAATATATATATATATATATATATATATATATATATATATATATATATAATATATATATATAAATAATTGACAAAACAATAAAAGCAAGAAAGAGAGAAACATTACAGAAAATAATTTTCACTCACTAATATATTTATAAAATTTTTTTGGAGTTTCATGGAACACATCTACATGAGAGTACTTTTGATTATAAATTAGACACATTTGGTGAATAGGAGACGCATAGAAAATATTAGTACGTGCATATGGCAAATAAAAGGTTTGAGAGTTTCTGGTATAGACTGAAGGAGTATGAAAATTAAGAATAGAAAGACATTGATCATCATCCACTAATCCATATACATTATTCAGTATTTTATTCGTGGATGATCAGCCCTAAGTGTTTGAAATGTTTGATTTTCTGGAGCAACGACGTGACATAAAATTTCGTGTGAAACAGGGAAAAAGTTTCACAGAAATGCAAAAAGAAACCAAACTTGTGTTGAGACAACTCATGGTTTACACCACGACAATGCAGCCAGACACTCATCTTCATCAATTCGACAGTTTTGTGCCAAAAAAACAGATAACTTTCCTCCCTCAGCCTCCTTAGTCGCCAGACCTGGTTCCTTGCAAATTTTACTTATTTGGAGAAATTAAAATAAATGGTAAAATGACACCGTTTTTAGACCAAAGTAAATGCTTTTTAAGATCTGCAAGACCGTTTCAAATTAAGCTATCCAGGACTGTTTCACGAAATGGAAACTGCGCTGGGAAAAGTGTGTAAATAGGTAAGGGGTACTGTGAAGGGAACAAGGACAAAAGTCTGAAAAATTAATAATAAAGTTTAAAAAATAAAGTTCGCAGTTATTCAGTATATTATTTGAAACCTTTTCCTTATATTAAGAGCTGTTATTGAATAATGATATCCTGTAAAATTTCCTGCTATATCCCAAGAATCGAATAAATTATACAATTGAATATACAGCATGGAATAAATTGAATTATCATTAATAAATCACACGTTAAAATTGTGTTATTGTACCAGAACCAAGAAGAATAGTTCTATAAATTGTATCATTCTTGTTCTTGTTCGGAATTCCATTCGTGCGAATTAAAAATCAGGATTTACGTTGGCAAAGCTTTTAATCGAATTCGCGTTATGAATATGCATTCATTTGATTTGTGTGCGGCTCCGGTAAGGCTTGAATTATTTCAGCCTGAACGCTCAACCAAATTTGCATATTGTACAATGTAGAATCTCACCGCTAGGAGCGCTGTTGTTGCTCGAGTGGTGTCGTGTCTAGTCTGGTGTATTGGTTTTCGACGATCTTCGGAAATTTTACTCACTCCATCCTTTTATTAGGTTTCTGTTCCTATTTTCTGTTGGCGTTGATTTGATCTGTATCCGAAAAGTTTCTTTTAGAAAAAGTTTAGACTGTTTTTTGCGGAGATGTCTGCGATTTTCATTATTTAATACATCATCCTAGAATAAATACAAAAACATTTGAGCGCTGACAAGACCAAGATAGGTGCATAACGTAAAAATAAAAAATAAAGTATTCCATTGACAGATTGATATCTGCGAACGTTGAGTGTCACACACAAAATGGGTAAATGGCATTTTACTAGATTATTTTAAATATTACAGATATTTTTTTCAAACAAAGTTTATTTCAAATTAAAATGCCCACGCATCTGCAGTATAAGTTTTTCTAGCTGGTGCTTCATTATCGAACAGTGCAAAATTTTAGAGATCTTTTGTTCATTATAGTCCTAAAACGATCAGTGCAGAAACTGTTTTTATTATTAAAGAACCACACTATAAAATTAAGACTAATAATAATATATTGTGTTATTAGGAGTAAATGTGATACTTTGTGTACTGAGCATGTAAGTTTAAACGGCGAGCGAAGCGAGTCGGACAATTACGAAGCACCCAAAGTCCCATTTACTCCGAATAACACACGCTAATTTTTCTTCAAACATAGAAAATAGACATTAAAACATTAAAAAATGCACAAAACTGCAACAAATATTCTACTGTATCCAGTATTTCTAGTTGCCACAGAATATGTTATTTTGTTATTTTTGTTCATTTGTTTTATTCTTAACTGTCAAATTATTGAATTACAACCTTACTATTTTGCATGATATTTTACTTTGTCCGCCGCCGGAGTAAATGTGTTGCCAAGGAAACACTTTTACGCCTGCAATATTGAACTTCTGCTTGTTGAATACAAATACATAACAACGTACTTTTATGACGTTTGAAGAAAAATAAATTTATAGAATGTCTGCCCTTCAACATCAATACAACAAGCTAAATAAATCTAACAATGTGGCAACGGCACGGCAGTGTGCGTTCATGCCGGTTCACTCAATAACGCAAGTTAAGCAATACTACCCGCGGTTAGTAGTTGGATGGGTGACCGCTTTGCGAAAACCTAAATCAACGAACATTGCGCGCCGTTGTCATACCACCGAAAACAAGGAACCGATGCGGCATATATAAGCTTAGCTGTTGAGACCGCTTTAATATTATTATAAATATAACAATAAAAAGTTGATCAACGTCATGAAAGAAGCGTAAATAAAAGATCTGACACCAACTAATCTAATTGTTTAAATATTTACACAAAATTTATGGCATATTTTCTGTGTGTGATTATTTATTAATAAAAACATGAATAGTTTCTGTATTGATTATTTTATAACAATAAAGAATAGGAACTGTTTTAAATGGAAACAAAATATCTTAAAAATTTTGCAAAAATTTATACGATGTTACATTAAAAAATATAAAGTTACATATCATTGTGTGTAAATGGAAAACCAGGAAGAAAACAAAATGAACTTTGTTTGTAATAATTTTCGGTAATATTTAAAATAATCGAGTAAAATAAAAAATACAGACCGATAGATCTCCAGGTATTTATTTACAAAATTTTAGGATGTTAGACAACGCTTATTAACAGATCTCGCAGTTCCAGTTATTATTTATATTTTGTTTAAGTACAATATTTCTCAAGCTAGATTTTAAATAACACATTACTTCTTGAGAATATTTTTTCAAATATAGCAGCGATTATACTCGTATGTGGAGCAGCGTGTAATTTTGATCGGATGTTGTCAGTTCACGAAGGGATAGCAACCGTCAGAAGTTAATCTGAAAATGCGACGAGATCAAACCAAATTCCTGACTTGAAAGCTTGTAGGCCTACGAACCCCATCTTAAAGATAAGTTCTGACTTTGAGAGATCGTAATACCCTTAGTACATGTACAAGATTAACTACACAAGATTATCAACTTACTGTTAATTATCATCTAATTTTAACGAGGCGCAAAACGAAATTATTGACAAGAAATACTCTCTAGGATATATTTTGTAATTTTTGGTTCATGGAAGTTTATAAAGAAAATTATACTTATTAATTATTTTCGTTATATTTGATATAATATTTTCAGGTATAATTGTTTAATTAGAAAATATAGTAAAATTTGGACTATAATTATTTGTTTTAGAAAATTTTGTTTTTTCACGACATGCCAGGAAAGCCCACCGTTCTTCTACCGAAATAGTGAAGAAAGTGTGTTTTCCTCTCTAGTTAGGAAAATATAAAAGTGCTACCAATATGAATGTTATTTGCAACAAATATTTTGTATTAATTATAAATAAATTCCTAATTTTAATTTATCTTACAATTATGTATTATATTTTTATTTTTTTTAGATTAAATCACAATTTGACAACTTTAATTTAGATTTAAGATTGGTTTATTGGCAACACTATTACACCGCCTTGCGTCTGATAAGCAAACTTTGAGCGTGTCAATTGTGTTTTCAAAGTGTATTTTAGGTCCAAGCTTATCGTTTTTAGAAACATGTCGTAAAAAAAATATTTTGTCTAACACGAAAGGAAAGCCCTTTTCCCGCTCTCGCACGAATTGCCTCATTCGCTGCGCTCATGAGTTTGAGCTCGAGTGGGAAAAAGTATTGCTTTCTTCACTAGTTAGACAAATGACTATTGTTATGATACAGCGATAATAAAACATAAGACATAAATCGTACTGTGAGTAATCATATTATTATAATGTGTAATAATATTCATTTTCCAATGATTAAAGTTTAAAGTGTACTTTTCATGTTGGTGAATGCACTGAAACATTGGTCTGCATATTCAGAACGTTTTCAAATTCAATTATAGCGCAGCACATATGAAATGAATTGTTAATAATAAATTTACGAAATGTAAATTACGTTTTACCAACAGAGTGAAACCGAAACCACTAGCAGTAACATTACATAGTATCAGTTGGCACCGCTGTGCGTCATACCACGACGTAATGTTTATTGTGGTAATCATATTTGCCCATGGCGAACGCTGAATGTTAAAATCTCCTACACTTGTGTAATTTGCAGTTATGAATGTTCTGTTTCTAAATTTTCGCGTCTCTGTAATTGTTTTGACTCGCCCAGGCGCCCCTTTCATGTTTATTGAAATCTGAATAACTTCGTTATGAATTCTATGGTCTGCACAATGTTCGTTTTAAATTGAAGTGTTTTGTTTTGTTTCAGTTTTATTTTTATAGTTAATTTTGTTGTTTGTTTTTTATTTTTCGTTTATTCACATGAAAGTTTAGCGCTACACAAAATTTTATTGCAGCATTTTTATTGAAATGCATAACACTCGTTTTTTCATAATTTTTATTTAGTAAATTAAACAACAATAAAATAAATATATCATCACACCTTTAACCCATTTCTGTTTGTGGCACTGTCGGTACATGATAATTTTTTTATTACTTTAGGATTGTAGATTGCTTCGAAAATCTAATGAAATCAATAATTGTGCGTAATCTTGTTTTAGCGATGTTAAATTTTTTTATACGAAGGTGGGTAGCGGACTAACTACTAAGGTCTTATGCCGCCTCATGAGTGGACGATAGCGAATTTTATTAACGACCATGATCTTCTGTGGGTTTCGAACCCTCGACCTCTGGTGTACTAAGCTATATAGCCACTACACTAGCGAGCTGGCCTAAAATTTTCTTTATTATTTAAGTAAAATAAGCTGATGTAACCAACACGTAACCTCCCACCTAAACAACTTACAAAATACAAAAAAAACTAAAGTTTCAAATTAAAATTTTAGCCTGAATTATTTAACATTAAAAAAAATTTACTCTAATTTACTTATTTACTGGAATATAGTAATACTGGAAAGCGCACTAACGTTGAAATGCAAGCCGAGAGAGACAGGTAATACGTGAAAGAAAGAAAGTTGACAAGAAAATATAAACGAATTCGACATTCAATAATTTTAAAATAAAATATTTAATATAAAAACACATTAATGAAAATGAGTTGAACTAACTATTATGTATGTAAATTTGAAGTAATTTTCAAATAATTGAACAATACATTGTTAAAAATTATTATCACTTTTTGATAAGACTGTACAACATGTTTTCACATAGTAACCGCTCAACAAACGCATAACAACCGCTCAACAAACCCATAACAACCGCTCTATAAATAAGTGTTAGACGAAGACGCATAACCCACGATGTATATCTGTCTCAGGCTCGTTTTTCTGTTTCATAAAAGCCTACAAGTGCGCGTTCCAGAATTACTATATTTCAGTGGTTTCACCAACCTTTTATTCGGCATTCGTTCTAGAAGGACAAACCACCTCAACTATAACACTTTCTAATTTTTTGACCCGTAACCGTAATGTTCAAATTGTAAAATGAGAAAAAATGGGGTTAATTTTATTTATAATATGAAGCAGTGGAACATGTAATATATAGTAAACAGCTACTTTATAATTATTATCTAACAAAAACAAAATGTAAACTCGTCGGATTATTATGATTTGTTTCTCTACAAACTTCCTACTTTTTTCTCATGAAATTATAATTTATTACAGTCCTTTTTATTAATCCCTTGAGTGTCATTACCCGGTTAAGTCTACTTAATTAATAAAAAACGAACCTAATTTTGTATTAATTTACATCGTACGCAACCGCCCTTCCGCAACTTTTACAATTCTAATCAACAACCTCAAATTTGCATTCTAAATCCTTTTTTAGTCTGAACTTTGAATAATTACATTAGATGTTGCGTGGTAGATATTCAATATTTATAACTTTCGCCAAAGTTAAAATGTCAGAATGTAATTACATTTCCAAAGATAACTCTGCTACAATAAAGTTCTATCGGCTGGAGTTGTCACCATGATTGTATTCTTGACGGCGGCGTGGGCTCGCCACGGGGACGGTTCGTTCCGAACGTCGAAAGTTTAATCGTTCAATTACTCGGGTGCTATTGCCACTGCCCGCTAACCCAGAAAACGGCGGATGTGCAGCGAAGGCGAGCAAGTTGTCTCCAGGGGTCTGAATCCCAAACATATAGTTTTGTGAATTTTGTCATACGTGTCATATTAAAATATATGTATTTCAAACTAATTATTACTTTTACATTGTTGTGAAGTGTACCAGGATTTGTTGAGTAAGACACACGTGGTATACAAATATAAGATTTATTTCTTCTGGTGGTTTGTTCTTTAAATGTATTGATGGCGGTTGGGCTGGAATTCAGACAAGACTAATAAAAGATAAATATTTTGGAACCCATGTAAACTAAAAAAGAATTTACACGAAAAGCTAATACTTGTTCAAAGTCTAGAACAGTAGGAATAAGCAGATAGTTTTACGTCATTGCACAAAATACGGTTAGGATATTGGCTACGAAAATGAACTCGTATCCCTCTGGTGGCAAAATTATGAAATTGTCTAGTTAGTAACCATTTATAGCGTACATGTTATACAGTATGGTTATCGAGTTAATTTTGTGCTATTTTTTTGTATTTTGTATCTTATTTTTTATATATTCTTTCTCCTTTCCCATACTCTTCATTTTGTCTTACTGTTCTATAATATAATTTATCTGAAAATCTCTTAGTATGGATTTTAAATCCAAATTCAAAATGTACATCACAAACTGATTAGAAATTAAATACTTTTAACTGGCTTACCAAATTTTAAAGTAGGTAATAATAATTATAGACTTGTCCTAATATACAAATTTTAAAATTGTCGACTAAAGAGAAAATCATACCCCACACTTATTAAAATGAAACTAAACATTACTTATGCTGTACTAGCAGTTTTATTCAAATACAAGTATGTAACTAGGGTAACATATAAAAATGTATTTTTGCAATACCTGTTCTGTAAGTTACCCATTAATAACAAAATTTAAACACAGTAAGTGGAACATTTATTGCACAATTGGTTTTCATGGTTACATCATTTACTTACCGTCCACGGTGGATGGTAAGTGAAACTTACCGTTCATGGTGGACGGTAAGTAAATATATATCATTCAAATTTTATTTCTAACCTCAATCTGTCAGCTGTTAATTTTGATACCTATTTTTCCTTTTCTTATATTTACGCAGGTATTGCAAAAAATAACTTACTAACCTCGAACTGTAAGTGATTTTTTAGGCCTCGAATATTTAGGAAATCTCGACCCTACGGGTCTCGACATCCCAAACTACATTCTCGACCTAAAAACTATCACTTACAGTTCACAGTACGTAATATACTATTTGTGATACAGTTGACAAGTTATATAATATAATATTTTCAACATAAATAGTTCCATGTATCTCATGTGGATTTGTAGTAAGAGCTCTGGTCTGCAAACATAACCCAAAAAGCTTGGACTTATTTAAATTTACCTCCACAAGAACGAACATTATTTAGGGTTTCTTACAATTGTAGTTCTTTATATTACTTTCAAACGTTTTTCATAGCACAAACCTATATGAAAATAAACCACAGAGCATAAGTAATTAATATTTCAACTTATGTTCTCTAGTTGAACTATACAAATATATACATATTAAAATAGAGACTAAATATAAATAAAGATAGAGAACACAAGCAACCTTTTAACTTAATTAAATTTTTAGTAGTAGGTACTCCATTATCAAACTTTAAAACATACCGAAAGAAGCAATAATAAAAGTTTTTGCTCAAGTTTTTATTATTGTTCTAGTTTATATCAGATTAATAAAATATTTCTCATTCAGTTATACGCGATTTTTTCAACATGCTCTATTTTTTTTTAGCTCTATCTATTTTAGTTGCAAACTTGAAACTCCATAAACAATAGTTTTCCCACTATTTCATGCATTGTCATCGTCAAAAAGTCCTTGCATTGTACCTCATGTCGTTGAACTTTATTTCCAATTTAAAAATTTGCAAAATGTGATAAATCGTCACACGAGCCCTAATTCACAACTTCTATTTCCCTGGAGCTGCACTTGTCACGCTCTATGATTCCTGGGGGATTTGAACGCATCTGTACTACTTTAAACATCTGCAAAACGTTGTCAACAAAATCCAATTTGGAAATGTCATGAGACGGGGATGAATCGATAACAGGAAATTTTCAAATGAAATTGGAGGTGAATTGGTTTTTTGAATTATGTTGTTTAGATTCTCCAGGGATATTGGATAGGATGTATTGGTATTATTGTTCTTTGGAAATTGGTTATTTTCTCTGCGAATAACAATTTTTTCCTTTAGTTTACTGTTTACAAAAGGTATTACTTTATTCCCAATTACAATCCTGGATGCCAATACTGTTGTTTAAGGATAATCCGAAATACTCGGTCGTAACTATTGTATTTTTGATATAGTAGAAAGTTGAACCCCAGGAACTTTCGCCATCGAGGTGGAAGTTCTAATCTCTGTGCCATAAATACTCGTAAAACTGATGTCACATCTACTCGACATACATACATATACACATAACATCACGCTATGTCCCACTTAGTGGTATAGGACGAACCCAGAAACACAGTCAACCAACAATCAATCTCGTCCAAACATTCCTATCCTGACACACTACTTTCGCCTCGTCCACATTCATAGTGCGATTTATACCTGCTCGTTTATTCTTCACACTCGGAATCATTCGTTCACGCAACAAACCATCAATCATACCCAACCAGTTATTCCTCGGACGCCCACACAATCTTTCACCTTCAATCTCACCCACATATATTAGTTTCACCAACCTTTCATTCGACATTCGCTCAACATGTTCAAACCACCTCAACTGACTCACTCCAACATTCTTCTCAATCTCACACTCATCATACACCAATGTATTCCGTATACGATCACGTCTTATATCTTCAGCAGTTATACGTCGTTCATGCTTCTTCATCCACACCCAATTTTCAGAACCATACATCAATGTATGTATGTGTTTGAAAAGAATGATTTGGTGACTGATTGTAATGTTTCAGTGAATGGTATGAGACTGGAACAAGTGAGTGAATTTGTATATTTGGGTAGTATGTTCTCGAGGGATGGACGTATTGTATTGACCGGGAGATTGAAAAGCGAATGTCTGCAGGGTGCAAGGTATTGGGTGCTCTGGGTACATTTGCTCGAAACGTGAATGTATCTGGAGATGCTCGATTGAGTGTTTATCTACTCGACGTGTGCAATAAAAAAATACTTATACTATACGAATACAAATAAATGTACCGTGAGTTTTGGTTATAATGCAATTTTACTAATCTTATATGTTATGTCACCATACTGTTCCAGATAAATTGCAACATAGGTTGTGAATGTTAAATGAACTTGTCATATTAGCAAACATATCAAAAACATTTTTTAAACTACAACCAGAATTGTACCAAATAAGCAACAATTTTTGCCTTCATTAGTAAACATTTTGAAAGTATGATGATATGTTTGTTTAATATTGGAATCCTTTATTGCTTTTTATCTGGAACAATACTACATATAATTGGTATCCATTCATTCCATTAATGATAGAAAAATAAATATTGTATATTACCTGGAACTCACGGTACAATAGATGTTTCAATTTCAATTATATGTTTATGATTCTCAACTATGATTATTGCTATGTAAATAAATATATAAATAACATTTTCCCTTCATAAAGCGACAATTTGATTTTAAATTCGACAGAATTCAAATGACTATTATAAAAACATCGATCGCTCAGAGAAAAATAATTGAATGTTTGAAGTGTAATGGAAAAGATGTTGAGTAAATAGTTTGAATTTTATGCTCCGTTAAAGCATTTCCGTCCTCTATAATGTGTAGGTATTTGGCGACATTATGAATTTAGTGAAAAGTAAGCCGTAGGGTATAACGTGTACTTCAAATTTCTGTGGTATTTATTAACGAAGCTAGGAATTTAAACTTACTTGCCTTCCGCCAGCGGTTACGTTAAAATAGTTTGTCTACACTCTAAAGTCTGTAATAGTATAGTGCAGGTAAGCATAATTAAGTTTTAAAGTACACTCAGCAGCAGAAAAACAGACCACTTATTTATTTATTCTTTTGTAATTAGTTCTTGGATTTTTCAATCGTGGAAGAAGTACTTTGCACTCAAAATGTACTCAGTTTTTTCCGATTGAAGAAAAACAATTTATGTAGCAGCATATAATTCTTCGGAAATATAATTATTAAACGGTACAAAATATAAAATAAGTTTCAAACAAAAATTGTAACCAATATTATTTCTACATCTTTTCGGACTGACCGACATTTACTTTAAATCAATTAATAACTGCGATGGGACCATAAAACCGAATAGGCTTCCAAGTAAACTACCACTTCCCCTACCAAATTGTAATCTGCTCGTACCGCAGACATCCAAAATCTATTTAATCGAAAAAAACCGTTACACACAAACAGACAGATAGACATCTTCGTAGAAATTATAAATCCTATTCTAGGGATCCTAAAACGTGCTTACCTTAATCGATTTTTAACCCGTCACAATATCATCTTGATTATCATAGACTAATGCCAAATCCATGCAACCATTTTCATTTTAAATTGATTTAATTTTATATTTTAATTTATCTTTTTAAAATGTATCATTCCTGGAACACTAAAATATTCAAATAAATGAAAATGAACGTATGTGCTAATGCATGTCATGTGTCCTATTTATGTCTGTTAATCTTAAATATTGGAATAACAAATAGTTACCCGATTTTTGCTTGGCAAAAATGAAATTTTTTAATAGTGATCATGATAATATAAAATGGTTCTTTTTCATCATATCATTTTGTTCAACAAACAGATTACGCAGGGAAAGATATAACATATTATATTATGATTACAAGAGCTTCTTTATTTTCCTTTTTTTATCGTACAGAAAAGAATAGGTATTTTCACATTAGTTTTACTAGTCAATTCATCAAAAACAGTCATATTTTAGCAAACTATTTCAATTCTCATTAATTTTAAATATAACCTTTTCAATCACAAACGGCAAAATTTATCATTTTCATTAAAAGATAAAAGTTGGTTATCTTAAAAATTAAATTAAATTAAAATAAAAATGAGAACAAATTAAATGATTATATGGGTGCTTGCATTTGATAATATGTATTTATCTTTTAAATTAAATTTAAAAGAAAATGCTTGCATGAATTCGGCTTAACTTATTACATTTTTGCCACTGATTGCTCTAGCAGTTCTTTTACTTCGTATTCAATGTGATGAATCAAAATTATTGGTCAACGTCAATTTTTATTTTAATTCTAATTGATCAACAGAAACTTTTTCAGTCGTTGATAATAAAGACAAGCGATAAGTAAATCCCTCAGAAAACAATAACTGTACGTTGACAAATGTTTGTGAAAATGTCCTCTTTTCATATAGCATATAATTTAATATTGTTACAATGTACCTTCTATTGAAATATTGCACATTTCATAATTCAAAAGGGAGTCGTAAAACATTCCTTAAGTAAACCCTTATGGATTTCTTAGACTCCGCACATTATACCTCGGGGGATTCCTGTCTCTTGACACGTGTCCTCGGTGTTTCGCCTGCGGCAGTGTGGATGTACACGTGGCGGTGGTCGGGATTGCTCGTCACCCGGCGCCCGGAGTCGGGTCGGTAATATCCGACCCCGGAACCGCCACCGGAACCTGTACCCTCCGGCATTTGGCTTGGTGGAACGTGGAAGAACTTTACATAAACTTGGAGATTTATGATCGATTTTTGGATAACACAAATACTGGAAAGAAGATTCGGAATTTAAGGAATCTTCTAAAATTGTTTTTCAGCACTAGTACCGAAAATAGTGGTTTTACATTTAATTAATACTTATGCAATTTCCTGCTTCCCTTATAATTTTAGAGAAAAATTTTTCAAATAAAAGTTGAAGAGATTTATTATCTGCATCTAAATTGGTGAACAAATTTTATTTGGCTATTTAAAAAAAGCCCTAAAAGAAGTTCAAAAATATCAAATAATCTGTTTTTATAAAAAGTAACCATGGAGATATTTAAGCCCGGCATATGCAGAGAAATTTTTACGAAAGGCGGATTTTAGATTTTAGACTAGATTTATTTTTTTGTGTTCCTTATAATTGAGTGTCGTTATTAACAAATTCTTATTCTGACACGAAGATTAATAGTTATTTCATACCAAGGCCGCGAAATCACTCTTTAGCGTACCGAGAGAAAAATTGTCGCCGAGGGCAAAAAAGGATTTCGCGGACAAGGTGTACACACTAGGTTTGTTCCAACTGGTCATTTCTGACATGTTTGTGACAAATTTCAGTGCGCCAGTGATAAATGTAAACAAGTTAAGTTAGAAACATAGACTGGAACGGCGAATGGAATGAAGCGCATGTGCATACTCATTTTTTGTTTTGACAGCTAACCTTAAATATACATATAAATAAAGAAATTCATACATTTTTCGCTACAAAAAAGGAAATAAAGCTTATGTTTAAAACTTAACTTGTTTACATTTATCGCAGGCGCAGAGAAATTTGTCACAAACATGTCAGAAATAACCATTTGGAACAAACCTATTATTTTTTGTGCAACCATAATTAAAACTGTAAACAGTTTTATTGTAAATAGAAAGTGGCTATGGAATTGACGTTTGATAAACAATACAATTAGTTCTGAAAAAATACTGTCAATTCTCAAGTGTCAAAATGATTGTTTTGTACCCTATTTCGCGGCCGTAATTAATGGTAACGGAGGCGAAATAGGGTAAAAAACAATTATTTTGGATTTCGCGGCCGTTACCATGACAACAGTTGCGAAATTCAATTTCGCGGTCTGTATTACGGCTGCGAAATGCTTATTTCGCGCCCGGTTGCACAAAAATGAATTTATTGTTTACCTACTTACTTGATTATGAATAACGTTAAATATTTGTTCGAATTCAATTCCATTTCAATGGTATTTTGATATTTTTGAACGTCTTTTTAGCCATTATTAGAAAGGTAAAATAAAATTTGTTCACTAATTCAGATGCAGATATTAAATCTCTTCAACATTATTTGAAACATTTTTCTTTAATATAATAAGGGGGGCAGAAAATAGCATAAATATTATTTAACAAGTAAAACACCTTTCATTCATCAGTCACCACCCTGTATATGTATGTATTAGGATTTATAATAAATTCCAAAAGTAAACGTGTGTTTTGTCTGTAACAAGCTTTCCGTTTGGAGGTAGGATAAGTGAGATAGGTACTCGTGTGACGTCATGTCACAAAATGTCATATGTGGCACTTGATGTCCGACGTAGACGTTTCTTATCGGCTTAAGTTAAATCTGCCATTTTGGATGAGCCTCACGTCCTTTTCACGTCATCCTGGACACCGTAGGTTTTACTACCAGCTCTTAATAATTTCATAGAAGTTTATGTATTTATTTTCTCTTGGTTTCACTGTATTCTGAGACGTGGAGGTAGTCAGGAAATAATACATATTTGATAAACACAACGTATAAGTTGAAAAACATTCAGAACTCATTACGATTTCAATATTTTCGCTATAGTAAGGATTTCTGGCTCTGTGAGTGTGACGATTTTTTCGACCACTATAACTTAAAATCTAATGACAATATCATTTTTAAATTACTTATTTTGAATGTTCTAGGTTAGATTAGGATAACAATCCGTCAACCGAAAGTGGTAGTTTACTTGAAAGCCTATTAGGGTTTTAGGGAATATCTAAGTAAATAATTGATATTGAGTAAATTTTGTTGTATTAACTTTTTCCGGGTTTAAATGCCCTAATTTATTGTTCCTTCTCGTGGACTGAAGTGTCAGTTTTAATCTCGGCGAGTTTAAATTGACAAGTAAACAAGTATCCACAGCAACAAGTAAAATATTTATTACCATTATTTTATATGGATATAGACAATTATTAATAGTTTTATACAGTTGATAACTATAGAGTATATTTAAATGTTTTTGATAAAATTTATTACTTTGATCATAAAAAATACCTTGTCTAGTGCATCTTTTAACAATTGATTAACTTGGTCTAGTTTCTAATTTTGATTTTTTAGGTTACTAGCCACCATTTCTTCTTTTAAAGAACGTAATTATTTTCAGGAAATTGCTTATATCAGTGTTATTTCTAACCACCAACATTCCGTTCAACATCGAATATCGCCCAAATGATAGCTTGCACATTTTTTGATCGTTCATAAAAATATACTATCAGCACAGTTTTCATGTATTTTTAAACTTCTTTATTGTTACACCATTTGCTGAAAGCTTCGAATTGTTTTTATATATTTTTCTAGATTTTATCATCAGTATTTCCACTGTGGCTTCTTCAAATTATCCATAATAAAAAGTCACTCAAAATAAACACAAACTTTCACTTTGTTTATAGCATCTAGGCTAACTACAAAAATTGAAGAGTGCTATCATTGTTATCAAAGCCATCCATTTTCAACATATGAATATTTATTTTAAATCCTTTAAAATTAATCATTATTTATAATGTATTGCTGAAATGAGGGTTGGAAGTACAAAAAATACTGTATATACTACAGGACTGAAGTGCCTTTAATACTTCATGTGATTTTTTTCCTCGCCTACGGCTCGTGAAATAAACTTCACCCTCGGGATTAAATCATGCACTTCAGCCCCTTGGTATAAAAACTACTATTTTATTTTGTACTGTATAAAATTTACTTTGACATGTGCTGCTTAATCAAGTTTTTTTGACACATTTTAGTAAATAATTGAGTTTGTGTAAATTTTTTATAATAACCCAAACATCTTGATGTTTTTTGTGGTGATTTTACATTAACTACATGTTAATGTTATACACAGTAATTTGTATTTTACTTTAACACTTCACTTCTAGCTATGACTTACATAAGGTCGAAACGTTGTGTAAATAATATTTTACAAAAAGGATTGAAACCCATCTAATTATTTCACTTTTATAATTTCTCCAATCAAATAATATTCAAATTTATTAATTTATAATTTTAAACACTTTATCACATTTTTTTGAAGGGAATCTAATTTACTATCAAAATAAGTAAATATTTAAAAGGTGTTCTATAAAAAACTATAGTTGTTACACATTGTTGCGCTTAATTAATATCATCCTGTATACAAATGTTTATGGTAAGTAGATAGGCACTATATATATTTGACGTGTTTTATTATATAACTTAAAACAAAACAGTTTTTCTAAAATGCATCGTCCGATATATCAGCGTAAATACGTTATCATATCACGAGTACTTTTAACGACAATTATTGTGTAAAATTAATATTACTCAAAATTGTAAAAAGTTTGATAGCAAGCTAACAAATTTATTTTCGCAAACCCCTCTTGGGCACTCTGACTTACTGAAGTAAACCGTAACTTGCGGTTGATCTATTTGCAACATTCTCTGACTGACAGCGTAGCCGTGTAGTGCTCCACGCAGAGTGGAATCAACTACCTTTCGTCTCCCCAGGGAGAAGGGAAAGTCCTTGGTTTCCAGTGTACGACGTTTAATCTGACGGCTGGTGACGCCAACGTTGGGAAATTCACTGCGTGGTATACCTTTTAGTAATCTAGTTATTTAGGTATTTCCGCTAATGCTTCATGGGCTAAAACTAGGATTAGGAGGGGGGAGGATGAGGATGTGATGGATTTAAACGTCGTGGGTGAAACTGCTGTAATTTTAGAGGCGTGTTGTTAGAAGTAGATATAATACGAACTACTATATGACTCCACTAAATGCAAAAGTGTGTGTGTGACATCCAATTGATTCTGAGATAAATACAAAAACTTTTTACGTCTAAGCTACTTCAGTCCAGTAATGTATTTTTCAGCTAATATAGTGTTGCCCTTTCTTAACAAATTAGCACAATCACATTCATCATAAAACATTGAGTTTTATAGAAATATCGTAATTGAAAAATATTATATACACACTTTTGCTGCCAACGTAGTACTTTTGTGTTTTTCAATTTTTTTATACAAAGTATAAGGAAGTATTGGAATAATGAAAAAAATCGTTGACGAGATTTTTGCGGAAATATATGTTTTGACGTCCACTGAATCAGTTACGACCAATTTATCAATGATGTCTGTGTGTGAGGATGGATGGATGGATGTCCTTGTGTGAAATATCTTATGAACGAAACAGGATATGTAAACGAAACCTGAAATTTATAAGTTTCATGAAAATATGACAAGCCGATTTGATTTTAAATGAAATTGAAAAACCGGAAGAGGAAGTTTACTGGATTCTCAAAACAATAAATTCCATTTTTGAAAAAAAAAATGGAATCAGCTGTGAAAAAAGTTTTAATTGAAGGATGTGGAATATAAAATGTTATTTACACTTTTCTTGTACATGCTTAAAGTTTTGAGAAAAGCTAAATTATATACTTAATAATATATTTCAATCATCTTAGTTACAATGGGAACAATAACTAAAACACTTCTCAATAAATGCTCTATAACTATGCCGATTTTAAACAAGGAAAGTAACAGATTACCCACTAGTGGGTATAATTTTGAGAAAAGCCACTAGTGATTATTTTTTTATTTAAAACAATAATAATACCACACAACACCTTGTCACTGTCAAATAATATTTCTTTAATAAATTTTATCATTTATTAAGAGATGTTGGATAAAACGTTATACTTCACACGTGGGCTAAGTGGAATTACCCACTCGATAAAATTATCACACTCTGCCATCGGCTTCGTGTGCTAAAATTTCTCTCGTGGGTAATTCCTTACTTTGCCCACTTGTAAAGTAAATAACTATTATCATTTGTATGTCAAATAATTGTGAAATGTCAAAAATATGTGTCGTTTGAAATATTATAAAAGCAATATTTTTGTTATTTGCCTATTTTAAAATAAAATCATAGTAACAATGAGACAACACATTTAATATTTAGATGTCAAATAATTGTGAAAATAAAGTCAAGGAATAAGTAATACGTGTTCAGTTGGTTTCATATGTATAAGAAAGTATAGTCTGGTGCCCACAACAGATTTTTTTGTAAAAATTTACTCGAGTAATTTAATTAAATTTTTTTAAATGCCAATTCAAAAGAAAATAGAAATATTAATAGATACTTAATATACAATCCAAATAAATAAATTGTTGACAATTACAAGTTTTAAATACATTGTTGACGAAAGCTAAATTCTAGCAAAGATGCGGAGTTGTTAACTTTTCTGAATTATCCAATATCTCCTGATAAATAAATATGAAGAATGGATTCAACACAAAAAGATGTATTGTAAGAGTTGAATAAAAGAACCTTATTGTATGGATAAACAAATGATAATTAATGCATTATGATTGCGAAAATAACTAGGTAATTAACTGCAATTTCTTATGGTAAATAGGAAAATACGTGTTCTTTGTATTTTTCTAATAAATTGCAAAAAGTAAAAGAGAATTGAGTAATAAGGTAATAACTAATTAAGAGTTATAGCAGTACGGAAACATCTCATAAAAACTAGTAATGACGTTTATAAACAAAATATTTTTCAATTTCTTATTAGCGTTATAGAATTTTAGTTTTAATTAAACTTCCCGAATGTAGAAAAAATCTCATTAAAATCTCGTTCGTTTTTCGCAAAAATAACAATTTAGTGTGGAACAGTTAAACGGTTTTTGAGAACAGTTTTATGAAATTGGTCGTTTATTTAGTGTTCTCACGTAGAAAATTACATTGTTAGGTATGCCTTGGTGGAGCGGACGTAAAAATAATAAATTTTCCTCCTCTTTATGTGGAATTTTTCAGACAATGAAACTCTTGTGGTTGTCCTTTGTTTATTCTGAGCATGCAGCGTTTGTTTGAAGGGTTCCTCCTCTTTTGTTATTTAAATATTACACTCAGGAAAATGCTGTGTTATATAATTTTATTTATTTGTTATCCTTTGTAATGATATTAGTTTTTTCTTTAAACTAACGAATGGCATAATTTAATTAGAAGTCAACAATTCTCATTATTGTAATAAACGACTTCATAAATATAGATAAGTACACATATTATTTTTATGATACGGTTTCATTCAACAATATAAAAAAATAGTTATTTACATGAGAGTGAGGAAAATGGTACATTACTGTCAAGGAGCCATATTGAAATAGTATTTTCCGTGTAGCATGGCTGGACGAGACTGAAACTTAGGGTTAACAAATAGAACACAAACACTTTTAGGATGATAAAAATTATGTTTAAGGCCGCTCCGGACCACGAGACAAGTGACGTAGAATACAGCAGTTTTCACATAAGTTTTTTGATGATTCTATCGGACAAAAATTTTTCAAATCTTATACATTGATTGTTAGTATCAAAATCTTTAAATTTATCCGTGGTTTTTTTAATATGTTTAATAATAAGCAAGATAATGACATTTTTACGTACAGACATTTTTACATTTCTGGCGGATTACAAAGTATTTAGATACGCAATATACATATGTAATGGAAGATTATAGTATAATAAAACTATTTATCCGTGGATTTTTTAAGAAAGTGTTCCGTTCATTAGATAAATGCAAATTTGTTTCGCATATTATGCGTCAACATTTCAATGTTGTAGCTCCTAACGACAAACCGATGCAACCAAACTTGCACTTTTTGACCTGCTCTAAACTGGCTGCAGCTAAGGGATCGTAGGTAGTGATTTATTGCGGGCCTTAGCTATGTTGCCCATTGCAAAAACCGAAGACCATGTTTGGTAACTTTGAATAAGCTGAGTTATTTAATTTTGAAGAACGGAAAATTAATTTAAAATTAAATTTAATAAATAAAACATTTTTGACAATATTGCATATAATCATATTTATTTAGAAAAAAACATGTACCTTGGTATTTTATTATTACAAACATTTTACGATATGAAAAGTTGGATAAATTACTAAAAATAAAATAAACATTATTATACAAAAATTTAACCACTAAATTGACACAAAATAACAGCACTAATACATGAACATACATACATTATTTATAAGAACAAATGAAAATAAACAAATAAAAAACAAACATTTATAAATCCTAAAATATTTCCCTGATTGGTAATCCCCTACTGTACCTAGAGTCTACTATTTCTGGTAAGAGAGATTTGAAATAAAAATTTTTAACATTATTTATAATCTTGTCATTCCAAAATTGATTGTCTCTATATATTTTTTGAACAAACATATCTTTTTCGGTCCAAACAACGAAATAGCATAAATTTCTTTTACATATATATAATTGAGTTTGAACTTGGTACATGTAATTATCATTCGCTTTTAAACAAATTTCATCATCTTTTATTTCTAAAAATTTAATTATTTTTGCATCAACTGCTTCTCGTACTGTCATATTTCTTCCGTTATATGGACATTTTACTTCGCACAATTCGTCATTATTTATTAAACCGTCGGGGGATGCGCCTAAAAACGGAAATTCATTATCAATAAATAAACTGCTCTTTTCAATTTTTTTATTTATTTGAGCTTCCAGACATTCTATCGCTTTGTGCTCATTATTTAAGCCATGTCTCATTGCCTTTGTTGTTATAACCGAGTCATATAATATTGATTTGACAATATTTGCCGTTGATGTCCCTTTTCGTTTTTTGCAAATACGACCGAAAAATGAAGCTGTAACACGTTTTCTTCTTTCTTCTTTCCATGCTTGCTCTGTAAATTGACCTACAGTATTTGCAAAAATTGTAGCAGGATCTGCATTTTTTAATACATCTAAAAACATATTCTTTTCAACTTCGTATTCCTCTATGTTCATATCCGGTGTGGAATTTTCAGCATTTGGCCCATAATTACAATCAGGAAGGAATACACTATGTTTATTTTTTTTTGAATAACCTACCATTTTTCTTCTTCGCAATCTTCTTCTTACTTTTTGCCCGTGTTTCAACGTATATTTTCCTACTCTTTTTACGCCAAGAGATGAACTTAATTTCTCAAAATAGTTTTCTTTTGAATTTAATGAAACTACTGCCATGTTGCATCTGCTTTCGTAGGAATTTTTAAGAGAAAAATTGATCCTTTTTCCCCCGACAAATTTACATACTATTGAATTATATAATTCGGCAGGATTATTTGTTTCATTCTCTATTAGGCTATCGGCTTTATTAGCAACATTTTGTGCTGCCTCTATTATTTTTGAAAATACATTATTTGGTATAGAAGGAATTAAATTCGGCTCGATATTATTGTCTTTCGTGCAAAAATATCCCCTTTCCTTACAACCTGTATGATCACCAAATATGTGTCGTGGTCCATTCTTTATATCCTTACACAGTTCTACAATTTTCTCATATTTTGGTGTTTCTTGTTTCTGCCTAAAATCAATGGCTTTCACTACTCCTCCATAGAATCTAAGTAAATTTCTTTTTAAATGTTGTCGAACCTCTTTATGACTGTTCATTATTTCTCTCAATTTATTCATATAAAGACGGAGAATGTGATTTTTACATCCTATTTTTTTGATAACTAAATGCGGCCCATACGGCATACAATCTATAATTTTTCGGTACACACTACTGTCACCGTCTCCAATCATCTTACTATACTTTAATTTATGCATTTCGATGCTACTCTTAAATCCTTCTAATATTATTGCACTTTCCATGCCAGTTGAAGGTCCAGTCCAATTTTTGAAACAAATGTGATCTACATTTTCTTCGTTATTACGTAGTTTTCTAATGCAAGTACAACAATATTTATTTTTAATCCCCATGTATAAAACTTTATTTGTTTTGGCTCCGATAATACAAGCAACACCAGACGAAGCATTATAATTTGATTTGTACAACCTTTTACTCCACGCCCCATCAACAATTACCGCAATAACTGGTATGCCATCGCTATCTACATTACCCTCTTCGATTGCTAACTGGTATTCTTCTTCGCAAGCTTTTTTCATTTCGTCATGCGCAAGAAGTTTCATATCATGCGAAATATTGTTTTGATACCGCATATACGTTTTATCTGACATGGAAGGTATATCCAATATTCCACAAATTTCTTCTAATTGCGAATATCCTCCGCCTGTTGACATCATTGCAGAAACTGCCAATTTATTAATACCTGACTCTGTGTTTTCTTCAGATAGTATATTATTTTCAGTTCCGCAAACATTGCACTTGAATAAAAAACTACTTCTCAAACTAAAGCGTTTTTCTGATTTCAAATTTAAATCATAAAATGAACAATCAAACCCACTATGTTTCACTGATTTCAATTCATTTAAAAAATACATTATATCTATTACTCTTCTTCCCGCTAATAATTGTTCTTCACATGATTCAGACCTTTCCGCTTGAATATCAAAGAACTCTTCTAGTGGTTCTTCAATGTTATCATCATCTGAAAACGGAGAAATATTAGTTTAATATTTCAAAATAAAAACTAATATGTAGTATGGAGATGGACGCTAAGCGTGGAATCTATTGGGTCACGGCATGACCCACCGTGAACATGAAAATTTTGAAGTATGGACGCGAGTGCACGTGAATTTAATTTTTAATAAGGTGACCAGATTTAACCTTTATTATCACAGAACGCTAATCAACATAATGTAAAATAAGTATAGTACCTATAACTTTAAAACCATATATTCTTTCCATATATTTCTCGTTTGAGTAAATTTTATTTATATTTCACACATAATATGGTTTTCTGTGCACATTCTTAAAAAAATCGGGACTTTCTCCAAAGGCCGCGGGACGCGGGGTAAATTGTTAAAATGCGGGACGTCCGATCACCTTAATTTTTTATTACGCAAATTTTTAAAACAAGTATAGGTACTCAATAATAATTGATTACTACATAGCATGGAGAAAATTTTACAAATTTGCTCAACATTTATTAAATGTACGAAAGAAAAGAACTTACGTATAAAGTCGTCTTGTGTAACTTCCGTTTCAGTGAAGGATTCATTTTCCAGATTCGATGTTTCAGAAATCGACGATCGCTGACGGTTGTACGTGTTACTGTGAAAATTATACATAATATGAAATAACTATATGCAAAATAGTGGGCAGGTTATGTTACATATGAGTAAAGTAATTTACTGACGAGATTTGTTTTTTAATTAAAATAATTATATTATATTGAATCACCGTTTTTATGATAAAAAGAAAATTATCAAAAAAATACCTATATAGGTATGTAAACGAATTGTAAATTAAAGAAATACCTAATTATTGTGTTACGTTTGTTGAACGGTTGCTATGAAAAACTAAATAAAATTACTCCATGACAAAATTATTACGACGAAAAATCTACAAATCATACCAACAACAAAAACGCATAGCTACATAATTACCTTTAAAAATATTGAAAATAGTCACTACTAGTTAATTGATCCATAATTGATAACAATCAACGGAAAAATGTATTAAATTATTATCATTATTTTTCAAACGTTATAAAAGTACGTTGTATTTGTATTCAACAAGCAAAATTTCAATATTGTCGCCGCCGGTCTAAAAGTGTCTTCTTTGCAACATTTTACTCCGGCTGCAGATAATGTAAAATATTATGAAAAATAGTAAGATTAATTCAGTAATTTGACAGATAAAAATGAAACAAATATACAAAATAGCACATTCTGTGGCAACTAGAAATGCTGTATAAGACAAAATATTTGTTGAAGTTGAAGTTTGAACATGTATTATTAGAAACATTTCACAAAGAACAATAGTTAACTGATAGTTTGAAAGTATTATCTTTTTTTATGACGTGTAGCAAAAATATTATTTTCATTTATAATGGAAATAAGGAACTATGACTTACCGTACTAACAATGAACGTCTCATCTTTAACAAATCACGCTTGGATAATTTCTTCTGTTCAGAAATCGAACTCATTTTCATGAATATCACTTTTCTCAAACACACAATTAACTCAAAACACAAGTATTGTTTCATACAGCAAATATAAAACAACTGAGTAATTATACCCAAAAGATTTTAATTTATACATTTCAGGTACTTGTTTTCTTCTGTATATTTATGCGTAAGGGGTGGGAGAGAAGGGATATGTGATCTTATTAGCTATAGCATAACAGGTACTAAGTGCCGTACGTAAATTAAATTTAAGTAGGTAATACCAAAGAGAATAAATATTAAATTTACTTATCTCTGGTAATACCAAATTATGCATTTCAGAGAATAAATTAGTACGATTAAAGTAGGATTATTCAAAGTAAGGATTATGAGAATAGTACCTAATTATCTGGGCAATTTTAATTACTTAAACCCTTGTTAAACCATTGTTACTTTCGATTTCAAGAATATTTAAAATGCATTTTGTGCAAAATACTTTTCTGTTTTCTGCATATTATAAATATATTTATGGAACAAATTATTTATTTTCATAACGCAGAGCGGAAATGAATTGAAATTACTTGTTTATACATGTATTCCTCATGATTATGAAAAGATAAACAAGAAATACCTACCTCGTGATTTCAGTAGAATTTATACTGTTCAAACAGAAAACAGACCCAGACCCAGGCTCAACTTGATTTATGATGCATTGCTAACCTGACATTTAGTTTTAAATGTTGCAACACGATATTTTTCTATGAATTGGGGGAAGTATAAGATATTGGCGCAAAACCGATTTTCTGTCTGAGTCCGGAACGCCCTTAATAAAATTATAAAACGGTGAATTTAGCAATTAATAAACAAATACAAATATTACAAACGACGGCAACGTATGAATATGCTTAAATAGTTACAGTTACCAAAACATTCGTGTAAGAAATTTTACTTAAAGTTCTACATTTTGTAGCGCACAGCAGACGTGAGAAGACGTCTGCTAATTTCAAAGACTGAAAACCATCTGTCTTGTGCTGGCCAAATACTTGCAACTACCCCATACGGGTTATGGTGCAGGTAAAGGGAAAACGTTTTCCACAGAACTAACACAAAAATTAAGTAAAAACTAAAACCTAATCTAGGGTTCGACCAGACCTCTCCGTAAATCTGTAAGCCCAAGATAACGTCTCAAGCCGATATTTCAGAATATTTGCCGCGATAATCTCAAATGTGTATTTATGATAACTAAAAACATGTATTGCAAGACGATTTTCGTTAAATCCCAATGCATTTTGAAACTTGATATTTTAAAATCGTTTTGACAGTACAACAATAAATCGTATAATAAATTCTGAATAATCACCTTGTTACATACGGCTTCAAGTCAAGTACAGACATTTTACTGACGAGTTTTGTATAATTTTTTTTCTGAAACCATTGACAATAAAAAATTAATTAAAATTTAAAAATTAAATATGATTTTCTACATATATCTAGTAGCGCGTTTCTCTCGCTTCTAAGGTATAACAGAACGTTTAAACATTTTCGTGACTAGTCAGGGAAATACCACTTTCGCTCCGCATGCGCAGAAATAATACTTTCGCTCCGGTTTCAAAAAATTAATTTTGGACTTAACTGGCTCGAAGCTGAATTTAAATAAATATATATATATATATAATATTGATAATAATGATGATTTGTTAGTTTCGACTTTTGTTTTTATAAATATTGAGTTAAGTATTAATTAAAGTGTGTTATTTTTAGCAGTATATAAAAATTCTGAATGAAAAAACAACATCCAATGGCTTTTTCTCAAAGTTTTGTTAATTTTTAATGAACTTCCAAATGTTTTTAATTAACCCATTAGCGTCCAGCGTCATCGTTTGAGGACAGAACACTATTGCCATCTCGTTATTTAAGTATAAATTTTTATTAAGAATTTAGTTGATATATCGCTAGATTACACTACTATTCAACAAATAACATAGTGTGCGTTCATTTCTTTGCGTTAGTCTGTTGTTCATAAATTGTTCTAGTTGACGTATTTTTGTGAATTTAAAATTAACATTACTATTTTAGTGCAAGATCATTTGCAAATAATAAATGTATGAATAAAAGTTTAAAATTAAGTGTTTTGTAAATTATTACACATCTCATAGCCCAGCGTCCTCAAATGAGGACGGTCCTTTATACGGCCCCTAAAGGACTTTTTTGCAATTAATCGATTATATTGTATTTAGGCGGACATTAAGAACAAATATATGTAAAAAAAATATTTTTTTTTTAAGAAAAATAATTTGGTCGTTAATGGGTTAAGCTATTAACGATACATTTCGAAGTTTTCAAATGAACATTAAAGCTTAATAATACTCTTCACTGACTTGAAAGGACTTAGGAATATAAAAAGAAATCATATTTATCAAAGATATTCTTTTGTCATCATTTATTAATTCGACTTATTCGAGACATTTAAATGGTTGATTAAATATTCATTTAGGACATCTTTGTTGTGAAATGACTGCGTGTCCTTTGTCGACTTAATGATTTTTCTTCGTAATTTACGGATAACAAAAGAGGATTTGAAAATTGCTAGAGGGCGAAAAGGCGTAGGGCGCGTTGTCCATCAACGTGAAATAACTTTAAATTAACCAAATTCTTTAGAATTTAACTTAATCGATAAACTTTGTGTTAATGTTAATTTCGCTGAATTGAAACCATTTATTCACTGTTTAATTACGCGTTTTACAATATAATTAAATATTCGTAATTTTATTCTCTCATCAACATCGTTTGCAGTTGTACAATATACATATTTATAAATTAAATTCGAGGTAAAGAACGGAATTTATGAAAACTATATTTTTGATAGTTTTTACTATATCTATAGCTCTATTTCTTACATCTTATTTTTTTTCTGTATTTCCAAGGGAACATAAGGTACTTTATGTAGGTTTCAATTTATCAATAACTTGATTATTTATTTTTGTGCAAATTCTTTTCATAATTTGTATAATTAATACTTTGTATTATTTGAAGAACATAACCCTTTTCTTAACTCTGGACTATTACATTTATTGTTACACAAACGTCACACTAGGGTCTGGAAAACCCCGAGAGAACAAAAACTACTTTCTCATGACCGGATGTAATTTTTCTAGGGAATATTTGTTTAGGTATATACAAAGGCATTAAACAGTTAATATCATTTCTGAACCACATATTTTATTCAAAACTTAACTTTTTTATTTTGGACTATGAGAACAAACACATAGGGATTTTACATATTGAATATTATTTAGAATTATAGAAATTGAATTTACAACGAGATAGCATCGAAGTTATGCAAATGTTGCGCATCTGGAAAATTAGATGAAAATCGTAGTTTCTTAGACCCCAGTTTGGCATCCTAGGGTTAATTTTTCACATCTTTAATAAAAGGGTTGAAAGAAATAAAAATACCATAGTTTGTTATCTCTTTTAATATATTTTTTCTGTAAATAACAAATATGTCTGTTAAATTGTATATACAAATGGGGCAAAAATAATTATTTACATTGTTTTTACGGTATAAATAAGAGACGAAAATTTTCGAAATGAATAGCGTAAAAATAAAGTTCTGTGAACGTTTTAAAATATTGTTGTATCTGTGGGATCTTTTTAATATCAATGGCCTATTTTATCAAGTCATTGTAGTCGTTTCGACAAGTTTAAACGGTGGTTAACAGTTTCTGCTCACTCGTTTTCTTGATTGTGCCGTCAGTATTAAAATAGTCGTAGTGTGTACTTATTGTGTGTGATTTTGCTGTGGTAAATATAGTTTTACTGTAGTATTTTATAGTGTTAATATGTGTAAATTGTGTATTGACTTCGAAGAACAACATATGAAGGATCTGGGGTCTTCGAAAAGGTTTGTTTAAATTAATTTTCAACCTGCTAACATAACCATATACATCGAATATAGCTAGTAGAATGTATTAAAGCTATATGATAGTTTAAAATATAATTCTGCTAAATTATTATTGCGACAGTAATATCCTATACATTTAAAAAAATACTATTTATGTCAAAGTGAAATGATAAAATAAAAAATATTTGTTAGTGCTTGTTAATTAATAATGCATTAATCATAATTACAAGCGTATATTGTTTTCTAAGTCGGTTCAGTAATAGGCAATTGTGTTTTTTAACTTTACAAGTATGCTAAAATAGTTATACTTAACTTTTTTAAAAAGACGATATAAAATATAAATGCTAAGTTTACGGAAAGTCTGCACTTCTCAATGAAAAAATCTGGCGCGACCTTTTTATATTCATCATATAAATATTTGTTTAAGTGCTAATAATTATATTGCCATATAGAATATGTGATTCAGTAAGTATAATTATAAGATACAAGGAAATTCCGGAAAAAATATTTGTTTACACTATATTTCAAATTTTTTTGCAGCTGACTATATTTATAAAATGAATTAAATTTATTGTTCTACTTCCGCGGATATGAATCGAACTATGGAACATGAGATCCTCAATTCGAATTTTATCACAGATTTAGATTTATTGTATTATTATTTTCTGTGGAAATTTCGTAGAAGATTGTAATGATATAATGTCGAATTTTAGATTTTGTTTCTTTCCATTTTTTCTGATAAATTAATAAATAAATCTTAAGCTGCTCTTGAAATATCAAATAATTTTCGTTTTTGTCTAAATTTACAATTTTCCTAAGTAAGAAAATGGTTCTTGTTGCATGCATTTTAAAATTCTGAGCAACTATTATATTTATATATTTGCTATAAAGTGTATAGTTAAAAATTTACAGCAATATCAGAAAAAGCATTGAAATCCCTGCATTCCACATTTTAATTCTACACCCGGTATAAGGTACTTAAAAGTATATTTTTAATAGACGTATAAACGTAGTTAAAATCACTTTAGCAAATCCTAAAAGATATAAAAGGGCATCTAAAAATATTCAATTTGTTATCGATCTCGGAAAACTCCATAAAACAAATCTTGGAATGAAGGTATAAAATGTAATCCATTTATTCCGACAATAAATACATTTCTGGTTATTCTAGGTGTTCAGACTGTCAAAACAGAAAATATTACGTCCATTTATAACGACTTGACAATAACTCACGGAATGGAAATGTATTCATGATTTGTAATTTGTTTTTCGTATAATGCTGATACGATTGTCAGTTTTTTGCGTGAATTATGAATGAGAAATATTATATGTCGGTTCAGATTCGTTTTTGTGACACTTCATTTGCGAACCTTTAGTAATTTATCTCCAATGCTACCCTTCGAAGGAAATAACTTTTCACTTTTAGATTCTACGGAAATTTCTTTCACAAATCGACGAACATTTTATTACAAATTTTATTTCTCTTTAAATGTGTTTACCATAGGAATACAATTTACCTATACGGAAAATATTGTATTATAGCAACAAAAATTATAAATTTTATTATTCCTGTACTCGTACAACCGTCAAGCTATAATCGAAATTATGGAAAATAAATATTTTATTTACAATACGACTGCAAATAAATCATTACGCTATTTACACATTTGTAGGTGTGGCATTCTGCATAGAATAATTACGTTTTTACTAGAATTTTATGTTTGAATTTATTTGGAAGGAATTAAATTTACAAGAGTAGTTCCATGCTGTCACAGATTGATTCAATCAGAAATAAATGAGATAATGAAAATTGTTTACGCTGCATTTACGTTCTATGTTGCTGCAACGGAGTAGAGCATTCAATTGTAAATCAATTTATGTAAGAAGATTAATTTGCAAAGCAGAAGAGGCTTTGAATATCTGAAATGTACGGAGGTAAGATTAAAATATACTGGAAGTTAAGAACATCATAACCTCAACACGAATGCAAGCTAACTTTATCTTAACTTATTCAAAGTCCTATTTTTAAATAAAAGAAATATTTTGTACTTATCTACGTTTCAAATAATAACTTATTGAAAAATATAGAATAAGGAAAATTAATTTTTTTTGTATGTCACTTGTATTGTAATGCTGTACAAACTGTATTTTACGAAACGTTATATAAATAAAAATTTTGTAGTTTTCCTTCCACTAACATTTCGGAAGGGGGGTCATACTTTGACAGTTGATAACCATTATAGTCCATTTCATCTAGTAGCATAAATAGTGTGATGATTTCCTTACAGCTGATTGGCCGAAAAACGAAGTGGATTTACGAGTAATTAGAAAAATCATAGCCGACATTTATGTTAGCTTTCCGAAGTATGCAGAGGATAACTTATAAAAAATAGAAATAATTAGACTTTGGGATATATAGTTCTGTTGATATAAAAAAAAATCTTTAAATTCAAGGTTTCGAAATATTTAAAATAATTTTTCGTCAGGAAAGAAGAGAATGACGTGTGTGAGATTTTGATTTGGCAATTTTTCCTGAACTGGGTGTTTTGCATAGTTTTAAATATTCTTTCGCTGCGTGAAAAAGGGCTGTGATTGTAGTGCCATCTGCTATTTTTTAGGTGACACGGAATATGGGTTAGGTATGTAATATGTATCGAGATTTTCTACGGCAGAATACTATACTTTGATGACATTTATGAATCAGTTTATTGTTTGCAAAAATTTGCAAAATGTCTTTTTATTTCAATGATGATTAAACGTGGACAACTTTGTTGGAATTCAAATAGAGGTGCAAAACAAACATAATGAATATGCACAATTCCATTCCAGTGCAAAATTTGTTTTTCTTTATTTCATTTCATAACACAAACACAATTTAAACTATTCCGTTCGTTGCTCAGCACGAGTTAACCTAGACTAGTCACCTGGAGTTATACCTAGCCACGTAATGTGGACATAGTGTTTGTAGCCGTTGGGAAAACTTTAAATATTTAACCTGCCTTGAAAGATTCAAGGTATTCGGGCAGAGATTGGATTTATAAATTCCCTTCCCTCAGTCACCCGTACGGGGCTTTAAATTGATTTTTACGTTCTGGGGAGTAGGAGTTTCGTCTGCGTACCTTCCTCCATCGGGATGCGTTCAATTTGATGGTACTGCACCACAGAGAAAACCATTTAATCTTTCACTAGGCATCCCCACGAATTCGCCCACCGAAGAAGTTGAATGTTATCGTCTACTTGTACAAGTTAAAATAGCACATTCAAAGTTCATAGTTCATTAATGTAACATAAAATATCTGATGTAGCAGCAAATAATCCCCCGCAAAATGTAAATCTTAAACTGTGTAAAATATACATCCACCTATAACAAAAACTATCAAAAATCAATTATTGGCTGCGATATATAAGAAAAACTAGATAGACTTTCAAGTTTTTTAGGTTGATGGATTGATGCCACAATCTAATGAGCTCGTATCTTAAACATCCAAATTCTAGATATAAAATTTTATGATAATATCGTCTTTCTCACACACATATAAATACATAAAATAACGGAAATATTTGCTGGTAATTTTCTTAAAATCATCAGTGTTATAAAATAAGGAAAGAAATGTTTCAATTGAAAGTTATTGGTTTTATCTGTCATAGTTTGATTTAAAGAGTCTGGATTAACAATGTATAATTTGGAAGAAAAATGAGATATTGTAAAATGGTGAAAAGGTCACAGTAGTGCCCGATAAAAATGTATTAAATAAAATAATATCTTAATTTAAATCTCATTTATTTTGTTATTTAACGGCATTGATGATTTTAAGAAAATTACCAATAAACATTTCCGTCATTTTTTCGGTTCCAGGTAAAGTAAAATTATAAACATTAATGTTAAAAAATGCAGAAGTTCTTCCTCTACAATAAACTATTTAACTTTTTTGTCAAAAAATGATTCGGAAACCCAATAATTCACATTTTAAAAACAACATTGAAAATGCTATAGTGTGATTCATCTCCCTGTATGTGTGAAGATTATTAGCAATTTTTATATCCAGAGTTTATTTACTTATTTCCTTATACACTGATAAAAATGTTTTTTGAAACAAACAGATTCCTCTTAAATGAAGAGAAAAATTTGAATAGTGCCAATCCGACTTTGTTTTCACTGTGTAGGTTTAATAAATATTCTTGTATGAAAATCATTTAGTTTTGAAGTAACATATCAACGTATTCATTTGAGATTCATTATGGGGACGAAGTAGCTTGAATTGGAGTAGTTTTTATTCAAAATGATATCGTTTTAAATAAAAACGTTTTGTTTCAAATTAAAACGACTCCTTTTTTATTATTTTTAAAAACAAAATTTAAAACATATTTATTTTCTTTCAATGCAGAAAAAAGAAAATAAATAAAGTTTTTATTCAAAATTAATATTTTTTTGAATTGAACCTAATAATTTTGTAAGTAATAAAATTTTCTTCAACGGATGCATACGGAAAACTGAAAATTTTCTTGAAACAAGAAGTTATTTTTATGAGTGTATTTTTAATTAATAATAATATTATGTTTCAACCACTTAACCTTCCGTAAATTTTAATTTTCTAACGACAAAAAATATTGTAAAAATTTTCATATTTAAATTGTAGGCAATATTACACTTCTATATGAATATAACAAAATTTATTCTTTCAGTTATCAGTGAAATATGTTTAAAAAACTTGCTGTATACCTAATGACGAATTCATTTACGAACATATTTAGAATATTTATTTTGGTAGCAATCCATTAACAAAGAATGTCATTTTACTTGAAAATATACAAAGTTATTTTAGGAAATCTCTGTAAATATTTGAGTTACAGTAAATTTTGTTTTAATAAAAAAAAAAGATGTAGAATAATATGAGCTACATCTACATTTCTGTAGTAAGGTAGCATTTGAATGTTTGTTGCCGGGTGAGGGATTGTAGAAACCACCAGGAATTTGGAATACGCCTTGTTTATATGTAATCCCAGGGATTTTATTTTTTCTATTTACTGACACTGATTTCAATTTTCGGTTACTTTTGAGATTTGAATTTGTGATTGACGTAGTAATTCCATATTTCGAATGAACATCATGGATTGTGTATTTTATTGGTGATAAGGGAATATATAAAATCTGTATTGGATTGTGAAATGTGAAAGCAAATTGAACTAATAATTTTTATTTGAATTTCGCTCAATAAAAATAATTGCACTTGTGTAGAAACGGAAAATTATTTTATAAGAATTTTAGAGGATGGCGCTTCGATTTATATTTTAATAATTTTTATTAGGGAAATAAACGAATTGAAGAAGTTAGTTAATCCTAACAAATTGCAATTCCGATGTGGGATTTTATTTCTGGTCTTAAGGTATTATTTGTTTTAAAACGTCCATTTGGGAAACGTGATGCAAACCTTAAATACTAAGATTAGTATTACGTTTTAGTAAATGTATTTCTTTTATAGGACTCTTTACCAAATTGCACTTCAAGATCGCTTCCTTTGAAACATGCTCTCGTATTTGAGTCAAATATATTTGCTCAATGCGAAAATAAAACGCAAAGAAATATATCTCATCTTGAAAAGATCTCAGATGTAGATACCTAAATCTAATACTTTGTAAACTAAATGGAGTTTTACAGATTATAAAATATTTAATCAAATTCTTGTTTTCATGACTATTAGAGTTACAAAATTAATTCAGCAATTTTTTAAATGTACCTAATTTTGTTCATTTTGTTATAAGTCAATGTCTGAAATATTCTTTGAACGAGCTTGGAGTTTGAAAATATGTTTTGACAATAAATTATGAAAAAAATGCATTTTACATATTTTCTACTGTTTCACAACCATTTTATAACAATACCATTACAGAATATAGGTACTCTTTTAATGACGAAAAATCTAATTTTTGTATGTTCTCAGTTCGGGTTACACAAATTCTTGACCAAATTTTCATCAAATATTACTCCTATGGTTCCTCTTACACTAAATTCTTTCTTGGGGTATAATTTGATGACTGGTAACCGCACTTTACCTCTAAAATAGATCATATACCGAGATTTGCTCTAAGCAGAGTGCCACACTCAAAAATGGGTATTGGCGTCATGATATATAATTTTCTTGTTGATAAATAACAAATTTATGTTATACAGTTTTAGTTCTTTATAGCAAAATACATAAAGGTATCTATATTATACCTAGGAATGAACAGAGAGTATTTAGGGTTTTCTTCCAATTCTAGTTCTTCATAGCAAAAAGGCCATAGGACATAGCAAGAGCTTTCAAACTTTTTTCATAGCGCAAACATATAAAAAGAAACCGCGAAAGCATAAAATAATTTGAACGTCAACTTTCATTCTATAACTGAACTGTACTTGAAGTGCGGTTACCAGCAAATAAATCTTCTCCAAAAACGTTAAAATAATAACTACTGGCTGAGCAATTGGAAAACAAGGGAGCTATTTAATAAAATAATAACAATTTTAGGTGAAAATAAAAAGTCTATTTGTTTCGTAATTTCCAGGTAAACTTCCTTCGGAAGAACATGAATATAAAATTGTTGAGAAAGTTTTAAAATCATATCGTGTTTCAAGTTCAGGTTCAATTTAAACCGTTTCACTTGCAAGTCATGCCTGAAACCTCAAAATAACATTTACATGCCAGGATGAGTAAAATTATCGTTTAATTTATATTCCTGTCGGGCGTTCTAATTCCTTCAACGTCCAAAACAGACAAAATTTGAATCTGTGCACAAGCTGATGAAATTCTCCTGTCCTATTATTTTCTCGTACATCTACTTACCTTGTCGGGGTTTCGGCTCTAATTTAATTTCTATTAACTTTTCAATTCCGTCGAGATTTTATCTAATTTAGAATAAGAATCGAGCACTCGGCCTGCAATTAAAGCCTATTTAGGGATGTTATCGATTTGCACTGCAGGTAATGAAAACTTTCATTTGTTGTTGATGTGGGGACATTTCCCGTGAAATCATTAAATGATATCGACGCATCAAATTGCATTTACGGTAACAGCATTTAGCCTTCGTGCAATTTCGAACTAAAGCTCTCAATATAAAGTGAGTTATTGTGAACTGAAATTAACCGTAACTCGATCTTCGATGCTTGTTACTAGAAATGATCGCGTTCGTCCACAACCATTTTTTCATTACCTAAAAAATTGGAATATCTAGTTAGTTCTGCATTTATTTATTCAGCATTTCTTTAAGTCTGAGCTGAATACCACTGAATAGATTAAGAGTTGCTATTCGTTAGGACTTTAGATTTTTATAGTTATTTACATTACAAGCAAGGTAAAACAGTTTTTACTACTGAATGGAGGAAATGACCGGCAAGCCCATTAGGCGAGCCTGTCACCTCCTTGAAGCAGTAAAATAGTTACCTTGCGTGTATTGTACAATATTTTACTTGTTACTCATTTGTCAGTTACACACAACTATTCTGTCAAAAATTATTTTAAATGATTTCGCATAAGCCTTGTAAGCATTACAGTGGCAACGTGCATTGTTTACCTTGTAAAATTTTTACATTGCAGCTATCAACTAGCAACTTATAAATATTCATTTTCAAAGGCAATAGAGGGCTTGGGTAAATGGTGTTTACAAGTAAAAACTTTAAAATGTTTGTGAACAAGGCGAAAGTTGTACGTGGTCTGTTCAGAAAATAACTGAACATTTTGTAATATGTGATTTATGTGCCAACGGAGATATTTAGTGTTATGCGGTTGGCAGCACTGTGTTGCGCATAACCTCCTCCGTAACCATATGTTCTTTGATTGTTGATACATCGTTTAGTTTTCGTTATATTCTTATTTGAATGTTTAGGCGTTAGTAATGATTTTTTAAATGTACAATTTTCTGGAGTATTGGTGCAACTTAAAATTTTGAAAAACTGGGGAATACTTTCACAGAAACGTATCAAATTTTGAAACAATTTTACATAATACAGAGATGATACTTTGGGTCATATGGAAAATTTCAAATGGTTAAAAGAGGTCGTCAGTCAATGATTCTCGTTCGACCAGGAAGACCTTCGACTTCGACTTCAACTAATGACTCCCACATTCAGAAAATCTGTACTACCAAGGCATTTTACATCGGTTACGTAAAAAAATTCTGCAAAAGGGATCAGAATTGTGTGAAGACAACTCATGGTTCTTGCACCACAACAATGCGCCTACACACTAAGCTTTGTCATTCGTCAGTTTGATGTCAAAAATCAGATGACCGTCCTTCCATTAGCTTCCTTACTCGCCATACCTGACTTCTTACGATCCAGGACTACTGCGTGAAATGGAAACACCGCTGGGAAAAGTGTGTGAATAGGGAGGGGAGTATTTTGAAGGGGACAAAAGTCAATGATCTGGAAAATTAGTAGTAAAGTTTAAAAAAATAAAGTTCGGTTATTTTCTGCACAGATCACGTATGCCAGGATAGCAATGCTCGGAGGAGATTGATTGTTAGTTGAATGTGCTTGTGGGATATTACAGCGTGATATACCATTTACCCACTTTTGGTGTGGCACTCCTTTTCGCTCTCAGTATATGATATATTTTACCGCATAAAGTACAATATTTATAGAACATTTACTTGAAATGTAAATTATAAATATATTATCATTCAATTTACCCATTTTGGGAGTTGCACTCTGCTTTCGCAGATATATTAGTGGATTGGGAAAGTTAGAATGACAAACTGAGGATCTTATGTTCCACTGCCGATGTGTTACCAAGGAGCTATTTATCTCAATGAAATGTAACTGTTAGGTTATAAGAAAGAAAATGCTGATACATCGGAAGTTAATTTAGTAAATGTTTCGATATTTTTAGATACCTATAAAACAAAATATCATTTTTGTCAGTCAGAGCGATTTAGGAAGATTAAATTTTCGCGTGATATTTTGCTATAGACAGATGCGAAAATCGAAAATCGAAAACATAGATTAGGTACACAGACATAAATTTAAGACAATTCGTTTTGATATATCTGCAATACAATTTTATTTGAAGGGTACATTAGTCAATAGATAATATTTTTTATCTAAAGCTCTCAATAAATGCTCTATAACTATGGCGATTTTAAACAAGGAAAGTAACAGATTATCCACTAGCTGGTATAATTTCGAGAAAAGTCACTAGTGAGTAATTTTATATTTATAACAATAATAATAACACACAACTCCTTTGTAACTAGTTCGATTGACATTTTAATTTAGAAAATTTTAAGCATTTGTCACTGTCAAATAATATTTCTTTAATAAATTTTGCACTTATTAAGAGATGTTGGATAAAAGGCTATATTTCACAAGTAGGTATAGTGGAATTGCCCACTCGATAAGATTATCACACTCAGCCTTTGGCTTCGTGTGCTAAAATTTCTCTAGTGGATAATTCCTTACTTTGCCCACTTGTAAAGTAAATATTACAAAATGACAAATTGATTTACATAATATAGGAAATACAATATTTCGCAACTCCATCACTATAAATGAGCATTTTATCAAATTAAACTTGATTTTGTGGTAGATAGATCGAACTGTTGGTCATAAGATCTTCGATTCGATCCAAGAAGCAGACAAATTTTCAAATTAAATTTCAAAAATTTTCACCACTAAAATTACCAATGCCATCCTTGGAGGCTATGATTTGATAAATTGTAACTACATTTCATACTCAAAAAAATATATCATAATACCGAGATCTCCTTTGAGCAAAGTACCTCACCTAGAAATGGGTAAATGGCTTTATGATATATATATATATATATATATATATATATATATATATATATATATATATATATTTAAACTTGATTTTACGAATTAAAATATTATCTAGACCTATACTACACATTTTCTTTAAGTTTTATGATCATTTATCTGTAACTACACGCATAGTGTCGACATTTTACTCCTTGTTATTTATTACTAGGTGACCTAAATATTTAGCAGTGTTTTCACGTGAAACATTTTTCGTTTTCTCACGCCGAAGAAGTAATTTATCATTCGTTGTCGAGTTGAAGGCGAAAAAATATCAGCCCTGGGACTCAGTCTGCTGGGTCTGCTCTACAGGTGAACAGCGTATCACGATGAAAAAAACGAATCTATCTTTGTTATGACGTTAAATATGTGAGCAATGAGTTTCTATTGTTATGGATTTTGCGAATGTATTGTCGAAGGATACTGGAGTGTTACAAGATTAATCGAAAAAATATCTAAATATTTCTGAGAACACTAGAGAATACAGAAAGTGTATTGCAGAAGGAATAGCCTTTTTGTGTATATTATTTCTTTATTTTATGTGTTTCAACAACAAAGTTTGAAAATATGCAATTTTCATAAAATATTGATTCAATAATTAATATTTAATGTACAAAAACATAGATAATAGATAATAACAGACAAAAAGGCTGTTCAGCTCCGAAGTGCAATATACTATTTTTTCTTCAAGCATTCCCAAGTAAAGTGGTATATAAAATACAAGTATGTCGTGTTTTTCTGCCATTTGAAACAATAAAATATAACAGAATCCATTGCAACTCTACTGTCACTTGTTAGCCCTTGTAGGTGCTGCCACTAGTGGTATATGAAACAACTAAAATATAATTGTATTAGTAACAAAATGATTAACTTCTTTGCATCACCAAATGTGAATATTATAATACGCTTGAAGAAAAATGTAATTAAAGCAAATGTAAATTTATAAATGTTTCATGCTTTTCATGAAAAGATAATCTTGCTGTATATGTTCTTGAATACCACTGGATACTAACCAAAATAAATAAATAACATTTAAATGGCACAAATAAGAAAAAAAAGTGTGAAATAAAAATTGTAGAAAATATTATTCTACATCTTTTAGAATATTACGAAATGTATCTTAAATTACTTATTTACTAACAAATGTTTAAACACTTGATAGGCCTTCAAGTAATCTATCACTTTCGGTTGATGGGTTGCTATTAAAATCTAATCAGCTTGTAACGTGAACATTCAAATTCTAAATATGTAATTTCAAAATGATATCGTCATTAAGCTGAATTTATAATGAAGTGGCGCAAAATGTAAAGTAAAGTAAAATAAAATGTAACATAAGCAAACTAACTAATTTATATTGTTAGCCAATCAGAAAGTATGTTGCAATTTCGGTTTCTTTCGTTTAACTTTGTTATTCCTTGTCCATTTTATTTTTATTTATTTTTATTCAGTAGTTGGTTGGGTGTCCGCTTTGCGAAAACCCATACCAGCGAAAACGAGATACCGAGGTAGCAATATAACCTCATCAGTTGAGACCGCTTCAAAAAAAAAAAAAAATACCTCCATTACATACAAGTAAAAATGCTAAAGTTTATGAAAATAATTAAATGAACCTCATTGTTTTTCCTAATTCTAAATATTTAATCACTGTCTGTAGTATTTAATATAACAAATTAATAATTTTGAAGCTCTCTATCACAATGTAGCAGAACTGAATCCTCTGTAAGTGTTTATTAGTTTTTGCTGGCCTTTTTGCGGTCGTGGTATTATTACTTTGCTGTGATGGCAGTAATGCTTTGAAATGATGGCGGCAGCAGCTTAAAACCTTTGTAATCGGATCCACCAGCCCCAATACAGCACAATGGACAAATTAATCTGTTTACGATATTGATATACATATAATGTGATTTGATACAAAAGAGTATAGATTACATTGGAGAGTAATTAGGTTCATAATTCAAAGATTGGGTTTCTGCTTAAAAGGCATATTTTATGCTGTCTTTTACCTTTATTGAAAATATATATTATTACAACATAATTCTTTCCTGAAAGGGAAAATGGAGATAGGTATATACATAAAAGAAAGAAAATATATTATTAAAGGAAATAATTTTTAATAATAGACAAATCGTTTTGCAATATACAGTTTTTATGTAACTGATTACAGAATTATTAAACACAATAGTTTAATAATTAATTACCTACCATTGTTGCGTGTTGAAAACAATTATTGTTAAAGTTTCTTAATCATATTAATGAATTTCTTTAATTAATGCAATTAATTTGATGCAGCCACTACACGATTTTCTTATACTACATAAACTTGCCACATGTTTATCATACCAGGTGTCTAATATTTTTTGACCTATAGGAAATACAATGTTAATATTTTAATTTCGTTTTTACCTATAAATTTTAAAGCAAAAGTGTAAATAGGTAAAATGAGCAGAATTAGAAACTGCACCAAATGATCCTAAATTTATTGATGTGATACATTTCCAGAGTGCCATAGGAAATAAAACGTACAAACAGTCGTATTGTTTGATTATTGACTCGTTTAAATTATTTTTCAGTAATCATGGACAAATTTACTATTTAAAAATAATTTAAACAAGTTAATAGTTATATGAGGTAAATAGCTCCGTGGTAACGTGTCCCACAGCTGGCAGTTCCCAATTTAAATTTACCCCTTTGGTTCCTCCTCCACTAATATCTTTGGGGGATATGACTTGACGGCTGGTAACCGCATTTCATACGAAAAAATATATCACTTACCGAGATCTGCGTAAGCAGAGTGCCACACTCATAATGGGTAAAAGGCGTGATGATATATTTATTTATTTATTTAATAATTATTAAAACTCATCCAACTGTTATCTGTCAAACTCAAACAATCAAACAATACGACTGTTTGTATGTTTTGATTACCATGGCACTCTGGAATTAGCTAAAAATTATACATTTTATTTTACGTCATTGGTGCAGTTTTTAATACTGAACAATTTAGTTTTGCTCTAAAATTAATAGGTAAAAACGAAATTTTTATATTAACATTGTATTTCCCATAGTAAAAAAAATAATTTAGACCCTCGGTATACAATACATGTTTCAGTTAAATGTTTTCATAACAACTATGATTATTGAGTTTTCTCAAAATTGGTAGTGGATAAAAGAAATTTGTAAATAACATTTTTTCATTCAAAATATTTGCTAACATCCCTCATTCCAAACTTTTTTTGTAGCTATTTATAAATGTAACATAAATTGTTTCAAGTAAGCTTCTACTTTTATATTGTGAGTTTACAATTATGACCAAAACCAACTTAGTTTTGGCGCATTGTCTTGAATATTTTAGTTTCATTACTCAATATTTTTTCTGTGGTGAGTTTTCGAACGGATTCAGGAGCCCTGAAACATGTATTTCTTCATAATTCTACTGCACATAAGAAAGTAATAAAAACTGTAAACGTAATACAAGTTCCAGAAAACTGTGAACAGTCAACTAAGCACATTATCAGTGGCTACGTATTTCCGAGAATGAAAGATATTTCGCTATAAACTGAATATTATTAGCCTCATAAATTATTCCTTCGCCCTACAGTCTACAGTCTACACGATTCTTTTAGTGATTTATTAAATGTACCATTTGCAACGGCAATTGGTGAATTGGAGTCATTCTTTCATTCTAAATTATATACTTATAAGATATATGAGCCGATTTCCATACAAAATAAGGGAACAATAAACTCATATATTATTTTCAAGAAAGCCTATTCGCGAAGGCAGTTAACTATATACGTAGAAATTCAATTTCGGTGATTAAATTTCCATACTTCTTTCTACTCATCTTTTTTTTAATATATATTAAATTGTTAAAAATCACTGCTATAAATTTATAATATTTTGTAAAATTACATTCACAAATTGATTTTTTACCGAACATACATATTCTCTTTTACTTTCTAGTTCCTAGTATAAGGAAGTATATAAAAAAAACAATGACAATTTCACGACAACAAGAAGAACTGACTTGATTTTTGATTAACAAAACAATAAATTCAATTTGATATTTAATAAACATTGATTAAACACTTTTCTCTCAGAGAAGAGACTCCAATGTCAAAATTAATTTTGAACGATTGTCACTTTTTTTTAATAAGAGTTGCAACCTACCGAATTTGGTATCAAATAAAAGGATTCAGAGAGGAAATTTAAATAAAATTGTCAAAGATTTATTACTACTGTTCGTCAATTGATTTTAACAATAGTTAATTGAAGCCCGTCGAATTTGGTGTTAAATAAACATAAGTTTGTAATCTTTTGCGTGAAATCCATACTAAATACCTACTGATTTATGAATGACTACAAGATAACATGTCTACAAGGTTGTTATAGCAAAGCGGATAATCGGAAATGAAAACAGATTTCGATTTGTGAATGTAACTTTATCCTTCAAAACCTAACCTAACATAACCTGTTGTTTTCTCTATTATTTCCTCAACTATTTTATAACAGGTTTTCCCAATTGTTTCAGAGATAAATACTCCAGACACAATTTACACACAATACAAATCTTTATTCAAACAATTAAATAAATATTAAATTTAAAATTATCAATATTACAGCACATACCGGGTATCAACTTTTTTATAGGACAGGAAATAAAATGTTAATTTTTTTCCAACACCTCTCAATAAATGTTCTATAACTATGGCGATTTTAAATAAGGAAAGTAACAGATTACCCACTAGTGGGATAGCCACTAGTGAATAATTTTCTACTTATAACAATAATAATAACACAAAACAGCTTGTAAAATACTTCGATTGACATTTTAATTTAGAAAAAAAAGCATATGTCACTGTCAAATAATATTTCTTTAATAAATTTTGCATTTATTAAGAGATGTTGGATAAAACTTTATATTTCTCACGTGGATACAGTTGAATTACCCACTCGATAAAATTATCATACTCACCCTTCGGCTTCGTATGCTAAAATTTCTTTCGTGGGTAATTCGTTACTTTGCCCACTTGTAAAGTAAATAACTATTATTTGATAGTTCGTTTCTACTGCCTAATGACAATTTTAACATTGGATTTCCTAAGTCCTATAAAAAGAAGTAGACTTAAGTATTTAAACAAATATAATTGCAGAATCAAAATAAACCGTTCACATCATGAAAGATAAAACCGTGTCATACAGTTTCTTTTTATACAAATCAACAAGCAGTAAACAAAGCCAAAGAATCAAGTTTACGTTGACACAAACCTCAGTTTAAATTCCTTTCAGTGATTCGTCGTTCTTTCGCATGATATCTCAAAGACTGTGTCAGGTGCAAAATTGTCCTTTATCGAGTTGGGCGGCGCACTTATCGGAAGAAAACACGCTTCACTTGTGTGGAAATAACGCGGCACAGCACAGCAGAACGCAAGCGTAACGTTGGAGTTGGAGGGCGAGAGCATTTGCGCTCCGCTGCGCGCCTTAACGTTACGTTAAAGCTACGTTACTGTTACGCGGGTGCCGGCTGCTACTACTAGTCGTTCAGTTTCACTGAATTCAGCACGGTTTTGACTCTTAAGAGCTTTCTTTTATTGTTATTTATATTTTTTGTGACTGCGACTGCTTTTGGAAGATTGGTGATCTGGATTTAATTTGATATATTCAGGATTTATTTTGTTTCTCTAAACAATTCCCAACGATTCTATTCCACGCTCACTTTAAATATTGTTGTTTTATTTATTTTTTTGACTACTTTCATGAATATATTCTCATAACTCCGAATGTTCGTAACCATTTACAGTTCTCACTTGGTAACTATTTTACGCATTTTGTTATTGGACAACTGTAATGTTTGACAAAATATAACCTTATTTTAAATCGAAAACAGACCAAATAACCTGCTCTTCCACAAATTTTAAACGATACACAACATAATATAAAGTTACAAATAAAAGTTGTAGCATATATTATTGTACATCTTTTCTCCAAATCAATTATTATGATGAGTCCAAAAAACGTGATAGAGGCCTTCAAGTGAACTTACCACTTCAGGTTGATGGATTTCTACCAAAATTTAATCAGCTCGTAAGTTGGACTTCTAAATTCGAAATATAATATTTGATAATTATAAAGCATTATTCACATAAACAATTCGTTTTAAGGTGTACAATTATGTTTACGTTTAAGAAATATTGTATCCATGTTACCATACGATAACGTTCACAATAAATAAAATAATAAAAAAACTTATGGATTAGGTTTACGTTTAGAAATGAGCCAATAGCAACACGCATAGAATGAAATAGGACTACATATATCAAAAAATTTTCGGAACTCTTAATAAAAAACAAAGAATTTTAAATTAAGATCTGGAAAATAATTTATTTATACAAAGGTTCCAATTATTATTCTACATAAATGTTCCTCAGGAAAACAAATGAATAACATAAATTATTATTGTTTTTAATTGGCATATTATTTTACAATAGTTTTTATATTAATTATAACGGACTTAATAGCAACAATAGTTTAATTGTCAATTAATTAAGCCATTGTTACATGTCGAAAGTAATTATTGTTAAAATTAATTATACATTAATGAATTTCATTAATGAATGGAAATCAACTTTTTTTGTTGCTTATAACAAATAATAAAGTAGAGAAATATATGAGTTTTTTCCCGCGGAGTAAAATGACTACGACAATACGACAAGGGAAAAATATACTTCTCTCCTGCGGTGTATGTACTATTTTTGTCACAACCTCAATATTTATGATGGTTTTTATGTATTTCAAAATTATTTGAATTGTAACGTAATTTATGATAGTTACCTTTGATTTGTTTAATTTTGTTTATTCTCACGATGGGAGAGAAAGTGCACAAACCCGTAGATATGAAATTGGCTGTTTCTGTCATGATTTTGGTATCATAAAAAGCTAGTTTCTCTCCCGGTTGTGAAAAAAATAAATTGTTTTATATTCCTGCCGGATTCTGCTTACACAATAAAAAATTTATAGTCAAAATTTTAACAAAATTTTTAGTTCCAGACGATCCACCGTTAATGTTTGTTAATTTAACAAGTTTCAAATTTGTTAGCAAGTATCAAATTATATTTGTGTATTTCATAACTAAATATATTTGTGTATATAGTAATAATTTACATTTATTTTTATGTGCTTTCGACTAAATATTTTAGTAATTATATTGAAGCAGAACAATATATCATAGTTTTTATAATTAATTAAGTTGTCACAAAGGATATAAACTTTCTTTAACAATTTCAAATTAATAAGTTAGCTAAATTTACTTGTTATTTTTTTTTTTACGGCGATGGGAAGCGAACTAACTACTATGGTCAAATGCCGCCTCATGAGTGAATAATAATTAATTTATGTGAACACAAACGACCATGCTCTACAGTGGGATTCGAACCCATGACCTCTGGCGTGCTAGGCTATTACTTGTTATTATTGACGAGTCTATTTGTTAAATTTTATAAATCCAGCAAATAAATAAAAATAACAATTTTTCTTGTTAAACATTCAGAATTGACAAAATTTTAATTTAACAAATTATCATATTTATTCAAATTATTAATTTAACACAATATATTTGACAATATTAACTAAAATACTTTACAACCTCAAAATTAACAAATCAAAAATCAATTTTTTTACTGTGTATGCTAATAATAATAAACATCTCTGCTGAATGTCATCCGGTTATTCCCATTATTTTCAGTGTTTCGATTTTCACGACAGTTAGTGTACATATAAGAATGTAATAAAATCGTGGTTGAAGAATATCTACATATTATGTATGCCGTTAGCGTAATCGGATTTGATTTAATTTAAGCACACACTCATTTGAAAATCAAGCGCAGTAATTTCGCATAGGACAATACTTCAGATGCACAATTCCATTAAACATTCCGTAGGAATCTGCGTCGAATTTGCTTGTGAGCGCGCGGTAATAAACTCTATTTATAGTGCACTAACATCACCAACTTCTGAGCTTAATATGACACCAGGCGGTGTCATGCATTTATAATAAATATCTACGCTTCCAACTTTCCAATTATTACAACCCGCTTCCTTAGGACTCTTACGAGAAATTGAGTTCTCGTTCACGGTATTATCGGCTGCGCTGCAATTCTTGCTGATGCACTTTTATTTGAACTTTCTTTTGTTTGTGCACAATTAAAATGTAGATAATGGCTTGTTAGGCAATTCTTCGAAGGATATTAACTCAGTTATGAAACGCATGAAAAGAGCATGCTGTATGAAAACATGGTGATTTGTTTGTTTTATATTTAGAAATGAAATGGGTTTTTTCGATTTTTGTAATATGAAATTTAATGATGCAGTGTGCTTCAAAACGATTTGATGTTTGATTCATCAAAGAAATCAGATTTTAGGTTTTTGGTTTATTTACGTTGCCTTTCAACATTGAACTTTAGAACTCATTGGCAGGTACAAGAAATAACATAAAAATAAAAGACTTTCATTTCTATAGGCGATGAAAAAATTTCACTCTTAACCATACAAAAATTGTCAATGTACAATATCGCAGAAATACATGTAGTATACTTCGATCGATCGATCTTTAACTCCGCCCATCCAAATACATAACAAATAACGTGATTTTCTTATGTGAAATTTACAGTTCAGAAAATAAGTATTTATTTAAGTTTAAAAACATGGAGTCAAATGAATAATATGTATACAGTACAGTGTTCAATTTAAGTGTGCCACCATTGTCATTTTGCTATTCGTATAAAAGCAATCCAATTATTAAATACGATTAGCAATTAAAAATGTAGGTGTAATTTTATAAGAATTGATTGAATAGCTTGTAAACTCCATTCACTCAACTTACAGTTGATAGAACAGAGACATCGTGCTCTCTCTTTGTCTATAGAAATGTCAAATAGTATAGCACCTAAATTAACTATACTTTTATCAAAATAGGACATAGAATGATACGAATTTTTTTTTAAATATATGGCACAAAAATGATTTATATTTATACAACAAATACTATTTTATCTATCACTGTATAATTATATTATTGAAATGGTTTCTAACTGCTTCGACAATATTTCAATAGAGTTCCTTTTTACTAAATTTATTAAAAATGCATGCAATACAAATTATATTGTACGCTGTTAGAAGTAATGAAATTTTAAAATAAATAAATATTGTAGCTACCATTTTAAATTTATATGATAAATAACGTACTTTTTCGAAAATATATACATGAATGAATCATAAATATGAAAATAGATATTAATGCAGTGCTTTCCAAACTTTTTGTACCTGCGCCCCCTCTTTGGAAAAAAATTTGTTGTGCCCCCCTTAATTTTTCTAACAATCCAATTTCATAAACACTCATCTGATATTGTAATTTATTTAATGGGCTACAAAATAATATACAATATTATGTATAAAAATACATAAAAAATAATTATCTATTTTAAGAAATAATAATATAATGTAATAAAAACAAATCTTACAAAAGTACAAAAAATAGAATTCAACATTAATACAACATTATAAAATCAGCTGCGTGCCCCCCCTGCAACAGTCTCGCGCCCCCCTAGGGGGGCGCTCCCCACAGTTTGGAACACACTGTATTAATGTAACAAATACATAATTTAGAGTTTTATGGGTGAGACAGTTAAGGGGCAAAAGAGGGGAGCGTACCCAGTCATATAAAACCCTATTATGTTTCTTTAGCTTAGAATGATATTATATCTTAGATGACGTTGACATAAAAAAATTGATAATTTGTTGTTTAGTTACCAAGTTAATTATTACTAAATACATATTTGTTTCACATCTCAATCATTGTGACCATATTATGTAGGAAATCATTCAAATAGATTCAAAATAATACTTCTAAAATTGTAATTAATATTAACATTACTAAAAATGATGTTCCTTTTTAATTACTTACATAATAAAGAAGTAATGGGGTAAATAGCTCCGTGGCAACGTATCGGACTGTGGATCGCGAGATCCTCAGTTCGAAACCCACTTCCGACAGTTGCCAATTTAAATTTACCCCTGTGGTTCCCGCTCCACTAACAACTTTGGGGGCTATGACTTGACGGCTTGTAACCGCATTTCATACGCCAAAATATATCACTTACCGAGATCTGCGCAAGCAGAGTGCCACACCCGCAATGGGTAAAAGGCGTGATGATATTAATATTTGTAAAGAAGTGAAATTTATTTTTTCTTCAAACGTCATAAAAGTACGTTGTTATGTACTTGTATTCAACAAGTAGAAGTTCAATATTGTCGCCGCCGGCGTAAAAGTGTATCCTTGGCAACACATTTACGCCGGCGGCGGACAAAGTAAAATATCATGCAAAACAGTAATGTTGTAATTCAATAATTTGACAGTTAAACATAAAACAAATAATCAAAAATAACAAAATAACATATTCTGTGGCAACTAGAAATTCTGGATATGGCAGAATATTTGTTGAAGTTTTAAGCATTTTTTAATGTTTTAATGTCTATTTTCTATTTGAAAAAAAAATAGCATGTGTTATTCGGAGTAAATGTGACTTTGTATGCTTCGCATGTAATTGTCCGACTCGCTTCGCTCGTCGTTCAAACTTACATGCTCAGCACACAAAGTATCACATTTACTCCTAATAACACAATATACTATTGTCATTTATTTTGATTTATTTTGATACTTTATTATTACGGATTAGTTCATAGAGATCCATTTTTTGGTCGCTAAACAATATCATAAATAAATGAATATAATACTGTCGAATATAAATATCTTTCGTTCTAATTATTTGTATAAGTATTTAGAGCAAGAATATATACGAGTAGAAGAGCTCTTTTGGAATGATGTGTATTGTTAAAATATCTAACAAAAGTTATTTATAAATCTAAAAATATGAAAATTAATTACTCTGAATTTCAATTATAACAAAGAAATAGGAATTTCTTAATTAATTGCTGTCTGGTATCTTTGGAGCGCTAATTATAATAAATACAGGTAAGAATATAAAAACAATTCACAATTTAATTATTATACAACATTTAGCGCTAAATACTGACTCATATTCACTTATTTATTTTAATTAAATGTCAAATCCACAAAATCTATTTAATTTTGCCGTAAAACACGTTCCTAAACCCTCAATTTCTTCTGTAAAAGTTTAAAATAATTTGAATCAATTCATCTATTCATAAACGACTTCTTTACAAATACTCGTACCTTTTTAATAACAATTTTACTATGCTTGGAGTTCCAAATTAAATCACTAAGCAACATCAATAAACAAGCATCACTTATTTACGTAAATTAAATTCTTAAAACCACAAAATCCTCTTAGCGTCTCAGCTAACCTCCAAATTCACCTGAACAGTAAACTATTTTTGTGAAAACTTTCGCGGGTGCCCGCACGCCACAACGATATTTCATGTAAACTGCAGAGTTAATGTTTCTGCAAAGTTCCGCGCGTGTTACTGGTGGCGCAGGCGTCTGCTCTGAATAATTAATCACTGATCCTCCGGAATCTCACGAAAGCAAACTGACTATGTCTGGAAACGGATTAACTCACGGGTTGGAAGTATATCGCGAACGGTTTAATATTTGATAAGTGATCTATTTCGATCAATCATGTTTATATTTAATGTTAAATTGTAAGTTGACATTGAAGCTAAACTATTAAATGAGGTTAGGTATAGAGGGAGCAAAGTGCTATCAGTTAATGAGAAACCAGAAAGATATTAGATTTTTGTTTAGATATAATATAGTAATGTGTTATGAAATTTTTATAGCTAGATTCATATAAATTTGAATTTATGCTTTGTAGCTTTATGTAGAAATAAAAATTCTTATTTGTGGTGCACGTGCTAGTTATATACTTATTATATTATTTTTATCTGTCATCTTTATTTTCAGTTTATTTGTACAGCGTTCAATTTAAATGTGCCTCCACTACTATTTAGCAAACTATTCTTGAGATTAGAGCGACTTAATTAACAACTACAATTACCACTTACAATTAGCAATCGATTGAAGCGTCTTAATGCTACAGATTTAAAAAATGAATTATAGTTAGCCATCAATAATGATTGCCTTATTAAAATGTTTTTTTTTAAATTATTCATGCATTTAAATTTATTATTATTACTATCTTATACTTACCTATAAGAATGTATAGAACAATAATGAAAAAAGCTATTCCGATAGTTTTACGGAAATACATGTTTTGAGGTCTCCTTATATCGATTGGACCATTTCCTCAATGACGTCTGTGTGTATGGATGGGTGGATTGAACATGTAATGTATGCTATTACTCATGAGAATGAATTATGCATCACGAGCGAATGCGACTGATGTAAATCATTCGAGTAGAATACTATACTTTATCCGCAACATTTCGTCAAAAATTTGTTTTAAAATTATAAGTATAAGTAGAATTTTGTTTTGACAAATACAAAAAACTGTTTGTTTATCAATATAGGCAAATTGTAGCATCACTAGGCTATGTACTGTTGTAACAAAATTTTGATGTGATTTGACATTTAGCAGAAAATCTTAAAAGCAATTATTTAGCTACAGTTTAAGCTTAAAAAGTAAATAAAAGTATGAAAAATGAGAAAATTTATGTCAATAATTTTTAAAATCTTGTCATAAGTTGAACTGCAATATGAATAAAAGAAAATAAAAATCACAGAGCAGACATATGTACCCCGAGCTTTAGATAAAAGTAGATATAAATAATAAACGAAACTTCAAAAGACAAAAAAGGTTCTCTTCCATTCCAATGTTGTTCTTGTTATGTATAATTAATCGTATACATAATTCACAAGCCTGAACCGTGTCGTATCGCAAAGTACGTGTGTAAATACAAACACTCTACGCATACATATGTGTGCAAAGCGCCTTGTCAAAGCTACCCAGGCCACCTGCGATACAAATTAGCCGTGTCGGTTACCTAAGTGCAGAGAACGAATTAGCGATTAATCAATGGTTTGTTTACTGTTTAGTTTGCTTACTTTTGAGTTGCAAATATGTGCTCGTAGTTACAGCAGATTAGGTTTAATGATTTCGGCAAACTGAAAAAAATATTGAATTGTAATTTAGATCAGTGGAAAAGCAATTTAATATTGAAACTTTTTGGTGGAGGCGCCCAAGTATGAATTTTGATAACTTAATAAAAGATGCAATGGTGTGATATGTTTCTTTTTTTTTATTGTATTAGAAACACAGTTTTCGGGTATTTAAAATATCTGCAGGTATTAAATAAATATATAGCGTAAAAATTTAATTTATTTAAAAACTAAGGAAAGATTTCATTAAATGTCAAATAGTAGGTAATCAATTATAATTTTTCTCAGAGATTTATTCTGAGATGAAACAGATATTTTGATATTCAATATTTAAATATTTTAGCTTTTAATAAATAACTCTTTTAAAAATCTGCTCTTTTAATATTCTAGTAAGTTCTTATTATTTTAATGTGACAAAATAGTGTATTGACAGAATTAGATACAACTGTAATTACTAAATATAATAAATTGATATATAAGTATCGTGACTTGACAATTTTTGCTATAAGTATTCTTACTTTTCGGTGTCACGCATGGAAACATGGGGTTTGACATTTTGTTACTAATTGCAGTACGCAAAGTAATTTTTCACAAATTTATAATTGGTTTTTATTTTTCGTTTGTTTTCATTGTTACTTTGACAATCGTAAAAAATTTTTATAGGAAAACAGTATTTCACGATTTTGGAAACAGTTTTCGTCGTGGTTAAAAATATTTTTTTCAAACCTGCTATTGAAACTTGTTGTTTCTTACTTGGATACAGAGCTCGAAACCTTCTGTTTTGTCCACTCAACTCATTCCTATAGCAAAGGGACGGGTATTTACAGGTGAGTGGGCGAACGCTAAAGTTCTTTCGCTCTCTCACCTGTCATTACCAAATTCGTAACATTTAGTATGTGGACCACAAGGATGGGGGCGCGAACTTACAATAGCAGAATTGAACAAAACACTGTACAACACTCGTGGAAAAACGAATTCGCTCACTTATGTGTCTTTACCGACTCGGCTAACGCCTCGTGTTCAAAACTGCACATGCTTTAGCGAAATTCTTAGTTTCTTCACTCGTATTGTAATAAATTATTAATAAACCTTTATTAATAAAATGCAGTTGTAGAAAATTAATGACACGTGCGCGAAAAGCATTTTAATTTACGCTCGGGCTAAACAGGAATTTCGCATCTTTAGTAAGAAGTTACTAATTTGTATTAATTGAAATGAATTCATTTATAATTATAAATAAGAATTCTTGTTATTTCACATTTGAATTTTCGTGGTAACGCATCGGACTGTAGATCAAAAGATCTTCTATTCGAATCTCACAGCCAACAGATACCATTTATCTTTACCCTGTGGTTTCTGGTTTCAATTCAATCATTCCTGCGGTAAAATATTTAAAAAAAAACACACAGGCTTTCCCTGAACATTCTATAGGAAAATCATCTTCAAAAATCCTCAAAATAACCAAATTTAGATCATAGAATGCTATACATACACGGATTTTTATGTGTTAATTCTGCAAAAACCATTAATAATTGCCAATGATTAATAAAAAAATATGTCCAATTGTTTTTCAGTTGTCATATCATTAAATTCCCGAGCACCTTAGCAATCGGTAGTTTATATGACTGCTATGAATTTCTAAATATATACGAATATTTTGATTGTTCGTTACAAAAAGCATTGTACAATTTATTGCGGAAAAACGCTGTCTATGCATATACGCAAATCATTCCCTCGCCTTCAAGCCCGCTCGTTCTTCAAATAAGCGCTCACGCGGGAAGAATGTCTATCGTACTTGGTATGTAAACAACTTTTTTAAATTTTTGTATAATATTCGTAAGCCTCAATAGAATCCAACCGAAATTGTAGGTATACAAACTATATTGCTTTCAATACTTGTGTGGTTGTATCAGCATTACATGCAATTCTGTTAAAGGTCTCAACCATCCCTATAACTTACAGTCAATATTACAAATTCCTCCCAACAATACCCGGTTTCTATGCGCTTTCACCGCCCCAACTATCGAGATCAAAGACTTCCATGCAGAATGCTTACAGCAGCATTTAACTGTCCGATATGCATTCATGCTCGCTTAGCAGCCTCGTTATAGTTAATTTACGAATACCAGACCGTGATGTCACAGTATCCCAGCTCACTGCTGCACAAAGTGCCCTCCTAGGATAAGGGAAATGTTTGTAAGGGCGCCTGCAAGGGGCAGTGCAAACAGCCAGGAACAGGTAACGATCGTATGCAGTCTGTGGCGCAAAAGCGTTATAAGTCGCCGTTCGAGGAAAGGTGTAACTGGATAGCGCAACGGAGACTCGTTGAAGGCGGTGGAAAAGGAAATGAACGATAAAGTGTAAAAGTGAGGTGGTGGATAAAAGAGTTCTTTATTTTTTGGCTTGAAAATTTAACGATGTAAATGGAAACTACTAATTAACTCGAGCGTACTGAAATATTTATATTTGCTGGCGTTGTTTTTATCATGGGAAATTAAACTTCTTTGAGCATTGTAATTATAAATTACACTAATTATTAATTAGTTAAATTAAGAGGGCTGCGGCTGTCTGTGGAAACTTTAAACTTTAGAATGTTTATTAAAACTTCTTATAATATTTAATACTTGACCTGGACACAAACTGTTTGACTTACATGTTTCTGTTATTTGTCATTTCTCATAACAAAATATCTCGTTAAATATATATTTAAGAATCGAAAACAGTCGATGAAACATTTATATTAAAAATATAAAGACAATAAAAATTGTCAACTGTTTCATAAAATACAGTCTCAGAATAATAACAAAGTTATTAATTCACAGAGCTAATCAATCGGTAATTACAGACGCGTATCGCTCTTATTGGAGCTCATTAGTGTAGTGTAACCCGTCAATTGCTGTGAAGCAGTGACACCGATTGACTAGCTCAGCGAGATCTAAGATCCCAACAGATCTGTGAATTTATAACTTTGTTATTATTCTGAGACTGTATTTTATGAAAAAATTGACAATTGTCTTTATATTTTTAATATATGTACATTTAAGATTTTGCCGAATTTGAATAATGATACAACAAACTTGCAAATAATAGTTTTTTTGTACTCACAACTTTAGAAACAACCTTTTACGAACGTTATTTACAACCGGGAACTTTCAATATACAAAACATTGGCTTTTCCTCCAGGGTATTCTACAACAAAATCAACTTACTCGCTTCGCACGTCGTTGAAACTTACATGCTCAGCACACAAAGTATCACATTTACTCCTAATAATCCAATACACTATTATTTTAAATATTTTTATCCATAACTGTCAAATAATATACACATAATTCAACCGTTGCTGATCAAATAATGACCTTTGTTACTGTTCCTAATGAAATAATATTGACAGTTCGAAGAAATAATATTATTCATTCATTATGTCAAATTCAAATCTTACCTGTCAAAAGAGTAAAATCAAAATGACTTTCAAGCAATATTATCCACATAAAAAACCAAAGACATTAATTTTCCCATTCTTTCATACTTTTATTTTCTTTTTAAGCTTAAACCATAACTGAATAATTTGTTTTAAGATTTTCTGCTAAATTGTCAAATCATTTCAAAATTTTGTTACAACAGTACCTACGTATTTGTCAGAGCAAAAATCCTACTTATCTTATAACTTCAAAACAAATGTTGTGGGTAAAGTGTAATATTCTACATGCATGTAATGGCTTTTACGTATTCGAATGATTTATATCACTCGCATTCACTCGTGATGCAAACTTCATTCTCATGAGTAATAGCATACATTACATGCTAATGAATAATATACAGCTGATTCTATATTCGAAATAAATGGAATATACTGATTAAACCAATATGGTTTTCCAAAATAAATTTAGTTAGCCATAATATAAATAACTTATTTTCCATTTTGTTACTCTATAGTAAACGACCCCTTTGAGCATTGCTATCAGACTTCTTGTCCGTTTTCAATAAATGAATTCCTGGTAGACCGATTTTTTGCGAATCAGATGATATTTGCGGTAAATTGAAACCTAACTAGATTTTAGGGTCAGTGGTTATCGTGCGTGGTTATCTCCAGTGAACATGAACACTGGGAATCTTTCCTGCTGGCCTGCGTCGCGTCGTGCTTTCTCCTGACAAGGGTTGCGACTCGTGCTCTTAAAATTGCCAGTTCGGCGTTAGGTTTCGTGTCTTGTGTTGTCTGACCCATCGTTATTGGCCTAATAGCAACTGACCGTTTTGTCCGGCCCATTACGGCAATGGGACTTTAAGGTGTCTTTATTACACAATTATAACAAATATCCCCGACCCGACAGAAAGCAGTGTTTACGAGATTTACTTCGAGTATTTGAGACATACAAAAAGTGGTGTTGTATGTTTGTAGATTAAATACGAGGACTGAAAATTTTATTTCTCTGCAAGTGATATTTTAATTGACCCAGGGGTAAAATTAAAAGAGGATTTCATAAGCTGTGTTCAGCGCTACACAATTATCAATTACGATTAGCAACTTAATTAGAATAATCAGTTATGCTTTGACTTATGAAAACAACGGTACATGTTTTTGTATTACTGAAAAAACATTCACAATGATGTACAAGTTATGTTTATGTGTAATTTATCTGTAGGTAAGCTTGTTTCTCTTGTACTTTTAACAAACAATCCGTAAGCCTATATAACTCACGCTCGACAACTCGAATCACAGTACTTATTTTAAATAGAACTTATCTGAAGATAAACACGTTTCCACGTTCCACGTTGAACGAATAAAATAACCCATTAACTGGGTTTTCGTCATCCGAGTCTAGAAGTTTTCCCTTTAGTTTTACTTAAAATGTGATCACGTTACCATTTTGTCATATATTTGCAGTTTATTTATCTAATATCTTTTATATAGAGTTTTGCTTTTCCCATCTAAAGTTTCGTATAGAATTTGGTATTTTGTGTTCTGTATATCTCCCAGTCTGTGGTTATATGTTTTACGGTAAGTAATTATTATTTTAAATCGCTAGTTTTAAGATGCATCAACCGACTACTAATTATAAGTGATAATTGAATCGCTTTGAACGCAGATAACACTATGTATTTTCCTTCTATTTTACTATCGTTCATCGGATCGAAGTCTAGCTCTTTGCATTTCTTTGTATGTGAAAATTTCAACTTTATCAAACAAATTTCACGATTATTCCAGACTATCTTTTAGTAATAATGATTTTATATAAAAATTTTGTCCTAAAATATTCAAAAGAATAGATTAGAGAAATATGTAGTGTTCAGGAGTAGGTAGTTCCCCTTCCTTAATTGGAATTTCGATTATACTCGAAATCAAATCTCTGCTTTACCTAACTCAACATACATACGTTAAGTTTGACAACCTTGAGTTGCTAAACTTGGTTAAAAGGAAAATATATTCGTAAAATAGTATCTGCTCGTAACTTTAATTTTTAATAGTGAATACTAGAAGAACTAAAGAACCAATAAATTCTTTATTTTTTCTGGTTTTTGATTATATGAGCCCAGAATCATATCATTTGCTCCAGTTAAAATAAAATCATACAAAGAAATATTGTGTAATTCACCATATTTATATGTTAAATTCTATTAGTTTTTACCTCCCGCATACATTGGAAACTCCTAGTTAGAGGAATATTATGTTTGTTACGAATAGATTAGATTTTGAGAACAGTCAACAGTAAGTGGCAGATTATTTAAAGGCTTATCAGAGTTTTTAGGCATATCTTAGTAAATAATAATTGAGATAAAGTAAATTTGATTGGAATCAAAAAGATGTAGAATAATATAACCTACAATCTTTATTTGAAACATATTGTTGTCATCAGATTTAAAAACAGTGTTTGTAGTACCAGTCAATACCTTTGGACCAAATGAAATATTTATGTTAGTGATTTTTATTAATTTGTTATATCTGTTGTTATTTTTCCTTAAAATATTCTTAAACAGAACAGAATTTAAGATACAAATAAAATGAGTACAACAATCAGAACAATTTATTCTAAAAGTCTTGATTGAGAAAAATGATATGATTCTGGGCTCGTATGAGTATATAAATAATAAATTTCTTCAGAATTTTAAAGTTAAGTTATATTTTAATGGAACAAACGATGAAGATTTTAATTTTATTTGCATTTGAATAATTTTAGAATTAGATTAGATTTCCCTTGTACGTCGTCTACTAGTTAATATGTCTTGGACTCAAAATATCGGCCAATATTTTCTATAGTCACTTTTCAAATTTCCCTTGAGAAAGAGCTATAAATCAGTAATATTTATTTATGATATTGCATATTTTCCTTCCGAATTCCGACAATATTGGCTGGTTCACAAGTCAAGTTCCTTGGCAGGAAACAACAGCAATGTATCACGCTGTTTGATGTCGCGTATTGATTCTGGAGGTATATATCACTTTCGAACGTATTTAGAATATTAAAGGGACCCAGTTTTTGACGTTTGCAAAGATTTATTAAGAAATTATGTCAAAAGTATATAAAAAATATTTTAATTTAAAATTTATTGCCACTTCATGTTGAACATCTTCGAAAAATATTAATATTTTCACACTTTATGAACAATTTTTGTTTTTCAAACAACGTTCATAATCTATTAATAACATAAGGGTAAAAGTTGAATTGTAACGTTCTATTTCTTGGAATTTTATGTAGGAATACTTTATCGTGTTGGACAAGTTAAACTTTCCATTCTTATTGTAGTTCTGAATTTATTTGTTGATGTTTATATGACATATAACTCACAAAATATATCCAAGAGTCGTATAGGTGCTCCATAATAAATTTTGTTTACATTTCTCGCCAAACTTTTGGGTATTTCACCCACAAAATCACTGCCGAAGGTCTAAAAACGAGTCCCTGAGGTACACTTCTAAAACAACGATTTCATAACATATTGCCGAAAAGCCAGAATGCGTCATAAAGTTTTGTAGTTGAATAAAACTCGCACTAAATTTCAGTAAATTTACTCCATGTTTTAATTCATTTTGTTTTATGCTTGTCACGTGGCTGTAATAGGATTGTTGAATTTATCTCTTGGGATTGCATTGGTGGTATCTTCTCACTTCATCCATTCCCATTTCGGTTGGCGAGGAAAGTAATTTTAACTTCGACTAGCGAAATTATAGAAGAAAGTGACTATTCGAGTATCAGTTAATAGAATAAGTAACTCAGCTTTTGTTCAACAAGAAGTTAACAAAATTAATTTGTAATCTAGTTTGAAACTAATTACATTCCTACTACCTAAAGTGCCTTCTTTGTAAAATATGGTAAAGAAATACATTAGTTTATTGTTCTCTCTCTCTTAATCTAAATACGAAATAATAAAGTTTGCACAACTCGTTTATAAAGAAATATTTGAAGAAACTCTTTTTTTTAAATAATTGTTAGTGAGTATTTTCAAGAGACTAATAGAGGAGGTACAAATATTTTTTTTTATTAGTTTATTAATACCAAATAAAAATGAATATAGGATGTCAATGATAAATGAACTTGTCATTATAATTTACTGATTTATTTAATTTTATCGACTTGATGTAATTATTAAATAAAAGAACTAATTGGATATGGATATGCATCTCCTACTAGTTGTTTTATTTAATCTCAAATATAACCATAATTGTACCAAGTTACCATTCGAATTTTTTCTTCATTAGTAAATATCAAAAAATAATGAATTTTATCCAGCACCTCTCAATAAATGCTCTATAACTATGGTGATTTTAAACAAGCAAAGTAACAGATTATCCACTAGTGGGTATAATTTTGAGGAAAGCCACTAGTGAGTATTTTTTTATTTATAACAATAATAACACACAACACCTTGGTAACTACTTCGATTGACATTTTAATTTAAAAATTTAAAGCATATGTTACTGTTAAATAATATTTCTTTAATAAATTTTTCATTTATTAAGAAGTTTTGGATAAAACGTTATACTTCACACGTGGGCAAAGTGGAATTACCCATTCGATAAAATTATCTCACTCAGCCTTCGGCTTCGTGAGCTAAAATTTCTCTCGTGGGAAATTCCTTACTTTGCCCACTTGTAAAGTAATTAACTATTATCCAACAAATGCTCTATAAGTATGACGATTTAAAAAAAGGAAAGTAACAGATTACCCACTAGTGGGTATAACTTTGAGAAAAATCACTAGGAGTAATTTTCTCTTTATAACAATAATAATAACACGCAACACCTTGGTAACTACTTCGATATGTCACTGTCAAATACCTAATATGTCTTTAATAAATTTTGCATTTATTAAGAGATGCTGGATAAAACGTTATACTTCACACGTGAGTAAAGTGGAATTACCCTCATGTAAAGTAAATAACTATTATCTGGAACAGTACGGTGATATGTAAACTGGTATCCGTAGTAATATGTCAATGACAGAATAGTAAATGTTCCATCTTAGCTGAAACTCACGCGGTATTATATTATATAATTGTTTATTCTCATAGCATTATTATTGAAAAAATAATTAAATTTATCTCAAAATTAATAGCAGGTACAAAACAAATAAAATAACAATTAACATATATCATTGGATTTTTTTTGTCGCATCTAATACCATATGATTGTTTTATTTGTCAAAAGAGAATTTCAACTTCTGGTTGTTCAATTATGATGAAAATCGATTCAGTTCTGCGCATTGTCATGAAATTTACCATTATGAACTTTCAATTATCGTCCAAACGAATTCAAAGAACCTCAAAACGTGCATTTTAGCGAAAATCTCGTTATCGACTTTTTTCCTATTACTACGAATAAGAAAATAAAATAAATTATGTTGAATGCATTTTTTAGACAGAAATTCTTAGAAAGTTTATCAATAGATAGATGTTTTAGATTAGTTATTGGTTAATACCACATCGGGTGGAATGGGAAAATAGATATTACTTTCTAAAGTTGTTGATAGATAGCAGTGGTAACGCATCGAACTGTAGACATCAGATCCTTAGTTAGATTCACTCAATTAAAAACAAATTTTATCACATATACATTACCCCTGTGGTCCTCCCTTCATTACAACGTTTAGGGGAGTGATATTTGACGGGTGGTAATCGCACTTCACACGTAAAAATATATCACTTACCAAGATCTGCTCCTATCAAAATTCCATACCCAATAACGGGTAAATGGTTTTATGATATATATTATTCTTGGACGAGACGGGAAAGGTCGAATATGGAGGTAGCTGAATTGGCAGCAGGACTGTTGCGTCTTAAGGGTCAAAATTGCATGAAGTTTATTTATGATCCTAAAGCAACAGTAAAGTTTTAAAGTCAATATTAAAACTGTATGGCAGAATTTAATAGGGATGTTGTACTTTCCATTACGAATATAAACTCGCAAATGCTGAGTTATTGTAGGTACTGGCACTCGTATTCAATTTTATGTCTTTCTGTTTGATTTGCGAATTTTTAATAAATCACCTGCCGTTTGCACAGCTCATTTTACTGAAATAAATTTGTAGAATATGAGATCAGTTTTGCAGCGTTTGAATTAATAGGATTAAATATATAATACACATTAATTCTTCGATTTATTGCGAAAAGTTTTGATGATGCTGTATATTTGAAATTTACTGACTATATTTTCAATTTTAATTGAAATATATAATATTAAATCTCGTTTCATCGCCGAAATGAGCGTATAGATTTTACAATTAGTTTCACACATTTTATCTGTAAAAGTATAAATACTCAACATACAATTTTAAAATTGATTTAATATATTTATAAACGAAGGTTTTACAACTGTCGTTGTTTTTAGTATCATCTTTTCCTATTTTTTATTTTCTTCCATAGATCGTCTTGCAGTTGTCTTGCATCCATTGATTTTCTAATGTCATTTATCCATCTTCTGCATGATCAACTTTTTCATCTGTCTCTTGAGTTCTACTGCTGGGCAATTTAGCGTTTTACATTATTTTAACGTTACCATATAAACAATTATTTTATTTTTCTTTAATCTCTCTAGAATGCTTTTATTTACTTTTATTCTGACACGGACTTCATTTACATCTTCTTTGTAAATAATCCATTTCTAGGGCATTAAATCCTTATCGATTTTTTTAGTATCCATATTTCTGCACAATATACAGTGAAAGGTTCTGCCATCAAATTGTAGATCATTTCTTTTGTTGTATTATTTCATTATTCCATCGTATTGAGTTTAGTTTTTGTATTGCTAAGCTACCCTTTCAAATCTTCGCTCTAATGTCACTATCACCACTTTTGGTGAGTGTTGTTCACACGAATAAATATAGTCAGTCTAGACTAAACCTCTAGAGCATGAAAGTTCACGTTTAAATAATTTTATTGATATGGGTTCTTTTCACAAGTTTGCGCTATAATTTAAATTTGAAAGTAAACTGACCTTTATATTTTGTGATCAATATTTCCCAAACTTTCGTCCCATGCGTACCACTTTCAAATATTTTTTATCTATCATCTGGAATATACTATTAAAAACAAAAACTGTACTAATTTTTTTAGTAATATACAGCGTGACCTGGATGGGGTTAAAAGATAAAGAATTGTATTTTCCCCAAAATCAGGAATAATATTTTCCCTCTAGAGTTTATTTGTCTTTAAACACCTACAAATAATTTTAAACTCATCTCATCACCAAAATAAGTAGCTTTAAATTTTTTCTTTTTAATTTTTCAAATAATTAATATTTTATTTTAAACCGCTGATGACAAAATTATTTGAGGATTATTTTTTGGGATGAAACTTTTTTTAATGAATATCATTTTTCCCTATAATCAGAAGTACAATTTTTCTTGTATGTAGATACGCTGTAGGTATACATAAATAAAATTGTTTAAGTGGAAATAATAGTTTATTTTTTATGTAATTTAAATACAATTAAATGTTTGTTGTTTTTATATTTACGTTTACATAAACAAAAACGAATTTTTTAAAAATAATTGCTTACCCTTTACAGACTGATCTAGAGGAACAAAATTGTAAGAAATTCATTCAAATCATTTGGAAACACACTTCAACTTACATGCTCTAGATGTCTATAATTATCCACTGAAATTACTGTCTCATTTTCCCATATGAAATCATGTTCATTCCCATTGAAATCTAGGTATTTGTTTTGTTTTAATTTATGTCGAGACCCCATTTTGAGAAATCTTCCTCTAATTTTCTGTAATAATTGATATAATTCTTTATTTATCTATTTTCATTTCTGATTAAGATTGTTTTCCTATTGTATAGTAGCTACAAAATATGGAGTTAATCACACCATATGTTATATTGTTATAGGCGATACATGTGTACGTTTCCTGTAGCAAAACTGTCATTTCAAATTAATAAACGACGTTGGCAACCATTTGAAAATCAAACAAATCCGCAGTAACCACTAAAGAAATTATCGTAATCGTTCTAAAATTGGCTCTCAACTGCAAATTCGAAACAAATCCTTCGGTAAATCAAAAATCAATGCAATAAACGTTAACTGTATTGGGTGGAGCGACCGACGTTATTCGATTTCGACGTCGTTGGTATGCAAACAAAATGTACGAGTGAATGTACCGAGAACGGCCTCCAACTATGCCAGGGGCGCAGAAAAGGGGTAAATAAATATTAATTTAATAACATCTTCCGATGCTTTATTTTGTAATTGTTTTTACTAATGCGGATAATACAAACATATTCGAAAGTGATCCTTGACGCAATCAGCGTGCCTTAAAATAAAATTATAGTCTGTCTTGAAATCTAGATCATTAAAGTTAACTTTTGGTTTCCAAATCCACTATTTAAATGAGTACCTGCATAAACCCTTAATATCTTAATATTTTTCATGCAATTTTATTCCTTTAGATCACAATTTACAAATGCTAGATTCCTTTCAAATTAAAATTAAGCGCAAATTTATGAAAAGAAATCAAGCATTAAAATAATATGAACGTCAGCTTTCATGCTATACAGTTTAGAAAGGCTGTACGTATAACATACGAACAATGCTCACTAAATAATGTGATAGAGACATAGACATTAAAGCGAAGATTAAAAAAGGTAGATTAATGAAAACCTATCATTACATATTCTGCAGAAACATGGTAACAAAATATTAATAATAAAAAATATATAAATACCCTAGTCATATTTCGCCTAGAACGTATAAGAAATGAAGAAATCAGTACCAGAATGTAAGTAAATAAAAGCACTAGAGATAGAATAAAAAAAAACAATTCTCTTGCTATGGTCACATTACAAGAATAAAAACAATAGATAACCCAAGAATATATTAGAGTAGTTCCATGGAGTTAGAAGAAGAAGAGATCGACCATGAGACCAGATTAGTACATGATATCCGAGAATCAATGGATGCAAGACAACTGGAAAACGATCTATAGGAGATAAGAAAAAATGGAAAAGTAGATACGAGAAACAACGACCGTTATAAATCACTCATTGATAGATATATATTAAATTTATTTTAAATCGTTGGTTGATTATTTATAATTTGATAGATAAAATGTGTCAAACTAATTGCAAACCCCAAGTGCGCTAATTTAGGCGACGAAGCTCGACTTAAGATTATGGTATTTCAATTAAAATGGATGTACTTAATTACTGCAATGTTTGATTAAATTATAGTAAATTCCGCTAAAGAAGAAAGAAAAGAGGAAATGATTATTTTGTAGAAGTATGTTGCTAAGAAAAGAACATGGTATTAAAATTTTGCGTATCTGTTTGAAGAATTGTTGTCTACAAATATTTAAAAAAAAGACAATCTGTGATAACAGTGAAACGTTTTTTTTACATTTTCTGTTAGATTTTAAATAATGTGACAAAAATATAACTTCATGTTTTTGATCAGTGTATTGAAAACCCTTTGAAAACATAGTACAAAATACTAACAGTAAAAGTAAAATATAATGTTATGTGAAGGTTCAAATGTAGTTACTAGTTAGTAATAATTTCTGATTTCTGCCACGCCACTGTTTAGCGTCATAATGATTTATGCGACAAACGTCAAATTCCATCGTAATTGCGCGGGTAAAATATTCTCCTGTTTTCGAATTCCATCAACACCGTTTCGTTATCGGCCAAACAAATAATTCAATCCGTCGCTCGTTGATTTATTCCTGTTTATTTATTGCAAATCTGTATTTTACAATGTTAGGAATTGAATCGAACATCTGATATTTCAAACGAGATTTACTGTTTGGAACGCTGACGTGAATTCCGCATCAATGTTTAATGTTTTTATAATGTTTTGTTTAGTTTTTTTCATGTGGAACATGATGATGTGTTTTTTCGCTGCGCTGTTTCAAATGGATAAAGTATCACAATGACAAAGTTTTTATTGTGAAATATAAACTATGTTTATTATCCGCAAGTTGGTTATTTTAATTTCAATTATATTTCGCCGTTTATTGAATTTTACGGACAATATATTGTACATACTTTTTATAATCTCTAAATTTCAGCAGTAATATTGTTTAATGCTCTATTATTTCTATTGGAATCAAAAAAATGTATCGTTAATTTTACTCATTTATGGTTGTTAATTGTTTTGAGTTTATAAAATTTGTAATATAGCATAGTTTACTTAGATTCAAAGCCAGTACTGACTGAAAATAATATAACTGCTAAATAACAATCAGTCTTTTAAAAATAGTTTAGGAATAAAGTTTATTTTTCGATAGAATCAATATTAGTTCAAGAATATATATTATTTTATTTGAAATCGGCACTAAAGTGCTCAAAAATCGTCATTAAAAGCTCAGAAATCATCACTAAAGTAACCCATTATAAGACGACATATTATCGTACAAAATAGGTTGTCGATGGAAAAAGAGTGAAACAGGAAAGTCAAAATAAATTATGTAGGTGTCATTTGGAATATATTTGACAATATGATCTTCTGTATTTGTTGTTAAACAAAGCACAATGATTGAAAAAATCGTGCCTAATTCTCACTGCTTTTAAAACTATTCCAATATACATGAAATATGTAATAATACTGACTGAAATATTATGGTATAATATTGGAATATTTCGTTTTGCGTTGCAGTCCCTTAATTGATGTTTCACAATTTGGCTTTAATAACCTTTCACACACAAAATGAATCATTAAATTTTATGCGTACCAGTGCGTGACTAGAAAAGTTAAAACAAAATGCATTTCAAATAGCGCGTGATAATAATATTTTTTAACGGGATTAAAGCTACAAAAAACTAATGTGTTCAGCAGATATTTAGTAGCGAGTAGCTGATTTGAATTCCGTGACGGTGACCTATCACAATGCATTTTGATTGCATTGGTCTATTAGTTGTTTTTTGTTATAAATGCTGTTATTTCATATATATTTTATTTTGGTTCGAATGTAAATTACATTAACACAAATACAAAATAGATGTTTTGTAACATTTATTATATTTATTGATAAATATTTTGCATACTTTTGTCACATGGAAATGGAAAAATGCGATGTTCAATATGGGGGAATAAAATTAATATTACTTTTTAAATTTTGGTTCTCTTCTCTATAACTCTATTACATTGAACAGCATCTTTTTCTCTTACTCGTTATTATTCGATATCTTATATTCAGAAACAATGGTTAAACAACTACTACACTAATACTTAAACACTATGGGTGGTACCACGAGCTCTGTTTATGGATGTTTAAAAATTTAAAAGAAATGTTTTGTCCTCGGTTTTAACGCTGTACAATGTTATAAATTTTTATTAAAAAATTGTTAAAATAAAAGTGATAGATAATATATTTCCCTGTAACTTCTATTTGAATTATTTAAACACTTCACTTAAATCTCTGTAAAATAGAATTCGTGGTACCAATCTATCTATTTAACCCATTCATGCCCAGCGTAAGATAATGATAGAATTGGATAGATCATACGTTAAAGATTTAAGATTATGTTTCTGCCAGCCTATGGTATTTCAAACTGGATAAACTCTGTCATTTGATATTGCTCTGTATATTTTATTGTAAAATATTTTATAAATAATTATATTTACAAGTGACCAATATACAAAAATATGAAATCTATATTTAAAGAGAAATAGTTCTCGGCACTAATGGATTAATATAATAATAAAGAGAAAACCTTAATAACATAAATATACTTGTAAATTTAAGAATAATTATACCGAAATACCATGTATTATTTTAATAGAAGCAATGAATGTTTTTCCTGCATCAACTAACATCCTATTCTTGGACCCTAAAACGTGTTTATCTGTTGAAAACTCAATACCGAAAATTTTGAGCCGTCACAATACCTAAAGTACTCTTTTTTATCATTCTTCTATCACTTACAAGATAACTAATATTTCGATCATTACAAATTTAAGCGTAAAACTCTTACTTAGTTACTTACTACATTACGAGTGAAGAAATTCATTTCTTCACGAGTGTTGTATAGCGTTTTATTTAATTCTGCTGTTGTAAGTGCGCGCCCCCATCCTCGTAGTCCATATACTCAATGTTACGAATCAGTCAATTTGGTAATAACAGGTGAGTGGGCGAAAGAAGTGAGTAAAAGTGAACTTTCGCCCACTCATCTGTCATTACTTACCTGTTGCCATAGGAATGAGTTGATTGGACAAAACAGAAGGTTTCGAGCTCTGTATCCAAGTAAGAAATAAGTTTCAATAGCAGGATTGAACAGAATTATTTTTTCACGACATGCCAGAAAACCCCACTTTTCTTCTCCCGAAATAGTGAGGAAAATGTTTTTTCGCTCTCTATTAGAGGAAAATGTAGAAGTGTTACTAATGTGAATCTTATTTACAAAAAATATATTGTAAAAATTATAAATAAATTCCTAATTTTATTGAAAATCCTTAATTTACTGATATACATACTTTAAACTATGTCATTTTTTTTCTAGATTAAATCACAATTTGACAACATTAATTTATATTTAAGATTGGTTCATTGGCAACACTGCTACACCGCCTTGCGTCTGATAACCTAACTCTTAACGAGTTAGTTATGGTGTCAAAATGTATTTAAGGTCCAAGCAAATCGTTTTTGGAAACATGTCGTGAAAAAAATGTTGTGTCTAACATGAGAGGAAAACCCTTCTTCCCTCTCGCTTGCATCATAATCGCAAACTTCGTGCTCGCATGGGAAAAATAACGCTTTCATCTCTAGTCCGACAAATAACTATTATATCATATTTCAGAGAAGTAGTGTCTGATTACTCCCCGTAATTTCCGTAAAATAAACCATCTCCATACTTCATTATCTCCCTCCATATACCTCATTTACGGTCAGCACTAATTGATCGAAGAGGACAGGTCAAGATCATATCGGAAACACATTATTACCGTCTCCTAGAACTTCGGACGCATCCTACCGTCCTACTCGTCCTAGCATCACACCATGGTTGAAAGCGTTGTTTCAACAACGTTCCAGTCTCGGTTGTTCGCTCGTTGTTGGTTCGCGGCCAGTCGCCGGCTGCATTAACGATATGCGGTCAAAGACAAAGCGATGGAAAGGTCTTCTCCGGTCATTTTGTTCTCGTGGAGCCGTGCTTGCGAAGTGTCTCTTGTGGGATATTGATTACTTAGGTGCTGTGGTATTGGGCTCATTTTATGAAGCATAACTTTGTCGGCGAGTTATTTGTGTTATGGTTCGTGCATCCGCTATGCATTTTGATCATATTCATACATTATTGTCTGTTGGATACTTTGTTGTTATGAAATAACTACAAAGGTTTTTGTTTTATAAATTTGTACCATCAAAGGGAAATATTAGATTAAAGTATAATTTTCGTAAAGCACAGAATTATTGCTTCGGAGGCCCTTGTATATTCTGGCTTCAAAATATTCCTACATTAAAAAACTCTATTCAAATAAAACTATACTAGAAATAATCAAATTCATTTGTACTTTATAAAATTTCTAAATTTGACACAATGTCTGGTACCACGAGCTCTGTTTTTTGATATTCTAAAAGAAATGTTTAACGATTTATAATATTATAAAATCATTTTATAAAATAAAATGCTCCGAATAAAATTATAGAGATATTTATTATCTACCACTTTCATTTAAAGTACACTTTTCATAAAATAATTTTAGAACATTTTACAGTGCTAAAACAATTCTCTTCGAATACCGAAAAATAGAACTTGTCATACTAGCCAATATTATTTAGTACGTGTTATAGTTTTTTACGTATAAGGCTGATTGTATTTACACATTTTATTTTACATTAAAGTGTTTTTGACACAACAATTTAGGACGGATTGTTGTAATGGTTTTGTGAAAGCTGAGCATCTTTGTTTTCACCATTAGAAATGTAGTATAAAAAAAAGAATCATAAAACTAAACGTATTTTGGGAAAGTTTTAATATGTAATAAAGGTCTTACAAATTAATTGAAATACAGAAAAGTGTTATTGCAAACTGTATAAATTCTAGGAATATTTTATGCAGAGGTATTTGAATGACATTTATATTTACATATATGCATACATACATACATACATACATAACGTCACGCTATGTCCCACTTAGTGGGGTAGCACGAACCCAGAAAAACAGTCAACCAACAATCAATCTCCTCCATACATTCCTATCCTGACACACCACTTTCGCCTCGTCCACATTCATAGTGCGATTCATACATGCTCGTTTATTCTTCACACTCGGAATCATTCGTTCACGCAACAAACCATCAATCATACCCAACCAGTTATTCCTCGGACGCCCGCGCAATCGTTCACCTTCAATCTCACCCACATATATTAGTTTCACCAACCTTTCATTCGACATTCGCTCAACATGTCCAAACCACCTCAACTGACTCACTCCCACTTTCTTAACAACACTCCTCTCAATCTCACACTCATCATACACCAATGTATTCCGTATACGATCACGTCTTGTATACCCACATACTCCTCTCAAATATCTCATTTCCACAGCAGTTATACGTCGTTCATGCTTCTTCATCCACACCCAACATTCAGAACCATACATCAATGTAGGCACTAACACACACCATTATAAACACTCAATCGAGCATCTCTAGATACATTCACGTTTCGAGCAAATGTACCCAGAGCTCCCAATACCTTGCACCCTGCAGACACTCGCCTTTCGATCTCCCGATATATGCAAAACAAAGAATACAAAATTACTTAATGTTCTTTATGCTTTTTACCAATTCTTTGTATGGCACTCTTCTGCGTATCCCAATAAGCGACGTATTTTTGTCCATGAAGCTCTAGCTGCCAAGTATGACATATGACGCAAAACTATCTGCAATGGTCAATGGATGTAAGAAGAAATATCCTGATCTGGCTGACATGTAACCTTCCGGTACCTACATCTTTTTTAATCCGACAAAATTTATTCTAACACAATTATTTACTGAGATACGCAACAAAGAAAATGATCCACTGAATTCTCGATACTAAACCAATACTTTATTATTAAAGGAAGGTATAGGAAAAAATATTGTATGCATCACGTGAATAAAGACAAATTAACCACTCGCAAAAGTTAGATCATTCGGTTAACGCCTCGTCAGCTAAACAGTCCGCTTATGGTTAAAATATGTCTTTATTCACTTAATACATAAATAACTATTAATTATTGCAAATTATATCTATGATTCAATAAGTTAAAAAAGCTTTCAGAAATTATAGTAATTAATAGAAAGATTTTACAAAACAGCTATTAAAATCGTATTCTAGGGACCCTAAAACGTGATCATCCACTACAAACTCACTACCGAATAATTAACATGATTCCTATACCTTCCTCAAAGGGTGTGGCGGGAGGTAAAAAACTGATAGTTGTACTTTTACACCTTATCTAATTAGCCAAAGATGATTACAAAAATAATTGAAAGTGTGAAAAACACCTACTCCGGCCCTTAAGCGTGTCATTAATGTGCTAATGCGCATATTGGACAAGAAAAATATTTACCAACGAAACATCAGGGGATTCACAATTCACACTCACAAACACGACTCACGATTCAGGTATCTGTTCTCTCGTGCAGAAACGTTCCAAATGACAAATTTTCAATTTAAAACAGAAGAGTGCTCAAATGGAGTTTTGTTTTTCCAAGTTAATTGAACTTGTTCCGCAAGTCGCCGTGCGGCGAGTGCGATTGTTTTGAATTTTTAACCGCGGAACAAGAACGAAGAACCGGAGAGGGTTGAGGGTCGTGGCTAGCGGCGGTGACTGACAACTGGTTAACCGAGTTTTGTTGTTGTTTCTGACGAGAGTACGACAACTTGGGAAACGTTATTACAGGTCACAGGTGAAGCTGATGTTTGATGGACGATGCCGGGATAGATAATAAATATAGAATGATTTTTGTAGGAAACATGAGGAGTAGAAATTTCATTCGACGCAACAGAATGTATTTGTGATTTTCAATCATCTATCGGTCGAATTCACAAAACATGCTTAAGCCTCTATATGTATGTTACCTGTTAGAAGTTTTCTTCTGTAGTTTTATAGTTCTCGTCGGTTATCGATTGAAAATAGCCAGTACATGACCGCCACCGGTCGCACTCAACTAAAAGTTTTTAGAACAGTCTGAAACAAGACTATTCTCCTTTCCATGTTTGTTTTCCTGAATAATTTTAAATATGTTGATCGATAAACTCTCAATTTAGATCTCACTGCTCATCAATTTTTTTCTGATATTAATTTGACTATTTCCCTCATAAAATTTAAGCCAATCAGAATGCTGACATTTCTGAATATCGTCCAATCAAAGTAGAATTGCACGATAATTTACACTGGTGCAAATTACCAAGGTGATTCTGACGCTGTCAAATGAAGTTTTTAAATTTTGCTTTATTTTTTATGAGAGAAACAGCCTTTGGCTAAATTTTAATCGGGAAATAGTCCTTGAATATCCCTCTTACATGTAATTGTCGATAATTTTACATGCACTTGGTATTATATGACAATTCAACTTCTATGTCATCTGTCAAAAATGGTCCAATAGATTTTGAGGATTTACAATTTGCCACCAATTATGCAAATCTCGGTAAGTGATATATTTTTTCGTATGAAATGCGGTTACCAGCCGTCAAATCATAGCCCCCAAAGATATTAGTGGAGGGGAACGACAGGGAAAATTTAAATTTGTAACTGTCGGCAGTGGGCTTCGAACTGAGGATCTCACGATCCACAGCCCGACAAAAGAATTATTCTGGCATTTTTCCCATCGAAATTTTTTCGACAATTTTTACTTGTGATCCCATCGACAATTTTAAACAATTGAATTGTTACACTGTTGCTGAGGAAGTGAATCTTTTTGCAACTCAGTTTAAAGAAATAATACTTTTTTATTCGTTGAATTGTCCTTCGAATATCATTCGTGTTACAAATTATGTAGGCAATTTTAGGGCTGCATCACTCATGGTTATTACGCTTGAACATATCACTCGTGCTGCGGGCTCGTGCTTTTTTAAATCAAATCAAAGAGTATATATAATACCCATTCGTGTTGCAGCAACAAAAATTGTAACACTAATTATGATCTTTTAAAATGGTTGAATTAATCATATGGAATTAAGATAGTGTAACACGCGAATCTATAAGCAATAGTCCAAAATTCACTGCGTATACTATCGGCGCACTTTTTACCCATAAAAATATAGTTATAATTTTGTGGACAGAAAAGTAAAAATCTTATGCTATAAAATTTTGTCTGTAATTATGTCCATAATTCTGTGTAGAATTTCAGCTGATGACATAAGGGCTTTAGTAATAAATTATTTATTTTCGAAATAAATTGCTCCGAACTATGTGTTAGAAGATCCTCAGTACTCCGAAGTACTTTTTAACGTGGGCAAGTAAATAATTCTCTCTACGCTACTGTTTTGTTCGGTGTGTCAAAAAAGCGTGTATTATCAAGAGGCGCCATGTTTACTCTCAGGTTATTATTTATGCAAATTTTTGTTATGGTTAAAATATGTGCAGAACTCTGCTGTGCTTTTGATGGACGCTGTACCAACATTAGCGGCGCTCTAATGAAACAGGAAATTGCTTACATTGACGTCACACGCGTAAGGTTTGCTTGTGTTTTACTTGCATGAGTGTGTACGTGTGTGCGTGCATGTGTGTGTATTAATAGAGGTTATGTGCTGAGTTCCTAGCCTAGCTATCATGTATTATGGAGACTGAAACACTTAGTGGTTGTAAATATAAAATGTAATTTTTCTAAATAAATATACTCGTTAATGAATCTAATTATTTCGAGCTTTATTGATTACTAATTCAAATGTTTAGTCATTTTTGTTTGGGATATATTTAATCTTTATTACTTTATTAAGTACAAACACATGACAAAATTTCAAAATGTTATATGAAAATAAGTTTGTGTTAAATATTTTTGCATATATTAACGAAGAACTATAATCACTGCATATAAATCTATAATTATTAATGATAACATATTCTTGAACAATTATTTCCCAGGTGTCGCCAAACCTATTGCTGCATTAAAATGCACGCCAAAAGTACACTACTTTATCTTCTTCTTTTTTGTGTTTTGGGTTCACTTGAATTCACTTTTAAATACGTATATTTTTTTAGTTTTCATATAATTCTATTTAAGAAATATTTTAATATGTAAAAATATACTTGACTCACTTGATATCACTTTTTTAAATCTTTATTTGTTGGAGAAATTTTTTTTTTTTTTTTTCATAAATAAGGGAGATTTTTCTGCGTAAATCTTGGCGTACCTTTTACAATTTAACTGTTATTTTTGTGCTGATTTAAATATGTACGTAACATGTATAAAGGGTACTAAATATTTATATAGCAAGTGCGGGAAGACATTCTTTCCACATGAGCGCTTATTTTAAACACGACGAGCTTGCGAGAGATGGCATGATTTGCGCGAATGCTGGATAACGTGTTTCTGCAAGAAGTACAATTGTTTTTGTAACGAATAAAATTATTTTTGACGGAATTAAACTTTAATCAAAATATTCGCAAATACACAAATTTGTACATAAATTTCTCTTTAAATTATTGGTGGTTATCGATTATTTTTGCGAGTTTAAATACACGAAATAATAAGCAATAGTACACTTATAGAATGGAGAATTAGATATTCGATGTAGATATTCTTAATATTGTAAAATTGCTTCTTTTACTGTAAGACTCGTATAAGTCTACTTATTTTGCATAAATTGATATAATACGATACTAAATAGAAATTGTAGCTTCCAATATAGGTCGAAAAACAATTTAAAGAAAATAAAAATAATACTTTAAATAATATATATTGAATTACAGTTCTTAACTGTGATATTTTTATGAGAACTGCATAAAATCTACATTTTCACATTTATTATCCAATTTTAATATATATTTTCATTATGAATTTATAACGTGAAAATATAATTCTAAAATATGGAGCGCGCGTGTATAGCTTGAATTTTTCTCTTTGCTAAATTTTCTTTTATTTCAGAATCATACTCTTTACAATTTATGTCAGGATAATATGAAATATAAGGCATTATACGAGATATAATATAAAGAACACTGAAATAGAATTAGTAAATCTAATTAAAATGTAATTAAATGTTTTACTAGAAATAAATCATAATTAAAGTATTTTTATTCATTTTACTTTTAATTTCGAGATGATATCACTGCACCTCCACCAATTGTCTCTATAAGACAGATTATTCCTAAAAAAAGCTTTCAAGAAAATTACAACTTTCCGTTTATGGATTTCTACCAAAAACGTATTTTTAATAAAAGAAAATTTCTCTAAATGAAATGAAAATGATATTGATTTGTTAAAATTGTTATTAGTTTTTGCGTTAGATTATTTGGGAAATAGTCTAATAATAGAATATTAAAGTTTCATAATTGTGATTTAATTTAATTTTGTTAGAAGGCCTTCGAACAAAATAAACGACAATTATGAAACGAGTTCTTTATACTATTTTTAATATTTTGTGCCTTTTATGCTCTCTTTTTATTAAAAAAAAGTTTCAATATTCGGGGAATTTTGTGTTACTTTTCCTTTCTCTTCTACTTTTTAATATTCCTAAATACTGCTTTTAAATTCAAAATAATAAAAATTTATTTATTTAGCGAAGGGTACATTTGATATTTTTGTCATATGACATTTCAGTAGAGTTACCAACCTTGAAAATATAAATTGTACTGCTTTATTATAACACTCAATTGAGCTGTTACGAAACTCCTTTGGGTATCGTAAAATATAAGAATAGTATATTGTGTCATTAGGAGTAAATGTGATACTTTGGGTGCTGAGCATGTAAGTTTGAACGACCAGCGAAGCGAGTCGAACAATTACATGCGAAGCACACAAAGACACATTTACTCCGAATAACACATGCTATTTTTTCTTCAAACATAGAAAATAAAATTATAAATATTATAAAATGCTCAAAACTTCAACGAATATTCTGTCTTGTTATCTAGCATTTCAAGTTGCCGTAGAATATGCTGTTTTGTTATTTTTGTTTATTTGTTTCATTTTTAACTGTCAAATTATTGAATTACAACCTAACTATTTTTCATAATATTTTACTTTGTCCGCCGCCGGCGTAAATGTGTTGCCAAGGATACACTTTTACGCCGGCGGCGACAATATTGAACATCTGCTTGTTGAATACAAATACATAACAACGTACTTTTATGACGTTTGAAGAAAAATATATTTCGGATCCTCAATTTTGCAGGTAAAATTTGTTTTCAAGATTGTTGCTTTTATTCAATATTCTTTCGAAATATAAATTTTGTCGGCAAAATAATGTTCCCTTAAATTACTACTGAAAATATTTATCTATGCTTACAACCTAAAATTACAGAGTCCTTTTGAAACGATTAGTTGATAACGGCAATTCGCCAACTAAGTATTGTACAAAAAACATTACACCGCAACTAAACTTAGTGCATTAGCCTCAAATTAACTTTCCGGAGGTAGTGAAATTTCAAATGAACAACATGTTTGTATATAAATTGAAAGTTTTTGTTTACCAATGTATGTTTTCATTTAGTTATTTGCTATGCTGGTTTCGTATTCACTCTCCCTTTCTAGTTACAAAATAGAGGACCCTACAATATGTGCTATACGAGTATTATACGAACCATGACAATCGCAGCATTAGTAAATCTATAATTCAAATAAAAAATACATGTCCAAAACCAGCACCCCCAATATTTGAAAATTTCATCTCGCCCAGCGCCATTTAGCGACAGTGTGTGCGTCACCCATTTTCACTCGAGCGCTTTCTATTAAAAAATCCATAATCCCAATACGTAAACGTCAGCAGTCTTGCACAGGACATAGGGCTACCGCGGCCACTATCCGAGCCACTGCTCCACATGAAAGAGAGTGAGTTTGGCGTCTCCATGGCCAGGTTAGGTTAAATTTAACGTCGGCCTACGGTTCCTGGAATGGTTTTTACCTACAAAGGATTGTTGGAACGTGGAAGTCATAATTGGGTGGAGAGGACCTTGTAGTTTCGATACTACGAAATAGTAAGTAGATCATGAGATCCTTAGTTTGAATCCCTCAGTCCACAGTGTTGCTACATTTAATTTTACTCCTCTGGTTCTTCCTGTACTAGCATCTGTAGGGGGCATGATAGTAACCGAACTGCGTGCATAAAAAAGTATATTCTACAACAAGTAATGGAATGACGAGGGCTACGGTTCGCGAGTGTGGGATATGCCATTCCGTTACATGTTGTAGACTATACTTTCTATAACAAGATTTGGAAATTATACAAAAAAGTACAAATATAAAACTGTTGAAAACGTCAAACTCAAAAAATTAAATTAAAACAAACATACGTACCCATAGTAACTGAATCAAGATACTTCATATATGGCGCTAATATGTGGCTCTGATTCGTCGAAAATATTCCATACGTGGCGTATGGAATGTTAGTGATTCCATAACAATTTTTAGTTGTGGAATGCCTGGTTTCCAAAACAGTGTTGTAGAAAAAAATTCCCGAAATATACGAAAGCAGAATGCCATACACAAAATAAATATATCATCACTTCTTTTACCCATTTTGGCGTGGCATTCTGCTTTTGCAGATCCGGGTTGTAATATATGTTCGGCCGCCAAAGACCTTAGTGAAGAGGGAACCACAGGAGTAAAGTGAATATGGCAACTATCAGCTGTAGGATTCACACTGAGGATCTTATAACCAACAGTCTGAGGCGTAATCACGTTAGTTAGGAAAGGAAAAAGGATGTTATTGTCATATGTTAATTTACATTTTTCCAACACCAACCAGACTATAATTGCTACCTCAGAAGATAATCTACAAGAATCTCAGTAAACAGCTTAATATTACAATCTTAAAATAAAAAATTTATATTACGTGGAGCAAGTAACTAAATTTAAATACTTAGACTTAGGCTGTAACACCACGTATGACAAGGAGCAGGATGTAGAAATCAATATTAGAACAACGTAAAAAAATGTAGAAGAAACTTATATAAAATCCACAAAACTATAGTTGTTCTCATCCTAACGTAAAACATGGGTTTTGAAGAAATACGATAAACAATAGATTCAAACGGCAGAAATGAAAATTTGTATGTATGTACCAAACTACTCAAATAAGAATTGAAAATATTCGACAAAACATACAAAGTTACAAAACAAGATAGATGAATACAAAGTGTAGAATAGAGCTACAAGCAGAATGCATGAATCCAGAATTTAAAAGAATTGCTATAAACTATAACCCACGAGGAAAAAGAAGTGTTTAATCTAATTATTTAAGTTGTGTCTAATTCTTTAATATGAGACTTGTAAGCTTTAAGCTCATAAACAAAATACTAGTGTTCATTTAGGATACGATCTTGACCACTGGATTGGTTAACAAATTGTACAATTTTGATTGATCCCTCGTAGTTCTACTAGCAGTAGAACTTATTTTGAAAGTATTTAGATATTTTATCTATTATTTGAAGTCTTAGCGATTTGATTTAATTTATAAAATGTTTAATCGTCGTTTAAAGATTTAATTACCCCACATCGAAATGAACATGAACAACTCTTCTCACTGATTAAATATTATTTTCAAAGGTCATGTTTTCTACCCGTCAAGCATTCGAATGTATGTTGAGGTATTATTTGTATTAGGCTGACAGTGTACGCATGCAACGGTTGGACCGTAATCGGTATGGTAGTTTTATTTTGTATTTGCATGCACACTGCACTAGTTGATTTAGAATAAATAACTTCAGGCTACCGATGCTCAATTTTGCATGAGTGCACACCACGTGTCGGAATTGAATTGATTTCAAATGCAACTTGCGTTAAATGAATTCACGATAGAGTGCTAAAAAATAGATTGCATTTGCTCACTTTTTAGTGTTGTTTCCCAGGCTGCTGTTCGATATTTTGTTGTCCTAGGAACACCCAAATATTTTTACCTGCGACATAATTATTCCAGAATTTGTCAAAGCTTGTTACCATTAATAATTACAGATTAACTTATTTTAATATAACATTTTATGTGTCTGGGCATATTTATGTGTGTGGAGGTTTTGACTCAGACTATTCCTTAGTTAGTTAGCTCCTGAAAAGATATTTCCCCCAACATCTATTGACGTTTGGAACAGATGTAAACATAGTTTAAATTATAACTAACTTAAGATTATATTCGTATTTGTTGATATTTGTTTATTACCACTCTTACCGTTTATTTATATTAAATTAAATAATACCTAACCTACAATCAATGCTTTTCCGTCTTTTTGTCTTCTTTCAATTTCAATCTTTTTGGCCTTATCTTTATTTAGAAGAACCCGCTAGCTTACAATCTCTCTAAGTGGGGTAGCACGAACACATTCAACCAACAATCAATTTCTTTCAAACATTTCTATCCTTGAATATCTATTTCTCTTTGTCCATTCATAATTCGATTTATACGAGTACGTCTATTCTTTATATCCGGAATCGCTCCATCATGCAACAAAACATTTATCTTATCCGTGGATGTTCATGAAATCCGTCACAGTCAACCTAAAGCTTATCTGTTTCATCTACGTTACATAATAAATTTTTGCCACTTCCATTATTGTAAGTAGGTTATTATTGAGGGCATAATGGAAGCAAGAATTTACTTCTGTAGCGAAACGAAAATGATTTATATACAAATTCGTAGCGTTTCTTTGACTTTGCCGGAAATAAAAACGCGCAAAACTATTTTTTTGAAATCTTAAATGGGAACCTCCATTTTTTATTTTACATTTGGATAGTATGGTTAGAACAGAACTAGGTTTTGTATAAAACTTTTTTCCGATTCGCGATAGATGGCGCTGTAATGAGAAAAATAATTATTGGTATGACACCCATTTTAGATTTCAAAGTGGGTAAAATAGCTAAATTTTAAATGCATGTAATATAAATTGATGTATTGTCTGAGAAACACCTAGACAACACATAATTCCAAAAATACATAGGTTATGATTTCGTTATTACTATTTTAATCTTACGAAATGCATAATACCCTCCTCAAATATGGGTAAATCAGCGACGATACATTTGATTTACACGGAACACGAAGATTGGCAATGCGTATCGTCGTCGTGTAAATTGCATATAACCGCAGTTTATAGATGTAAATTTATGGACATTTGAATAAATTTGAATCTGAATCTGTAGTGCAGACATGAAATTTTGATCATCATCCAAAGAAATTACCCATTGTAGCAGCCATTTTGCTCTAGGTATGAGTTTGATTTCCGTTTCATAAATAAACAAACACATTATTATTTTCCTAATTAACTTGAACTGAATATGCATAAGTGTGGTACATGTAATATGACCTTTTCTCTCGGGATTTCTTTTCTATTTATATTCATTAACAACTGACATGTATGCACACGAAACGAGAACATGAAATGAAGGCCAGAGATTATTTCCATAATAATAGAAAACAAATATCATATTTTGATAATATTTACATATATTTTATTTTACAAATTCGTAGAGCAAACAGCAATATATTTTTTTGTTGAAATTTACGCGAAAAATATTCATTATATAATTAGTACAACACCTTTAAATGCTCTATAACTATGGCGATTTTAAACAAGGAAAGTAACAGATTACCCACTAGTGGGTATAATTTTGAGAAAAATCACTAATGAGTATTTTTATATTTATAATAATAATAATAATAACACACAACACCTTGGCAAATACTTGGATTGACATTTTAATTTAAAAATTTAAAGCATATGTCACTGTCAAATAATATTTCTTTAATAAATTTTTCATTTAAAGAGGTGTTGGATAAAACGTTATACTTCACACGTGGGCAAAGTGGAATTTGTAAAGTAAATAATTATTATTTTACTTTAGAAATATTATTACCAAGATATATAAAGTACTTTACATTGCTGTCAAACATTTTATTTCAAACTTAATACTTAAGTCTAATTAATTGAAACGTTCATTACTTACATCTGCATCAATTTGCGGTATACATACAAGTTTAGTGAAAACAAACTTTTTTTTTAATTTAAAACAGTGAGATCCGTGTCAATGTAGATTGTTTGTAAAGATTTTGATTTAACTATAGATATCGTTTTTAAAAATATGCTGAAATATTAATATTTTTTGCATAAAATATAGTTTTTGTTAACAAAGTCTGCTAGTCCTAATCTTCGTCGATAGCGTATAGATAACGACCATGCTTTATAGGTCGAGAATTTCCGGGTTCGAATCCCATTAGCCAAAGTGGTTCACAAGATGGCCACACGTTTGTAGTAACAATAAAAAATAATTCTCTACTTTCCAATCATTTTGTATAAGTCTTGGGATCGATGCTATCCTCCCGCTACTCAACGGTTTCTTCCTAGTAGACAGAAAGATAACTAATTGGGTACAAAGGTAAAAAAAAAATTTAATGGCTGTCATCATCAGAAGCATCTTATTTTAAAAATTTTCTATCTAGGGCAAAATTCCATAAATATATTTTTTACTTCTTTTGCAAACTAAATTGAAAATTGCATTTCATTATAGATAAATTTTTAGTCCTTTTTGTTTGACAAGGTGTAGAGGAATTTTTAATATTAACAGTAAAAGTGTCGTACTCTCAATATTAAATAACGCAATAATGCAATTTCTTGCCTTCCTGTACCGTGACGTCTGCAATCCTTTCTTTGTCCAATCGATGGAGAATCCAAGGAACGTACTTCTTTTTTTTGTGATGGCGAGAGGTCAGTAGTGTGACGTCAATGTTATAGCGACAAGGAGGATTTTTATGACAATTCCTTTCTTGAAATTAAAGTACTATTTTACTTTGAAGCAGAAAACCATCTCTTAAAGTATTATAATCATTTCTTCTAAATTTCTTTTAAAATTTATATCTTAAAACATAAAACTCATTTTGAGCTAATATTTATAGCTACGCATAATGGTCCACATATTGAGGAATATTAGCTGACCCACACACACACACACACACAAATGCAAACTTAACGATATAAGCGCTTTGACATTTAATATGAGTTCATTTTGAAGTACCAAATGGAATTATTATTTCACTAATAAAATATAAACTGATATTTTTGAAAATCAGAATAAATAAGACACTTCATTTAATAGTCAGAGTGGGGGAATAAATTGAAAATAATTTGACTGATTTTTCGAAAACTTGTTGACAGATAGTCACGAAAGCCCGTAGGGCTTGAGTGGCAATTGCCAAATGGCAACAAGTTTCGTGCTCTTAAACTCGCCGTACGTGCTTTAAAAGCTAATTTATACACTTGTATCATAATATACTAGTACAATACACCAATACACGTGTGGTAATGCATTATTAATATACTTACGTGATTACACAACTACTATTCTTAATAATGCTCTTATCCTACTTATAACGTAAATATCTATTATAATACCGGCCATTAGTTCCCTAAAATTTAGAACACTTTGAGAAACAGTTTTTCAATTTTGGATAGAATTATTTTATACTTTACTGGATTAAAGTACTGGCTGTTACAATATTTAAATTTTCTAGAGTTCTCCACTAAATGCAAATTTTGCGTTCATGTATCAAAAACTATAAAGTTGAGTGATGATGAAAAAAATATATAGGTTAATAAAGAGTTTTTTCACATATTATACCAGCAAACTTTGATTTTTTATTGCACATTTTGCTGCATCATAAATTTCCCGTACATGTTTAGAGGTTAATTAAAAGTTAGTGAAGCACTCTCCATTCCTTAATACCGTACGTTCGACAATTTTACAGTCAAAGCGTATTGGCTATCGTTGAGTCAAGTATCTTCGTTCATTTAATTACGAATTGCCCTCGGTTTGAGGGTAAAATCAATATTTTCTAGGTATATAATAATATATATCTTGTCGGTTTCGGATGAAATGTTGGGTAATTGTTGGATGTTGCGTGTGGCACAGGATGTTCTTTAGATGGACACGATTCTCGGGTCCTGCGGAGAAAAATAAATAGTATTAATAAATTATGAACAGGAATGGCTAGAATGATGAATAGGAGATGTTTAATTGAAAATTTATGTTCTTTTTTTAAACTTGATAAACTATTTTCTCTATGCTTTTATTATTTATTCTCCACGCTATCTTAGAACATAGAACAAAAATGTAAGTGGTATAAAAGCGGAATGAGAAATCCTCAGTTCGATTCCACAATCGACTACGAATTTTGGGAGTGGTGGCTTAGAACATTTGGAACCATAGGTAAATTAAAATATGGCACCCGTTAAATAAGCCTTTTATTAGTTTGTTACATTGTTTATTAATATAGTAGAATTTACATACAGAAAAAGTACAATGGTCACGTCGCATAAAGCGTTAAATGTAACAACGTGATTTACTTATCAAAAATTTAGTTATTTATGTATCAAGGCACTGAAGTTTAACTTTTTACCACGAGTATGGAATTTGGTTGCCGAGGCCCGTAGGGCCGAGGAAAATAAACCAAGTGAGTGATAAAAAGGAACTTCAGTGCCGCGGTACATATTAAATTTGATTTGAAATCTAAAATTAGAAAAAAACTGTTAAAAAATATTATATAGGTTAAGTATACACCTCTGACAGTTGTCAATTGAAACTGACAGTCAGTGTTGCCAACCTCGAACACTAAAGTTATCGTAAATAACACTCAAAATTTTGTGTTTTGTCCTCAATTTCCTCATCGGAATTAATTAGTTAATTCTTCTTTCACATTTTGTTTCATGTTACGTCCAAATTTACTATAGTACGTCAATATTTCTGCCAAAATTATTCTACTTGTACAATAATTATTTAACGGTTGCCAGCACTGGGTTGCTCAAAATCGTCGTATAATGGGTTACTTTAATGACGAATTCTGAGCTTTTAATAACGATTTTTGAACACTTTAGTGCCAATTTTAAATAAAATATATTTTCTGTAACCAAGGGAATGAATTTATAAGATGATTTTTGATTGGTTAATCACATTGTCACATTAACTACTAAAGTTAGCTGTCCTTTCTGTAACTACATAGATCAAATTATTTTTAGTATATTTGATTAATTTTATGTTACATATTATTACATATTTGCGGTCCGTAATTTGACAACTGGTATCTGCATTAAATTATGCTATGGATGTGTATATTTTTATTTATAGTAACTATTAATAAAACATGTGTACAGATAAATAATAGCAAAGCAATATTGACATTGATCAATGTTGCCAATAATTCTTTTATACGGACAGAATGTCGATTTATTATAAAGAAATAAATACTGATGTTTTGTTTTTATTATATTTACTGGAATAGAATATGTTTCATGCCTATTTATATTCATTAAATACGCTATGTTGGTAAACATTTTTCACCAAACTGAACTAAACATAACGAGGTTTATAATTAATTATAAATTGAAATCGATAGACTAACGAGGAATAAAATTTCATTAAATGAACAAAATTTCTAATTAATAACATTAACACAATAATAAATAATAAACGATCGTTAAACTAATTAATATTTCGCAGAAAACTTTTGATAAACACCAATTGAGTACATAAACAATCCTTTAATAAAGTCCTTTTCAGTTTACGCTGTGTAACTAAAGTTCCATCAATCTTTTTATCCGTTTCATTTTGCCCGCCTCTTCTGTTCACAATTCGCAAGTTCACACCCACACAAGAGCACTTTGAAAATTCACGACTTTTCACTAACCGTTAATGCTCTATCCAGAATAGTCTTTTAAGCTTTAGACGTATCTGTAACGTGCTAAAGCCACTTGCTGCTAGCCACAAAAGATTTTTTATTTTCGTATCTTTCTCGTTTATACTTCATCTTTTTATGTTTTTATGCTGCGTGTAAAGCTATACAATTATCAATTACGATTAGAAATTAGAATTAACAGTTGCGCTTTGACTTATGGAAAACGACGCTAACGTTCACACCAACATAATTAAAGCGTTAATTGCGAAGTACTAATTATTGAGAAGCTTGCAAACTCCAAACCTTTCACTTACAATTAGTGGATAGGGGTAGCATGATCTTTTTTTCTGTCAGAAATGTCAAACAACATAGCATCTAAACGTACATTTTACAGACCCCAAATGAACATCCGAACTGAAATAAATTATAAAAAATACTAGGGCTAATAACTAATTTGATAAAATAAAAACTAAGTATAAAAATTTAAATTATAGACAATAAATCTGAATACATATTTCAACAACTAAATTCTTGATGAGGCCTATTCTATAACTTACCTTTTAATATTTAGTGACCTGTTAAAAATTTTAACCAATAAAAATATGCGCATCAAATAAAATTTTCAATTTTTATTCAGTGACGTCTGTTATCATTAGTTAAAATTTTTAACAGGCCGTTAAAAATTTACAGGTATGTTACAGAATAGGCCCCATTACGTTCTTTATAAAATTATAAGAGACTTCTCTAGGCTTGCAACGAATATTCGGCAACTATTCGGTATTCGGCCTATTCGGCCACATTTTTACTATTCGGCCGAATACCGAATAGTTAAGCATTATTCGGCCGAATACCGAATAGTTTAGAATATAGAGAAAAGTGGAAATTTAGGGTATTTCATTCGGTAATTTTTGCTTGAAATAAAATAATAAATGTAAAACACATAAGGGAGTCTATTCTGTAATTTAACTGTTAATTTTTAACGGCCTGTTAAAAATTTTAACCAGTGATAACTGACGGTACTGAATAAAAACTGAAATTTTCATTTGCCGCATTTCTATTAGTTAAAATATTTATTTAATTTAAATAGGCCCCATACATAGAGGACATAGGTAATAAATAAAGATACATAGGTATACAGTAAAAAATTTATAGTTAAAATTAACAAAATTTTAAGAAAATATTTAGTCCTAGACGATCCACCGTTAATTTATGTTAATTTAACAAGTTTCAAATTTGTTAGCAGGTAAAAATTATTTTTGTGTATTTCTTAACAAAATATATTTGTGAATATAGTAATTATTAACATTTATTTTTATTTACTTTTGACAAAATATTTTAGTAATTATATAGAACCTGAACAATAAATCATAGTTATTATAACAAATTAAGTTATTACGAACAACAATTTCAATTTGATAAATTAGCTAAATTTACTTTTTATTATTGACGAGTCTATTTATTAAATTTTATAAATATAGCAAATAAATAAAAACAACAATTATTCTTGTTATAATTCAGAAATGACAAAATTTTAATTTAACAAATTGTTATATTTGTTTAAATTGTTAATTTAACACAAGATATTTGTCAATAATAACTAAAAATACTGAGTAATAAACAGAAAAAACCAGCCGAATACTATTCGCCGAATATTCGGCTATTCGGCCAAGGAATCCGCCGAATATTCGGTATTCGGCCTATGGCCGAATACACTATTCGTTGCAAGTCTAGACTTCTCGAATCGTGGTAAATAAATTTAAATAAATATATTCTACTCCTGTATCAATATATGCCCATTATTTAAGTATTCCCGAAAGTGAATTATGATTCATAATTCACTTTTCTCGACTAATCACAGAACTAGAAATCCATAATTCACTGTTATTTGAAAGACGTAATGTGGATCACCAAGCAACGGCCGTCTGACAGTTGACATGTAGTCAGTTGTCATTGTGTATTTTTATGTTTTTCAACGAATTTTGATCATTTTCAAAAGTGATTTCCGAATTTACGGGAGTAGAAAAAGTATAGTTTTATATTCGGTATTATGGTCAATATACAACAGAAAAAAATAGCATATTTAAAAATTATCTATTTTTTTCATGTCATCGTCATGATTGTGTCAAATATAATAGTCATTCTAAACTAAGAAAAATAATCTTTATGTATCCCAAATTATGAACCTACTTATTAAATAAATATCTATTACAGAACAATCTGAAGTCTTTTATAATTTTATAAACTCTCATAATCGATGGACCAAAGATTCAGTATAAACTATTCATTGGCTTTGTTAACAAGCAATCTTGTTTGCTCCCTCTTAGTTCTATTAATAATGAGAACTTAGTTCTCGAAGTACGTACGCAAATTATTTATTGGTTTGTTATAAATTATTTTGAAAGAACCGACAAAACAATTACGAAACTACTCACTGTAATGTTTCTCAGGCCGCTGCTTTACCTCGGAGATATGAACCCTTTTGCGTAGAACAGGAAATCCAAATTAAATACAAGGGTGAAAGGTTGTAGTAAGGTATAAGTTGAGTGAAATGAGTCGAAGCCAGACACCGTAGCCGCAAGTCAGACCATTAACAGTAACTACAATATGTCTTATCAGATTGTTCCTTTCACAGTTTTCCCCCATTATCATTTTAGCGAAGAAATACGAAAGGAGGCTTTTTGGTGTCAGCCCTTTCACAGAAGTAACAAATCGAAGTGTGCATTGACCGAACCCTTTTGAAATTAATTCGCCAGAGTGTACTACACTGGTTTTGTTCTCTTTCTTCTGTTAGAGACCTTTTGTTTTCGGCCTCCTGCGAATTTTGCAGGGATCTCGACGGTTTGTTGTCTAAACTGACAAGCTGAAAGGGGAAGGGGGGATGGAATATTTTGGACAGGGTTTCGTGAATTTTTTATTGAATGGTGCTCACCTTTTTGTAAGGGGAAGTGCTAGTTGTTTTGTAAACAGGCATTGAAACTGGCATTTGTAGTACAACAAAATTGTTCTTTGCGATACACAATTTATTGATAAATATTTTATTTATGCGTCAATGAAACTGCAGCTTCTTCTGTATATCTGATATTTTGGCGCCTAGTTAAACAAATAACTGTTTTTGCAATATTTGCGTCAATTAAAACAAGAAATTAAATAATTATTTTTGCTGATTCATAACAGTAGTATTTATAATGAACGTCATGGTTCTTTGATCACCACAAACAATTATTTCCCTCACTTTTAATCACTTTTACCACTAAACTGAATGAGGGAAATGTCATTTTTAAAGTTATAAAAATTAATTTCCCTCTCACATAAAATGTTATTTCCTGAAATATTTTACATTTTACCTGAGTCATATGCTGACATTTTATTAAAAATTCATAATTATTTATAAATATGCATTAGGCATTTTATAAAACATTTCAATAATTTTTTCTTTTGCAAGACAATCATAATTTTATTAATTTTTTATATTGTAGGTACTTATTTTATTAGTTAGACAATAGTTATTTGCATATCTAGGCACTAAAGTATAATTTTTTATTACAAATATGGAATTTATTTTCCGAGGCTTTAGCCGAGAAGAATAAACCATATGAGTAATAAAAAATACTAACAAATACAATAATTACGATATAAAAAATTTAATTATTAATTAGAAATATAAACAAATAGCTTTAAAACGTCAACTAGCTGTTAGACGGGAATGGCTGACAACAAAAATACTGTCAAATTCTCATTAATTTATATATATTCTTAGACGTGTTCTTAATGTGATCTGCATTAAATCCGATAAATTATTATCAAAGGTAAAAATAAATAAATTCACCAATGGTATTCTAGAATAATTAGTTTGTTATTTTAGGTTTGTAATTCAAGTTTGACATAAGAGACTTTAAAGTTTAACTTTAGCTACTATTTTGGCTAACTTCGCGTAGAAATATCGTGTACTTTAGTATCGATTTCAGAATAAATAAATATTTGGTTTAAACATGAAATTGTAATACTTTTCTTTGTATTTAATGCAATACAAAAACAATGAAAATTTAATCTTTCAATACCACAATGTTATTGCGAAACATTAGGAAAATAGCCGAATGTGATAAATCTTCCTTGGAAAATATGAAAACTCTCCTAGGAAATTCATGTCGTGATCAGAGAGAACTAACTGAAAGTGAAATTTTCCTAAACATTTTAAGAATGGCCATTTCTGAAATATTTTAAATTCTTTGACTTGTGGCATGCAAAAAACACAGTAATCGGTTTAGCCATATAAAAAAGAAATTGAAATGTCAAAGGCGTTGTTTAAACAAAACATCAAAGTATTTGGTGTATTAAGCGGTCAGTTGCAGAAGGTTCATTGATTCTCTCTGATATTCGGATTTAATCCATTTAATGACTTTTCCGTGTAGTAATTAAAAAGTTTTTTCGTTTTTCCCATTTATATTTCCTGTGAAGCAATAAATCATTTTGTTAGTAATACGGTCTAATTTAAATTTTAAAAGAAATAATGCCAGAATGATAAACCATTTCATTAATTTTGATACATTTATTTCAAACAATAAGTTAAAGGATTATTGAATGAAAAACTGATGCTCGTTGTTATTTTTTGTTGAATCGGAGCAGTTTCGTGTTAACTTCAAGTTAAATAAATATAGCATAACTTATTTTACCAATTATTTGGTGTTGCACTTTGCTTTCGCAAATCTCGGAAAGCGATACCTAAATATTTACGTTTGAAGTGGAGTTACCAGCATTTAAATCATAGCCTTTAAATAATCTCATGATCTATGGACCTCTTTTAAAAAAGTATTTAATAATTGTCATAATTTAACTATTAAGAACAGATTTTTGAAAGTGTTAACATATTTAAAAATAAACTTGGGTTGATTAACTCTGACCTAGGTCCTGGATCAAATATCCAATAGTTTTTTTTTTTTATTAGGGAATTAGTTATTAAGTTGACTTCAACCGTTAAGCTATTATTTATTTTTCTTGATTATTACTTATTATTTTGATAGGGTTGATTGTTTCGTTTTAGTATAAATAGGTATTTTTATTTTTCAAGTTGGATTCAATCTTGACCACTTGCTTGGCTTACAAGTTGTTTAACCTTAATTGTATCAATTTTGTTCTACTTATGATGACAACGTAGTTCTCAAAATTCGTATTTTGGTGTTTGTTCATCACTTTAAAGATTAAATGTTAAATTTAATATTATAAATTGTTAGTCTTAAAATTTTACAATTTATTTTAATGATTGAAATATTTTTGTGTGTTGTTAAAACAAGTAAAAACTATTTTGGCGGAAATTGTTTATAATTTCTATAATGTTTTCTATTAATTCATTATTATAACATTTTCAAAGTAACTCATTAATTCGCTTAGTAGACATTTTCTTTCGACATATTGTACTCATTTAAACATTTTCCTTATTATTTACAACAATTTTATATAAATTAAGATAAAATTCCTTTGGCAAATTTAGAGTATTTTACTTGATATTCGAGGAAATAACATACGAAAGTTTGAGAACAGTGGCGCTAATAGTGATGTAACCTAACCTCAGCACACAATTTTATTCAATAGTTTTTCAACACAACACAATAAAACAGTAAAATTATAAAACAAGTAATAGAAGTTCAATAAAAATAATCTTAAATACCAACAAACAAAACAAATGAAATGACATTTCGTAGTTCAATTTTAGTGTTGGGTGCCACAGTAGATGCGCGATTTGAATTTTTCATATTTCTGGTCAACAGAATCAATGGGAGCACCCGGGACGTCAAAATACTCGTATGTTCAATTCGTTATATCACTTTACTGCAGAATATTTTAAAAAATACTTTACTGCTAATTATTCCGATTTTGATATAAATTTGTTACATTTCGTTTATAGTTTATGCGTCCATTACCCTAAATCTCCAACACTGAAACATGAAATGTCGTTTCTCTTGACATCTCTCCACATAACCTCAAAAAACATCCTCCCCATTCCCCCAACCCTTCTTCACGTCACTGCTTTTTCAGGTGATTGTGTGTACAGAGGATCGCGGTAATTAGTTTGGCCTACGTTCACATTAAGTTGGATTGGGTGTAAGTGAATCGAGAGCTCCTGAATCTATGCTTAGCGCGTACCTGGAGGTGTACACGGTGTACACGAGGCAGATAGAAATTTCACCGTATTTGTATGCTTGGGCTGCGTTGGGATAATCAGGTCTTCTCTGCATGTTTGAATGCGTGAGTATGTGTGACAGTTTTGGATCATGTGGATTGTTTAACATCCACACGACCTTGGCAGGATGATAGTGTATGATGAATATTGATCGTTGTTTGAAGTTGCTGAACTGTAATTTGAAACTGTGTATGAGGGATAATAATGATTTTATCACTGAAATTGAGATGGCACTTTGAAGTAAATTGCTATTTTGTGGCTTCGAAATTATCTGTAAAATATGGGGCACGCGGATTTCTCTAAAAATAAGTCAACCGTATATAATATTTTATATTGATATGCAAATAATAACTTCACTTTCTGGAATCAATGTTCTTGCAAAGCAAAAGTACTATCGGACTGTCTCCAAAGTTTTAAATGACAAACCTATATTTTTTATTGGCTCATTCAATAGAGCACTTTTTTTTAAAATAAATAAATAAAATAAATATATCATTACGCCTTTTACCCATTTCGGGTGTGGCACTCTGCTTACGCAGATCTCGGTAAGTGATATATTTTGGCGTATGAAATGCGATTACCAGCCGTCAAGTCATAGCCCCCAAAGTTGTTTGTGGAGGGGGAATCACAGGGGTAAATTTAAATTGGCAACAGTTGGAAGTGGGATTCGAACTGAGGATCTCGCGATCCACAGTCCGATACATTGCCACGGCGCTATTTACCCCATAAATTTCTAAATTCAACGATATAAACCTATCATATTATAATATAATAAAATAACTGAAATAAATGTAAGTTAAATGTATTTAAGTTTATATCTATTTTATTGTATCAGTCAGATATAAAAAACATATAAATTTTTAAAAATAGATTATGCTTTAAAATAAAAAGTTGGGTTTCAAAATTTGAGATCCTCTGGTTAAAAAATATATTTTCCTTATTATAATTAGTTTTGTTGAATAATTGAAAACTATTTTTTTTTCTTTTGAATGGATGGGCGTTTCTTGATAGTGGTGGTCCGTGTTCCTGCATTGTTTGAAAATAAATATATGGCGGGAGGTATTGTGGTGCCCACATCAGATTTTTTTACATTTATATTTACATTTTTGTTATAAGATATATTCTTTAACACCATAGAAATATGCGTTAAATATTAATATAATATTGGTAAAAGTGAGTTAATTACCGAGATTCGCAGAGTGTCTAACCCAAATTGGGTAAATGGCGTGTTGATATATTTATTTTTCTTAAGTTTTCTTGCTTATTTTTTAAATTTACATACATAAATATTTTGAAAAGATTGTTTTGTGTTTATGATTCCATAAAGAGGTTTAACAGAAGGTACCTAAATTCTTTTGAAACCAAATGAATGTACAGAGAAATTGTTTCCTTTTAGAAGAAATTAAAATGTAATTTGTTAAATGTTTTGAAAATGATTAACTTCTTCCACCAAAAGAGTAAAGAGTACTCGTTTTAATTTATTAAAGAGTTTGAAAAATTCCCAAAGTGAAGTTAGCTTTTAATAAAGCTCCACATGGTATGAGCTTCTACGCTCCACAACTTCGCAGACTTACCTAAGTATAATATGTAAAATTTATCCGAGTGCAGAAAAGTTAAAGGTGCAAACCTGGAAGACAGAATTTCCGGATCTGCTTAATTACCTCTACTTCCCGTATTATATTCACGGTCAGATCCTAGTTTCCAAGAATTACCATGAATTAGCATTACAACGAAGTAGCGAGCAAGGATGCAGTCTAAGAATAAAATCCTTTTGCAATACAGACGCAAAGAGAGAATAATAAACTTTCTTTATTTTTAATGTCGTTGTGAAATACGAGAACTACCTACTTTAAATATTCTGATCGTGCAAGAAAAATAACCTTACAAGACAGATTCGTAAAGCAGTTTAGTAAGTTACGCCATTTGCAATTATTTAAAAAAATTGCCTTTGCTTTGTTTTCCTTGACAAAGAAATATGTAATGGATACACAGTCTATAGTTTTTATTTCAATTATGATTGGACTAGAATAGCGCGTATTAAGATAAAATATTTTTATAGGACTATTTATATGTGTAATAAATTTGTATTTTGCAAAGAAATTCCACTATTGTTCTTGATGTCATTAAAAAAACAATCTGGTGTGGTCATCGCACGACTTTCTCACACATATAATTATAATAAATAAATAATAAATATTTCAGCTATATGTTAATTCTCATGGAAACTACGATTATTGAAATGTAAATAAATACACAGACGACATTAAGAAAAACCTGGGCACCTTAAAAATATATGCATGAAATGAGTAAAGACCTGATAACAAAAATCAATTTCGAAATAATTTTAATACCTATCATATTATAAAAACCATTGACAATCGCTTGAAGGCAATTCTTTATGTTTTAGTGTAGTTTTCCTCTGAAAGACCTTTAATTTGACACCAAACTCGACAAAATTCAATTAACTATTGTAAGAAAACAATTAACGACCGACCAAAATTTATTAAATTTTGAATTTTGTGTTCCAACATTTTCCCTGTTATATTTAATGTGATACCTAGGTATATAGGATTTATTCAATATTTATTACTACAAATTTTATATTCCAACATCTTTTATGTGAAACTTTTTGCAAATTCGTAACAAATTGAATTTATTGCTTTGTGTCAAATAAACTTCCATTTCTGGCTTTTCCATTATTACCAAAATCAACTCATTTCTTCGTATTGCCATGAACATTATTGTTATGAAGTTTCCTAACGCAATCTTTTTTGTTAGCGAGTTGTTAAACATACGGACACACATCCATCTATATATTCTTCTATTCGCATAAACGTCATTTTAAAAATGGTCATAACAGATTCAAGGTATTTTAAAACATAAATTTCCGCGAAAATCCTATTTTTTTCTTGATCCCTATACTTCCTTGTACAATGCTGGAGAAAATAAAAATATGATTTAATAATTGGCTAAGTAATTATTAAAGTAATAGGAATTTTTATTTTGAACAAGAAGCATTAAATCAAAATATTATTGCGCACAAAGTTTTAGTGGCACTGGTTTACTGTTATTAAATAAAATATACTACACTAACACTAGCACAACTTGTATTAGATACAAGTCTATTCTGGACAGAATGTTTGTATTTCCGTGTTTTATTCCTTGAATATAAAGACCAGTATTATTTCGTTTCAGTTTGTTGAAAGTGTTTCCTTTGTGTGCATCGAAAGTGTGTAGTGTAGCAGGAAAAGTGCAAAGTTATGAAGATATTTTGTAAGTTTTACAGTTTAAAATACAACATGATATTATAAAAGTTATGGTAAATCCAATAATACAATTGCAATTTCATAGCCCTGTCATTGGAGTATCTTCAAACTCCTATCAGCGGGTAATTTGCGTTCGGTTCAAGCGTTCCCCAAACCGCTAATAACTAATCGTATCCCTTCTGTTCTGCATGTACTAACGTTAACCTATATCAAGATACCACAATTGTCTCTTGCTGAACAATACACTTTGTCGTGGTAAACAATACTCTCATTGCTATCCTGCCCTCCATCGCATCACCTAAACATACTCACACGCCCGTAAACACTACAACATCAGTAACAAGGGCCAGGTATATCAGGCCCAACAATCGCTTTGTCAATATCAATACGACTGCCCATACCCTGTCGATAGAGGTCGTGATTTTCCTATTGGGTTGACGTTTTGGTTGTTTGCGGCTTGCTGACTTTGAGATTCAAGATTGCTGTCTATATATATTGTTCTCTCGTAACACATAATTAACAAAATACTTTAGCAATAAAATAAGGCTCCTACTGAAAGAAGCAGTTGTATATTGTACTATTGGTAAGTTAAAAATTACAAAATGCATCTTTACTAAGAAGTTTGGCATTAAAAATTTAACAGAAAACAATATAAATGAGTTTTAACAAATATGTAAATGGATAATTAAATAAATATTGAGTAGTGAAATGGCTGAATGGGCAATTACGTGTGTGCAGTTCACAAATCGGAAGTGATGGGTAAGAAGACTCATTATTAAGTAGTCCTAAAATAATGAGGCGACAAAATGTGTTCCTTATATGTTTCGGTATGTAATGTAAGAAAGAAAAAATAATTAAGTACGGTTGTATGATGTATCTTGTTTTATTTTAGTAAATATAATGAAATCGTCTCAGCAATTAAATTGTTAAACTTCTTGTATCATAAGAGCAGGTTTGGCTTTCCAAAGCATGCTCCTTTTCCTCTTTTGTCCTAGAGGAATATTCTTGGCTTCAACAGGAGGAACGGCGTACTTTAAACGTATAGATAGGACAATTATACGTTTACACTTATACATTTTATTTTAAAAAAAATGGCCTACCAAATGAATGCAAGGAAATAGAAAACACATGCGCTTCAACCCCTGTCCAATTTAACGGAAGTTTGTCGCTGTTTTCAATTAAAGTGACTTCCGGGTTTTACTGTTCTTCGTAAACTGCCCATTCCATCATTATTACTGACCATTTATTTATTTGCTTGAGTATTTTTTGAACTGATATTGTAGAATGAAATAACCGACCAATCTTCTTTTTATTACTGTTCATATTTTACTCTTACATTAATTTACCAACAGCCCAAAAATAAAATGACTGCCTGTTTATTTTTTCAGCTGTTCATAATAACATCCTTAATGTTTATATAACAGTTGTAAAAAATTGTTTTATATAGGCTTAACAAAATACTTTAGCAAAAAAATAAAAGCAACTCTTTTTAAGATTCTCAGCAGTTGTCAATATTTGCAGCTCTAGCTAGATTCACAGAACTTGTCATGGAATTGAATTTGTTTTAAATTTGATTAGATATCAATTATCAGTAACAGCGTCTGAAATGCATTTCATGCACATTTGTACAAAACGAAATAAACACATCTAAATTTAAAGTTGAGATGTCGAAACTACAGTTGAAAATAGAAATGTTTGCTCTGTGAAAATATTTGCTAGAAGAATGATTTTAACATATAAATAACAATTTTTCAATAGTTTTGTAAAACATAATAATATGAATGCCTGATTAATTTCCATTTAAATACATCTGACTGTGGAAGACAAGATTTTCAGTTTGAATCCTACAACTGGTAGTTGCCACTTTTAATTTTACTCCTGTGCTAACATCCTTGCGAGTGGTGTCTTTGACGACTAGTTAGCGAATTTCACGCGTAAAATATATCACATCTCGTGATCTGTGAAGGCAGAGTGCCACACCCACAATGGGTAAATGGCGTGATGATATATTAATATTTATGTGTATTTATATTTTAAAGAGCTCTATAATAATAATAATAAATCTAATTAATAATAAATTCACTTTATTGCAGAGATGGACAAATTACTGAAAAATTAAATTATAGAATTACAAATTACAATTACTTTTTATTTTATTATTCCTGTGTAAATATATCCCCACTATATCAATTTTTTCGATGAATTATAGTACCCATAATTCACTCAGTTTATTATGATTCATAATTTCGCACACTCTTTTGGTATTTTAAAATTCTCATGTAAAATTTGCCTTTCGCATTCCTTTACAATTCCTACAGTTTCAGCAATAGCACGGATAGTTAACCGAAGATCAGATAGTATCAGATTTTTACAATATTTCTATTAGTTTTTGATGTCGAAGGGCATCCTGGGCGTCATTTTCAACGTCCTCTCGATTTTCATGGAAACACTAAAACCACTCAAATACCCGCGCACGAGATTAATATTCATTGACATGTTCTTCTTTTTGAAAAAGATTATTTACAGTAGCGCAAATTTCACGTGAATTCGAGGCTCTGTTAAAACACTTATCTTTTTTCCAGCAAAACAAAAAAATAGATTTTGTACAAACGATGACTACGGCCAGGTGAATACGTCTACAGATATGGGAAGGAGAGAAGGTTTCACGCTACGAATTTGTCGCATGTTTAGTTCGTCTGTTACTTTTTGCCACACCTCGTATACCTGAAAGAGATCCAATTTTATATGCAGTAACAAAATATGTATAGTGAGATTTGCTCTAAACATTGCGCGACACTCAGAAATAAGTAAATAGCGTAATGATATATTTAATTTATATTAATTTATTGATTTAGGAACGCCTGGTATCTATTTGCTAATTGCAATAGTTAAACTAGCGATTGTATTTTATGTCTAATTTATTTCATTCCATCCTAATGTCAAGATGTCGATAGCCAGCATCATCTAAATTAGTTTGCACTGCCAATGAGCAACTTGTAACATAAGTTTGTTTGTCCCCAGACCATGCGATCGCAATGTGAAAGATGTGGAGCTGATTACTGCGCGGCTTCGTCGAGTAGAGCAGCTGTGTCGTCTGCCGAACTCCGTACTGCAGCAGCTGGCACTCTGCGGCTACTATGAGGACCTTGAGAAGGGAGTTACATGTAAGTACAATCCACTTTACTGCTAGGATTAAACGAGGAATCAAGCAAAGTGTATTGACATCGGTTTGATTTATTTGATTTGATGCTCACATGAAACTTTGTGAGTGGTGCTTCTGAAATAGTCAGAGGGAAAAAGAAAATGATTCTTACAAACTGTCTTTTTTATTGTAAAATTCTACTTTAACAGATTTTAAGAGGTATGTTCCAAGTGGTTAATTCTGACAAGTTTGTGACATGTTTGTGACAATTTCAGTGCGCCTGCAAAAATGTAAACAAGTTTGAAACATAGACTGAAACGGCGATTGGAATGAAGCGCATACGCATGCTCATTTTTTGTTTTGACAGCTAACCTTAAACATAAATATAAATAAAGAAATTTATACATTTTTCGCTATAAAAAAGAAATGAAATTTATGTTTCAAAGTTAACTTGTTTACATTTTTCGCAGGCGCAGTGAAATTGTCACAAATATGTCACAAACTTGTTAGAAATGACCACTTGGAACAAACCTATTATAAACGTTATTATATTTTTTGTAACAAGATAAGAACTAGAAAACGGTTATAACTAAAACTGAGATGGGAAAACTAGGTTATTGTTTTTCAGCAAGATGCTATTGTTTAGTACCATTGAAAAAAACATTCCTATTTCCAGTAAGCAAGTACAAACAAATTTTATCATAATTTTAAATAATAAGTATCGTAATCATTAAATTATTTAAATAAATACTTTTTTGCAACTGCTATCAAAAAGTTTGTTTTCTCTATATCGCAGTCGATCATCGATCCTATCATATATAAAATTATTTGTTTCAATGTGACAAGTAACATTTTAAAAATTAGAAGTTTTCACATATTATAACTGGGTCATATTTTACTTTACAAGTACATACTTTGCTCTGAGTTGAAAGAAGATAAAACTTTTAGTCCAGTTAAAAATTAGTCCAAAAGCAAATAAACCATAAATAAACTTTGAAGTTGTTTTGAATGCTTCAACTTTTGGAAGCTTGCCGATAACATCAAAATCTAACATCATTTTCTGTCAAACTCAACATTTAAGACCTTGCTCTTCAAAGTTGCCTCATTATATAAACTTTATACACCTACACAGGAAACTGTAACTTCTGTCCGTTATTTTGAAAACTATAACGATTCATTCCAAACTACCAAAAAAGAATTCTTGTTATACGCAATAAACTCATACATATTATAATTGGGTAATAACTCTAGACCTCAGGTGCACAGTGCATATTTCTCCGTTGTTTGCGTCAAGTTAAGCGCGATATTATCGTAAATTTTATTGAATATAAAATAATACTTTGGTGTGGAAATAAAAGCGTTTCGTATTAAAGTTCTGACCCCGGCAACTCGGAAACTTAAGCTTCCGTGTAAGAGCCATTATGGTTCCAGCGGTGTATGGAAATTCCATATAGTGAATGCACTTAGAGCTGCTAGAATATTAAAACTATAATATTGGCTACAATCTTACGGGAACATGGAATAGAATACTAAATGAGGGATGAGGAATATTGCTACAGATCAGTGATATTGAACCATCTCCATACATCTTCTTAATGCACATTTTACTAGTTACCCTAAAATATTACTCGGAATAGATTGCTGGTTTAAATCATGCCTCAAATTGCATTCCATAAATTTCTTTACGAGAATGTGCATAAAATAATTTGATATCCCCCTACACATAATCTCCCGCCTAAACAACTTTTAAACGGCACACAGAATAAAGCAAAATGTTTCAAATAAAAATTGGAGCTAATATTATTTGACTTCTTTTTAATTATAAAAAACAGTTTACTTTGATTATGTTCAAAAAACCTTATTGGCCTTCAAGTTCAACTATCCGGTTGATAAATTGATACTAAATTCAAATCAACTTGTAACTTAATCATCTAAATCCTAAGTTTGAAATTTGAAAATGATTTCGTCATTATATTTTGACACATCGTAGACGTAGAGTCACACACACAGACGTTAGCGTAAAATCAGATTCTAGGAACCCTAAACCGTGTTTATTCATTGAAAACTCACTATCGAAAATTTTGACTCATAAAATAACCTCCAACAGATATACAGGGTGTTGACCGCGACCCCGGAACATAGGACTTTAACATGTAAAATCATACTTTCGTAATTTCCTGCTTAGCAAATTATATTAGACAAAAAAGTTTCAAATAAAGTTGAGAGATCATAAAATTCTACATCAGAATCAATAAACAGAATTACATTTACATGCCCTATAACGCCAGAAATTAAATATGAAAATATTAAAAATAAGCTCAAAAATCGGGTTAGCCTTGGAAATGAAACAAAATTGTATCCAATTGGAAATGAAAATTGTATTTTGTATTAATTATTATTATAAATTGCATAATTGACTATTTTTTTTAGGAATTTTGTTTCATTTCCAAGGCTAACCCGATTTTTGAGCTAATTTTTAATATTTTCATATTTAATTTCTGGCGTTATGGGGCATGTAATTGTAATTCTGTTTATTGATTCTGATGTAGAATTTTATGATCTCTCATCATTATTTGAACCTTTTTTGTCTAATATAATTTGTTAAGCAGGAAATTACGAAATTATGATTTTACATGTTAAAGTCCTATGTTCCGGGGTCGCGGTCAACACCCGGTATGTGCAGCGATAGAAATATTAATAACTACAAGAGAACGAATTTGGATTAATTACAACAGTGCTTTGATGACAACATTGTACTGATTACAATAATGCATTGATTACAATAATGTATTTATTATAATGGAACTTAAAGACAAAATTATCTGTATTGAATTGTTTAATAATTACTCTTGAAAAATGTTCAACATGTAGAATAGATGTTTCACTTATTTGTTTGTTCCCAAAGCAACTAAATTTTTTAAATATTTTATTAAACATTATACTTTAGATTACTACGTAAAGAAAGCAGCAAACCATTGAAAATTCTCAATTATAAAATTCATTGCCGTTTGTTTTAAACTTCCCATTGTAATCTTTTAAATTTAACTAGTAAAATGATTTTTGCTGGATGATCTAATTAAAAAGTATATTACAGTGTAATGTTATGTTAAAGTTTCGGAAAATCGAAGTGAACATTAATTTCAGAACACCTGCTGGAAAGTAATATCAATTCTAACTTTAAATTGGGAAAGTTTAAAGTTATGACAGATAGTTATTAGTTAATTACAAGCCGTATTCATAAACTACAGTTAGAGAACAAGCTCCATCACACAAGTGTACCTGCATCTGCAACGGATTTTGAATATCCGAACTATGAACAATAATTACCAAATACAAATTCATTTACAGAGAAATGCAATTGGAATCTGAATACAGTTGAGCGTAAATGCTTAAGCCTTAAGGAATAGTTGGGGTAAATGGCCCCAAGTCACGCATCGGGCTATGGAACATGAAATCCTCACGATGCACAAAACTTACACCATATAAATAAGGGCTTAGAATCTACAAAGGTGATTTACAATAGTATATTGTACAACGAGCATGGAATGATACTCATTTTCTATAAGTATGAAAGTTTGTAGCATGAGCCCGAGGCGAATGCTGCAAATCATACTAGTACGAAATGGACATTCCGTTCGAGATGTACACTATACTTTTTCTACGACCATGATATTATTTCTTAATTAATTTAATTTTAATAATATTTGACAATTCTAAATAAGTATCCTAGCAATGGCACCTGTACTGAAATGAACTGACCTACATTAGAATACTCATAAAACAAATTCATTTCGCACGATGCTTGCAATCTACCTCATATCCCTAGCAACAAAAAACATACAATGAGGAGATTTCTAAGCGGCCGTAGAAAATTAATATATTGTACAACAAGCATGGAATGGTATTCATTTCCTACGAGTATGAAAGTTTGTAGCATGTGCCGAAGGCGAATGCTGCAAATCATACGAGTATGAAATGGACATTCTATGCGAGATGTACACTATACTTTTTCTACGACAACGACATTATTTCCTGATTAATTTAATTATATAATAAATTTGTCTCGCTTTCACCATTCCAATACTTGACAATTCTAAATAAGTATTCTAGCAATGGCACCTGTACAAAAATGAAATAACCTGTATTGAAATACTCACAAAACAAATTCATTTCGCGCAATGCTTGCAATGTACCTCATTTCCCCAGCAACAACAAACGTACAATGAGCTGATTTCTTAGTGGTCGAAGAAAAAAGATATTCCTGTTCTGTTATTTATCATAACTTAGCAATGACACTAAAATACCGGAGTAATGCGCTTTGCCGTTTGAAAACACACCGGAAAGGAGTCAGTTTTCATCCGATCGAAAAAAGTTTTTTCTAGCTCATTTAATTTTTTTAGTTCTCGTTTAACTCCACAAGATGATATTGAATGCCATGTTATTTATTCTTCCCTTTCGCATAATTCGTATCTTCTTTCATCCTGCGTCAAGAAATATTTATTGTCTTCTTTCTTCATTTCTATGTCCAAAAATTCCTGAATTTTTCGTGTCATTTTAACTCGATTCCTCTGTGTGCAGGGTTAAGGTTAAAATGACAACTGTCGACTGTGAGAATCAGAAAACCTTTTTCTTTCTTTTCTTTTTTCTTAAAATGAGATCAAACCCACAACATTGCTTGCTTGCAGTTTATTGAAAGTATTAAAAGGTACTCTACGTAGAATGCCTCGTGTGCTGTAATTGTCTCTTGTTAATTAAGAATTCCAATGGGAAATATAATTGAAATTAGCAAATCAAAATGCAATAATTAAAATCCCAATGAACCAAAATGGCATTAGTGCTAAAAAATAAGCCTCCATGCAATCCAGAATCAAATTTCCCTATTAATTCTCCTGGCATTTGATCCAGAATTTTCGTAACGCTGGTGAAGTTTGTATTCCGACAGTCACGCCAATTAGAAGGGCGTATAATTCAATAACCGTGCACGTTTCGGCGTTGCCATCACTCAGGGAAATCGCAGCGTTTGCGGCAATCATCAGTGGTGTCGGCAGCGTCGGGGCGCGCGGGGCTTGCCAGTGTTTCCAAATCAAATAAAGCGACAATCAAATCGACCCGATAAAGAGCCATTGTAATCAGCAAACACTGTATGTACGGTTCCGTGTATTAGGCACACAGTTGTGTGGATATTGGGGTGGTTTTCGAGGTTAGAACAGTGATTCCAAAATGGCGCTCGGATTAGGATTGCTCAATTTTCAGTTTGTTGCGCTAATTCAGAGATAACCTTTTTTATAATTTCGACATTAATTTCTAATAGGCAGATTCATAAAAGGGATTAGCGCTAACTCCATTTTTATTATTACTCGTAACTTCATTTTCCATTTACAGAACAAAATTATTTTAAGTAACGTTGTAATCAAGATTGGTTAGCATAAAATTTGACACATTTTGATAATATAATTAATATAGAAATGAAGTTACAGATGATGAAAAAAAAATGGAGTTAACGTTAATCCCTTTTATGAATCTGCCTGTAAGGGTCAAGGTGGTTATGGAAAGTATTGAAATATGTACAACATTTTGTTGTTGTTTCTTTTAAAATTACAACAGTTTTGTTATTTAAATTTAACAACATATCGGACAAATTTTAATTTTATAATTAAATTAATTTTATAAATTCTAGTCATAATTTATTCTTAATAAGACAATGTTAATAATTTCATTGCTGTAATTTAATATATCTGACAAAAAAAATTTACAGGAATTTAATAAAATATTTCTATATTTTAACAATGGTTTAAGTTTCAAGGGTAATTTTGGGATATTCTGTATCTTTAAGCTTTAATTATTAATACATATGATAGTATACATATTTAATAATTTGAAAATTAATGAAACCTTTAATTAATATTTAAAACACAAATTAAAAACGATTTCAAAATACCACACTCCAAAATTTAAATTCCAGATTTCAGTTAGAAAAAATTTAACAATTTTTATAGAATGAAACTTGACTTTATAATATCTATATGTCACTATTTTTTATTTATTGACTATTTCTATACACTTTGTACTCAGAAGTAAATTTATTACAATTATTATTATTATTCCATAAGGTAAACTGGATTAGCGAATTTACATTTATTACCTAAAGTCACCCAAGTGTAAATATGAGAAGATGGAGTGAGGGAAGGAAAAAAAATCATCGCGTCTTAATTCATACTGTTCCAAAATTTATTTAAAAACTGCAAAAATTTTTTTTGACCAATTTTGATCACTTTTTATAAGTTTTGGAACAAGGTGAATTAGGACGTGGGGATTTCTTATTCCTTCTCTCGTTTCAATTACGTTTATTATTGTAATTATTAAGATGAAGAAACTAAGGAAAACAAATATATTATAAAACTTGTATTGGCTAAACATGAAATGTATATTACTCTAAGTATATTGAAACGTCATAATCGAATTGTATTGAAAACGTTCAAATTCCTGGCTGTCATCAAACAAAACCTGTTGAAACATCCAGCTACCATTGACATCAATAGAGCCAATAGTTCCCTTTTTATTCGACATTTTACAATTTTTAATTCGATTGTTGAATAAAAAGTTTAATACTACTGGTTTAACGGGCAGTACTGTTGACGGGGCTCGTTGCCCACAGAGAAAATGGATAATTAACTTTGTTCAAACGCAGAGTTTTTTCAGCGATATTGTTCAATAAAATTCATAAATTTGAATCATTTTTATTATCCACGTTGATTTGTTAATTTCACACAAAGAAGAACTGAAATAACACATTGTTTCGATTTTAACGAATGTTATTGCGTAGCTCGAATTTTGAAATACATAAATTTATTTCCATAATTTAAAATTGTTTGATTCGTTATACACTAGCCTAGAGTATAAATAATACACAATGCGATTTTTTAATCTAATCATGGAAAGTAGGATGTTTCGTTTTTTATTAACAGTACTTTACAGCAATAAAAGTAGTTTATTAAGTTAATTTGATACGAAAACACTACAATCTAGATGTACATTTTATGTTTAGTATCCCCAGGCTGGTAATAACTATTTGCATAATTAAAAAGACACGTATTCTAACTACAACAATATGAACATTTCCGTAGTGTTCTCTGTTTTGATAACATAATTCATTCTTGGCTTGTTGCAGTCTAAACGATCCATTAATCTAATTAATAGTAGGAATAATCATAAGTAATATTAAATTGTAGGTATTTCAATTTTCGTATCATATTAAGTCTGTGATTGGTCATTTTTATAATATAAGTATATGCTATGTATAACTTCACGGCTGATAAAATGGGTTAATACGACGAATTCAATAGCATAATTTTATATGTTACATTGAAATATGCAGCAATATCTCTTCATATGTATTTTAGAAAAAATGTAATATGTAAAAAATATATATTTCGTTACCGGTACCCTTATGCTAGAATTAGAAGAATTACCAATAATACGATGATTGGCTACTTCACATACTTGTTTAGCGTTGCTAAAGTATTACTGTCCGCATGATTGTATAAAAGTTATATTGTAACGCAATGAGTGAAATAGTGATGATAATTGCTGTTTTATTTATATTGAAATTGTAAATTATAATCTCTCTTATTAAACAAAAACGTTCGCTCTAAATTTATAATAATATTCTTAATATATACATATCGGGTAGAAAAATGAAATGTGGAAGGTAATATAGAGATTTCAGTGCAAATATTTTTATATTATTGTATTGGTTACCTAAATATTAGTATTTTACGATATATCAATCGAATTAAAACAATATTTATTAAGAAAATTGTAACACGGTCGTGAAAAAATGAACAAAAACGAAATGTGGTGGACATTTCTTGAAACTGTTTTAGGGTTATTTATTTACTTACCAGAAAGAAGTGCGAATAAATGAACTCTCAATTTCGTCACTATATCATTACAATATTCTACGAAATTTGTACAGAAAATAATACAACACTGTAATAATAAGTATACCTACATCTGTTTACTGAAAAGTCAAATATTTTTCGTTTCTATTTTTAATCTGTGACGATCACAATTTTACAGTATATAATTATGTAGTTGTAGATAGTAGTTGTTTTTTCACAAATTTCTTAAGCATTTCGTTGAAATTTGTGATTTAGAAAGTATTTCGTCGTATATAGAAGAACAAGCTTCAAAAATAATTAATTAATTTAGAGAATTGTAAAGATTGTATTATTAAAATTTATAACAAATAGAACGTTAATGAAAATAAGTGCGGTAATGAAGCTCTTAACTCAAGCAAAATGAATGGGATAAGTGACATTTAACTCATGAACGTAGATAAATAATTTTTAATCCTGGAAACTATAGTTTATCCAAAAGTTTTGCATATCAATTGTACGTAAACATGTATCACCTACCTACCGCAGTTTATGTTCTACCAATTTGACGTCACATCATTGTTTTACGTCTTGCAATAATTTCATTTTCAAATAGAATATAATAGGTTTATTATTATTATTGTTTTTTTTAAATTCGACTATGATCATACAGACCTCATTAACTATTGTAGTTTATTTTATTGTTTATTTTGTATTAGCTCTGCGGGATTATATAAACAAACCAAGAAAAAAGTTTGACAGGAACACAGAAGGGCCATTTCCGGTTGGCTTTAGTGTAATGACATAAAGCAAAACAATTTCGAAGAAGCTGTTATATCATCCCCAAATTTTTCCAAGCATCATAACGCTTTTGTTCACTTCGGTTTTTTATATTTATAATACACATCACACCGAAACTGGAATATTTTATGAGATACCATAAAAAGTTTGAAATGATAAAATCGTCGTTGGTTGCTACATCAAAGCCATTCTGAATGCGTGGTCTGTTCACACCACCGATGTTTCACTGACTTTAAATCGTCTTCCGTTTGAACTCCGTCGGATTGTGTGCTGAATTCAGTATTTGTGATCGTTGGTGTATGGCTGATGTATTTCATGTCAGTTTGAAAAGAAATTCTGCATGGAAAGTATCAACGGATCCGTGTGTAGAATTGTGAGGAATATCACGCTTTCCTTTCTTGTTACTTTGTGTCGCTATGATTTATTAGACTTTCTTCCGTGTTTTAAATTTTTTCCTGGGAAGTGAATTTGTCAAAGAATAACAGGTCATGTGTTGCTGTAACTAATGAGCTTCCTAATGCACATTTTATGTAAAAAAAAAATTAAACTATTTTACTTTGTATGTACGATAAAACGTAAAGGCTTTTAGACACAGTATGTTTTAAATATTACGGAGATATGCTGAAATAATGGCTGTTATTTTCTTAAAATATTCAGCAGAATATAATGGGTTTGTACGGTAATAGCCGTGTAGGATTCTTCAGTTTTTCTATGAAAGGATGTAATAATTTATTCAATCCATTGTAAACTTTAATACATACGTTGGTTTAGAACCTATCTTGAAACTTATTTTTACAATTCGTTACACAACTTCAAACATATATAATTTAATTAATTATAATACTACAGAGATTTAATATATTACTTAATTAATCCTTACTAGTTTTCAAAACGTTACAATTTAAAATGGACCACGTTCTACATGTTTTATTCGGACTGTGGATCGTGAGACAGTTGCCAATTTAAGTTTACCCCTATGGTTCCCCCTCCACTGACAACTTTGGGGGCTATGACTTGACAGCTGGTAACCGCATTTCATGTGTAAAAATATATCACCTACCGAGATCTGCGTAAGCAGAGTGCCATACACATAATGGGTAAAAGGCGTGATGATATATTTATTTTATTTTTTTGGTAATGAAGTTTTACTTTTTATCACTATGGAAAATATACCATATAGGTAAGTGATAACAAAGAATTTCAGTACCGAGGTACATATTAAATATTATTTGAAATATAGACCTACTTTTAAAAAATTATTGTATGGGTTCTCATTTATGTCAAATATTGCAATTCGCAGTCAATATTATTGTTGCATTTTACGTTCAAATTTACTATTGTACAACGTACACATGTAGAAATTATCATATCGTAAGGTTGCCAACACTGCGTTGGTCAGAACCATAGTATAATGAGTTTTATTTGAAATCGGCACTAAACTGCTCAAAAATCGTCATTGAAAGCTCAGAAATACTCACTAAAGTGACCCATTATACGACGATTTTGATCAACGCAGTGTTGGTAACCGTAAAATAATTATTGTATAAGTAAGATAATTTTGACAGAGATATGTCGTATTGTAGTAAATTTATACGTAAAATGAAATAATATGTTCAAGAAGCATTAACTAATTAATTCCGAAGAAGAAATTGAAGACAAAACACAATTTTGAGTGTTATTTACGATAACTTCAATGTTCGAGGTTGGCAAGATTGAGTGTCAGTTCCATTTGACAACTGACAGATGTATAAACTTAACCTACATAATAATATTTTTATAGTTTTTCCTAATTTTAGATTTCAAATAAAATTTAATATGTACCGCGGCATTGAAGTTCCTTAATCACTCACATGGTTTATTTTCATCGGCCCTACGGGCCTCGGCAAATAAATTCCATATTCGTGATAAAAAATTAAACTTCAGTGTCTTGATACATAAATAACTATTAATGTCTATTTAAAAGCTTTTAATAACGATTTTGGTTTTCTTTAGTTCCGATTTGAATATTTTTTTGTAACGCCTTGAAGAAAATAAATCACGGTCTGTTGCACAATTTACAGTTAAATGCCTTAACTGTCAGTTAAATAGAAAAACTGTATCATCAAAATAATTGCGAAAATTTTATTAACTGTTTTTTGTGTATTTCTTTTTCTTACGATTGTGATTTTCTAAATCTTGGTTCATCTAATCGTTATTCCTGTATCACGATTAAATAATAGTATGAAGACAACAGTTAGCTGCATGATTAAAATTCATTCGATCGACGCGTTCCTATAAATATGAACGTCAAACTAGCGTCGAATGGTACACGAACAAAAGCTAGCCAGTTCTTATAATTTAGGACATTTAGGTTAAAGTAATCAAGTATTTATAGTTGTTTAATAATAAAAACAATGTTAATGTTATTAGTTCTTAACAAATAAAGAAAAATATAATTTCAAAAAGCTTTCAGACTCATAGTAATAAATAAAGAAATCATTTATTTAAAACATATCATTTATTTTCCTCAACAGCAATATTTTCATTATAGTCAAACGAATAAAAAACTTCTTCATGTTTTATCAATAACTTTATATTTCGTTGTATATCATATACTACACATTCACATATATGTTCATTTACAGTCATTTTTCTGTGATTAAATCCAACTGATCATAAAAAAAACTGATTCGAAAGGGTAAAGGATTTTCGTTTCATGATCACAAAACAAAAAAGTTAGAATAATGAATCATGAACAAAGAAACAGGAATCTTCTTGATCATGTTTACTTTGATTACTTTGACTACAAATCAAAGCTCAATTATGTAACATTTATTTTAGCAAGCATATTATCCATGAACTTTAAACTGATCCTAAATCAGAGAAAAATCACATTTGATATGAAACTAAAATATATCACCTTGTTTTGGTTACTTACTGAGGCAATCATTATTTATCAAATACGCTAGTTGAGTTTATTGGCTTTCAGTTGCCATTGATAATTTGAAATCGAAAATAAAATGAATACTAATTAGTAATGGATGATTATATATTAATAAATCAGTTTATTAAATTATTTATAGAATTTTCGGAGGCTGTGTCAAAAGTGTAAATGAAATATTAATAAATTCCAATTGAAAATATATGAGTTTTGGTATAGCTTCCGAAATAACAAATTTAATAAAGCTAATATTAGAGTAAATAATATAAAAACAATATGTGTATTGTATGAAATCTCTGAAAACAAATAATCAAACAAAACTGTAATTATGAAATGCAAATAAAACAGTGCATAAAACTTGTTTTGTATTTCGTGGAATTCTAGAATTATAATACATGTAATTAAATATTCCTAGTATCTACAATATTTCATAAAAGCAGAATCATATACTAAAGCACCATTATTTCACGATTTCTAGAGCAGTATCGTAATATCTCAAACGCTGTCTGCCGGTTAAAGCATCTTATCCCAAAGCTAATAACAAGTTCATTAGTAAATGGACCTGTAATTAATAATATCAGATTACATCTCACACCTTGTCACACTAAACAGACCTTAATACACGTCAAGGCCTGTTCCACAAACAAAGAAAAAGTGTTGTTATTTCTTTTTCCGTCCGAAGGCCATTATATTTTGCCGCTATTTTCACACTAGGAGGACAAAATCGATTCGAAAGTCTTTTTTATTTCATTACCTGGTGGCAGAATAGCAGAATGGATTTCGTGACAACGTGTTCCAGATTATGACATCACCAGATATGCCCTCTTGGCTTCTTGGTTTCTCCAGTGCTTTCCAGAGCTTCCAGTTTTTGCTGGAGTCAGGGCAGGCCAATCTCTATGGAGCATTGTATGACGCAAGCAGTGGTTATCAAAGATTCTCAGGTGGATGTTGTGTAAAATATCATACTACACAATCATACAGGCTGGTTGATTTTTCATTGTTCAACTTATATCTGCTGAAATATAAATTATACAAAAAAAAAGTTAAATGCAAGCCTGTAATACTCGAGTACATGATGATAATGATGATAATACAAATGATATATTATAATCTTAATTTGAAATTACGTTCTTAACCCGAAAGCCTATCTACCTTTCAGTGTAAGGCTGCCGTTTAGAATTTTCCTTTAATCTCTTATTTTTTTTGAACGGTGGGGTTTCATTCCCAGAAGTCTTTTCGGGATTTTTCATCTTCCATGATCTTCTTAGCTTCTTGACATGTTGTCCCTCTGTTTTCTATTACCTTTCTGACATTCTCTTACCATGTTTTTTTTTTTCAGGTCTGCCTGGTATATATTTTATTTTGTTGCTCTGACTTTATAAACTCGTTTAGCTGTTCTCTCTTTCTGCATTCTATGTAGGTATCTCCTCCATCTTAATTGTCCTTCTTCTATGTCTTCTTTCACAGGTCTCACATTTAGAATTGGTCATAAATCTCATGTCTAAAACGGTCATACTTGGTTTTTCTTCGAAGCTTTTAATAAACCTCATTTTCACATTCCTTATTTTGTGTATTCTTCCTGTTGTCTTTTATCTGTGTTGCTACTTATTAGTTAATTTATTTATTCATACCTTTCGGGCTAGAATCTACCAAATTTATACGTATTAATTCTGTGTTATTTATATACGATTATAAATTAACATCAAAAAATATTGTAAGTTTTCTTCTTTCTAAAATGTTTCCTTTTATGCTATTTATTTCCTTGTTTTATATTTTTTATATTGAAATTAAATTACAAACGATATCTTGAACATATTATAATGGTCGTATCCGAAAGCATGAGATAATTGGAAATAGTCGTCGGATGATGGATATAAAGGTAGATAAATAATTTTACATCTCCTCGTTGCAAACGTTTCGGTAATTTATTTTACCTTCGTCAGTGCTATAAAATAATAACAATAAACACAGAACAAATTACTACATTGTGAATAACCACTAATAAATAAGTTAAACATAATTGATAATCACCTGTGAGATATGTAGGTCAAACGTAACCAGATAAAATGACATGTTTTCCAGTCGACAGTGTAAGATCAACTGTCAAACACGAAGCGGAACGAGAAAAAAGTTACTACTAATTGATCACAAATAAACCAATTTATAGCACTGATGAAGGTAAAATAAATTACCGAAACGTTTGCAACGAAGAGATCTTTAAATCCATCATCCGACGACTATTTCCAATGATATCTTGAACCATGTATTTCCAGCTTAAAACTAGTTTAATAGAATCTGGATTATAAAATAACACAAACATTTTTTCCATGTTTTCCCAATTTTCCGGATATAAATGATCTCTTGAATAAGTTTATAAATAAATTTCTCTTTAAAAATATGTATAACATGTAAGGCCTTGTCTTTAAATTCTGCCCAATACTACAAAAAAAATTGTAACAATCGGTTTTGATATTTTATTTTAATACCTTTAGATCATATACGGAATACATTGGTGTATGATGAGTGTGAGATTGAGAAGAATGTTGTTAAGAAAGTGGGAGTGAGTCAGTTGAGGTGGTTTGGACATGTTGAGCGAATGTCGAATGAAAGGTTGGTGAAACTAATATATGTGGGTGAGATTGAAGGTGACCGATTGCGCGGGCGTCCGAGGAATAACTGGTTGGATATGATTGATGGTTTGTTGCGTGAACGAATGATTCCGAGTGTGAAGAATAAACGAGCATGTATGAATCGCACTATGAATGTGGACGAGGCGAAAGTGGTGTGTCAGGATAGGAATGTTTTAAGGAGATTGATTGTTGGTTGACTGTTTTTCTGGGTTCGTGCTACCCCAGCGTGACGTTATGTATGTATGTATGTATGTATGTACCTTTAGACATCCGTCTTAAATTATATAGAAGTTGATGTACTGTGCAATTTAAAACTTATAAACAACTATATATTTTCGACTTTAGAGATACAAGGTTCTCACAAACTGAACATGTTGAGAATCCCTCGTTTGAAATATAAGGTGATCGCCCTGTACAGTGCTCATAAGTTCGTTCTTCTTATTGCGGGGCTCAAGACTCCATTCAGCGGTTTAAAGCGCAGAGATTGGCTCGTATCAGCCGATAGTAGCGATGGTTATCTCTGAACTTGTCTCGGGTTTGTTTACTTGTGATGTACAATGTTCTGCTGATGTCGTTTGATTCTGGATGCTTTTTTCTATAATTCGATACTGTTGGGATTTTCATACATATTGAATTTGAATAAGATGCTCTTTTATTTTTGTTTCTCCATTTTTGTTTTTTGCTTGCTGTCTTGTCTGCAAGGCGCAGTAAAGAGGATATATTCAAATGGCAATTTTCATAGGTTACAATATTGTTTTGAAAGTTATGAAATGAACAAGCAGTCTATTCCTTCAACCCATACAGAATTTAGAACTAGTTTTCCAAATCTAGAAATAAATTAACAACTTTGTAATAGTACCAAAGTTGTATGAAAATTAAACGAGAACTTCAATAATTTTTTAACTGTTATATTTGGTTTTTTCTGTTATATGCACTTATGCGTTTACGTCTCGACAATAATAAAAAAGAACTGCTCATTAAAATTTGCTCCAATTAGCTTGTTTTTGTTTACAGAAACAACAAACTAACGTTGCTATCAAACTAGAAAATTTCAAACACTGAAACGACGAAACAGTGTAATTTTACGGTAGCAGTTTTCCGTCGAAAACAAGTACAAGTAAATAAAAAAAAAACTTTGTCATGAACTGAACCAAATAACCTCTTTGAAATCTATAACAACAATTTTTATATTTGATTTTATATTCCATATACTACAGCAGTAAAAGCCAAGTATCTTTTTACAAAAAATCATATTCGATATAAATACTTTATTGCCAGTAAGCCACGAAATATGACGAGTATTAAGTTTTGCAATAAATATTGTATTGTATTTTTTATTTTAAACCATCGTTTAACGTGATATGTAAATTCTATTTCAACTTCAATAACATTAAGCCCCTCTAATCTTTATATATAAACAAAATATTTATATACGAATTTTGAGAACTTAATTCTCATTATCAGTTTAACTGGGAGGAATGAGTCAAGATTACACAAATTGTTAACCAAGTCAGTAGACCAGATTGAATAACTACCAAAATGAAAATACCATTTTAATCTAAATTGAAGCTGTTACACTTGAGGCAACCTAAAACTAATTACCCTTAGAAATTATAATTTCGATATTTTGTTTGTAGTGTTGACTTAAAGGTTTGCTTTCATTTTATTAAATTAGTTCGTAGACTTATGCTCGGTATTATAAATAAATTAAACTCCTATTAACTTACTAAATTTGTATAAAGTTATCCAAATGACTATAAAATGTTTGACGGCAATGTTCAAATGATGTGCACTTGCTAAAAATAAATAAATTTACTTTAAAGGTAACTTTAAGTGGCAGTTAAATTTCTTATAATACCGGACATTAGATTTGATAATTTACTTCATTTCTACATATTTTGAAATGTGTAAAGAATAACAGTGAGATAGCGCAGTGGTAAAAGTGTTTGCCTTTAGAAAGAGAGGTCGTGGATTCGAATTCGGATAAGGTAAAAAAATTTTCATGATATAATTTGGATCAGTATTCACTCCAGTTGAGACAGATCATTTTAAAAATGATCTACATCAAGATCAAGATCTTTACATTTAATATGATCTAGATCAGATCACAGATCAATTTTTATGATCGGATCTATTTTCTTAGATCAGATCAGAAATAAAAGATTTTTCTAGACCATAAAAAGATCAGTATCTTTTTTCACATTTTTTTTAATTCTTCTTATGCAAATAGAAAGATGACAATTTGAATAACAACAAAGAAAATACAAATTACTTTTTATAGTTTATATTTTTTATCTAAAGATCTAGATCAGTCCCAACACTGGTTGGGATACAATTAACTTGGCAACTACTAAGCCATCGGGCACCGGCTAATAGTTGTAACAAGGGCTTGCACCGGATCGAAAACACACATGGAATCAGTGTTAAGTAGGTAGCAATTTAAAGTAAGAATTAAGATGTCGTGTGTTGTGGTTCATTCTAGGGACATAAACCGTAAGGATTTCACAATTCCGAAAGGACATACATACGTACAAATGCGCAAAGAATGATTTACTTTTGACATCACTTTTTGTAACATACTATAAAGGAAGTATTGCAGCTTGCCTCTGATTTCATTTTGAGGTAAGTGCAATCAAAGCGAAGGGATATGATTAAAGCAACCCTTTCCCCGATTTGAAGGGGTTGTACAAATGTAAGTGTAGTAAAGAGACGGGTATGTCGTCAGACATTGTGGGAAACAGAGGGAGAAAACCATCCTTGCGTATCTTATTTGCGGTCTCATTATCGTTCTACTGCTGGTATTCACGATAGTACCGAAGAGTTTAAATTGTGGAAAGAGCAAATGGATGACGGAGGAAAAGCAGATGAGATTTTATTAGTTTGCAAGATGCCTTCGAATCGTGTTCTACAAAATTAAACAATTTACAAACTAAAAAATATTGTTTTGCACAATTAGTTAGTATAAAATCGTTTTTAACTGGAGTTTAAATTGGAGATAATTTGTAAATCTACAACGTTATTTTATTCATCATTCGTGTCTATATTTCATCGATAATAAAATGAGCATGTAGAAAAACGAATAAAAAGAAAGTAAATAAATATTAATTCAAGCTGAAAATTGATGAGAAACCTGGCTAATTGAGTCAATAACTAGAATATGCAATATTTGCAAAAGGGTTGTGTAATTTAGAAATTTCAACGTTTCTCTTCGTATACCGTCCTGCAGGACATTACAGCGTAGACAGCACTGATATAAACGGATACGAAAGTAAATATTCTCATTTTGCAATTTCCGATTTAATAAAAACTCGATATAAAATTTAGTTTGAAACATCATCGGAGTTGAATATATTTCATGCATCAGTTATGTGTTTACTATCTTGTTGACCTAAATAAAGCTCAGGAACTTTCAAATCAAATCTTATTACTAGTACATACCTTACGTAGCGATTCTGTAGAGACAGTTCCAATGACAGTGCATATTGAAATAACCTATTTCCTTTGGTATATAAATTCAATTATATTTTTTATTTCATTTATTGTTAAATGATATCGAACAAGTTTATATTATTTTATGTCATTCAGTTACGGCCATTGTCAATGATCCAATAGTTATTTGTATAAGAAATAATAAAAGTAATATTCTTTTCATTTCAATTTGTAACCGGAATACAGCAATCAAATCACATTATATATGTAATTAATATTAAATATATTGGGCACAAATAAACATTAAATTATTTTAACACATGCCAAAGTTTTACTGTCATGTTGGAAAATTTAAAATCGTCAGGATCTTACTTATGTTATGTTATGATTTTAAAATAGTTTTAGACAAAAATCCTTGAAATAAGTGTTCAGATAAATTTAGATTAAAGTCAGTAATCACATTTATTTTGCTAGTTTTGTAACCGAAATAATCGGATTTTAGGTTTTATAAGAATAACATCTTTATAGTGATGGCCATGGAATTGAAACAAAATAACAAATATATGACGTTTTACCTGTCAAGATAGTTTAGTTTTTTTTTATAAATTTTTGTTTGATTTAAATGACGGGACTATTCTCTAAAAAGTTGCTACCATAATAACTTGATAATTATGACAAAAACTAATCTTTTTTTTTTTTGTCAGCTAATGAAATATTTCCCATTGATGCGATATTGATACCATTAGCAAGTTGCTACGTAGGTAACAACTTCGATAGAGAATTGGGCTGAATAAAAAGGGTTTATTTTTGAAAATAGATAACTATTCCCATGAAATAAGTTACAAATATTTAAATGGAATTTTATTTAAATATTGAAAGAATTTTTAAAAATAAATAAATGTACAATATTTGGGTATAGATCTGTATAATTTTTATTAAACAACGACTTTTCGGCAGCAAAGTTCTGCTTTCTTCAGGTTGAATATGAAAATAATAAATAATAAATATGTAGTGAAGACAAAATAAGAGTAACATTGATTAAAGTTATACAAATTTATACAAACAAATAATTAAGGAAGATCAACAGAACTTATTAAGCTCAAAGCCTGTATTCAAATTAATTTGAGCTTAATAAGTCGTGGTTAACTGTTGTTCTTCCTTAATTATCTTATTTTATTTTAATAGGTACATAATAGAACTTTCGCTCAAACAATTATTTAATTAATTTATCTTCTTCATAGGAATAGTGAATATTATATCTTTTATAATTACAAAAATAAATCTAAAATTTATAATAAACTAAACTTTTTGACAGTTAGAACTTCATACAATTATTTATTTATTTCAATTCCATGGCAACCACTACATAAAAGATTTCTTATAATATTTGCAACAGATTATTTGGAATAAAAAACGTACAAAATAAAATTTGATTATTGACTTGAATGTAGAATTTAATTATTTACAACATTTGTTTGAACATTTCTATGTTAAACGCCTTTGGCCAGGTTTTGTAATAGTAATAGTAATCAATTTCACGATGTGTGAAATCTTGGCTATCTAACTAAATGTTTTCGAGTGAATTCTTATGAAATTTTAGCTAAACAGGATCAAATTTTTCTGATCTATGATTTTTTTTAAAAAGACGTCGAACTGTAAATTCAATTGCAACTTAAACATGGAAACTACGAGATATGAAACAGGAGTCACACGTATTGAAGTCTTTATTACAAACAAATGAAAATATAATCATGCAACATTTACATACTTGCATATGTAATTAGACACGTCACTATACATAAATTTACCATACACATAACGCTAACAAAATGAAAATTAATGCCCCCTTTTAATCGCTTGAATCAACGGAACATGTAACATAATTATAACATTTGTAACATGACAAAGAAATATCCCAACCCAACCAACACGAGAATAATCATTACATTTACTTTTTGTGTTTCAACCTAAAATTTTCCAATTGTCCGCCCTTCCAGTGACCTATTTCCCCCAGTAATTATGGCCACTAAACGTCGTTTTTACTTTCAATTAACAACTTTGCCTCTAGTTCTCTTCTTATTTATTTGTTTCTGAAAAACGTTCGCGAACTTCGAGATCGGTGCTTTGAAACGTAAGTTATTGCGCGCATGCAGCGAAAAGATACTAGCACCGGAAATGGAAAAGAGAACTATTGGCTCGTTTTTGTTACAACTTTGTTAGTTTTGGATTCGTTTGTCGTAAATAAAACTCAGTTTTGTTCCTTTGTTTTAGAGCTTCAATGTATTTAATATTCTTTTTGGCAAAGATGAGGAGAAAGAAACAATATCCTGTGCAGAAAAAGTCATTTGTTTCTTCAACAAATAATAGAAGTTTATTTCATTTAAAAGTGACTCTATTATATCGGAATCAGCTTCTTTCTTTTAGTTACAATTTATAGTGTATTATCATCGTCCACATATACCGGGTGTCTACCTATTTTTAGCTATAGAAAATTCAATGTTAATATTTTTTACCTATTAATTTTAGAGCAAAAGTTCAGAATTAAAAACTGCACCAAATGAGCCTAAATTAATAGATTTTTTTCTGTATTTTGTACCCTTTAAAAAATGACAGTTTATGTGCTGTCAAACCAGAGTTTTTATTTATATGGTTACAGAATTTAAATTCGGAAATATAATTGATGTAATTTTCCAAAACAAAATTAGTTTAATTCTGTTTTAAATTTTGTGGAAAACGATTGGCACACATATTACCATAACAATGAATATTCAATGATATTTTTATTGGTTCATATTAAATGGGGAAATACATTTAAAATTTTGATATTTACAAATTGTGGTTAACCGGAAATTACATTTTAATGTCCTTTATATTGCGTTCCAAATATAATCCTAAACAAGGGAATAAAGCAAAAAGGGTAACACGCTCTAACGGACTGGAAAAATTAATTATCAAATTTTAAAAAACTTTAGCAGCTACATTGAAATTTTAAATAGATTCGCTTTATAATTTGGAAACTTTAAACTTTATTTGCAAATTGAACTTTATATGGCTAATGAATAATTTTAATTGGGGTTGATTTGTTTGTTAATTTCCAATTATTATTCAAAATATAAACACAATTAAATGGGAATTAATTAGGTATTTTGATTAAATATTAAAGTTTATTTTGTAGCTTATTATTTTACAATAATCATTTTTACGTTTTTAAACAAACGTACAATTAAGGCACATAAATGATATCTGATACTCTGTTAATTAAGACCAGGCGCTAATTATCTGCTAATATATCTGATTTGTTGTTTGTTGAAGAGCATATTTTTAATTTGCAACTGCAAGGGAAATACGCGTACCTATAAATTATAATTATATATTTTTTCATTTATAATTGTGCTTTTCACTAGTAAATTATCAACGCGAGTTTAACACTAATACCAGTTCTACAAATAATTTATGTAGCATTCAAACAAAATAGATATTTACTGATTGGAGTATTTTAAAAGCTCGTTTTAAATGCAAATGACTAAATTTGAAACAGACTTAAATACAATACAAATTGACAAAATTATAGAACGTTGAACAGTCTAAAACTCTCAAAAACAGAGCTTGTGTGTCCAGCCATTAAGATTAGATTTAGGGAATGTTTTATATCTGATTTTAGATGATTCAAAGTCACCATTTTACCAAATTATTTAATTTCCTCAAATGTATGTAATATTGTATTTATTTTACCCGCAATTTCGATAAGCAATTAAAATTAACATATGAACTTTGACTTACGGGAATCAATGCTAAAGTTCATACCTACAAAATTTAGATTTTAATGATTGAGAAGCTTGCAAACTCTAAACTTTCCACTGACAATTAGTGGGATAGAGATGTATCTCTCTCTTTATTTCGCTCTTTAAACGCTAAAAAATACAGCATCTAACCGTATTTTTTATTAAAATGGAAAATAAAAAGAAATGAAAATTTATTAAATAAGTTTTACACTTGACATATGATTCATACAGCAAATACTAATTAAGTTACTAATAATTAATTTAATTATTGAAATTGTTTCTGAAGATACCATTTCCATCACTAAATGGTAATTCTAAGTATACCGGGTATAGAATTGAAAGGTGGAATATAGGTATTTCAATGCCATTTTTTGATATTGCTGTAAATTTTTACCCATTCGCTTTACAGCAAAAGTGTAAAAGCAAAAGTTGTTTCTAATTTAAAAATGCATGTAATAAGGCCCATTTGGTTACCTAAATGTTAGTATTTCATGATACTTCAATCCAATTAAAATTGAAATTATAAGAAAAATTATAAAAATAGTGGAACTACCCACTCGATAACAATATCACACTTAACCTTCAGCTTCGTGTGATAATATTTCTCTCGTGGGTAATTCCTTCCTTTGCCCACTTGTACAGGAAATAACTATTAACCTGCTCTTGAAATGTCAAATAATTTTGTTTTGTCTAATTTTCCATGGCCGTGTTACAATTTTTCTAATAAATATAGATTTTCATTTAATTGATATATCGTGAATACTAATATTTATGTAACAAAATTAGGTTTCTTGCATGCAAATTTTGAACAACTTTTGCATTTACACTTTTGATGTAAAATTGAGAAGTCAAAATTTACAGCAATATCAAAAAAAAAAAATTGCACTGAAATCCCTATATTCCACATTTAATTTTTACACCCGGTGTAATCCATACTGGTATTGTAAATCTGCAGTTTTAAGATGCTTCAATCGATTACTAATTCTATGTGGTATTTTAATTGGTAATTGATTCGCTTTGAACCTGCAAGTAACTGAACATAAAATATGCATTTAAAAATATTTATTTCATTGATGCCTAAAATTTTAAAACGTTCTAAAAATAAATATTTTCCATTTATTTTCACAGCATTATTTGAATAGTAAAATGAACAAGCATGTAATTTAATCCAAAATCAATTTGCATTTAAAATCACTGTACCCGGCATGGCAAAATGGTCGCTGCGACTAACTGGAAACAGTGGAATAGTTATCACGTACCTCCTGTTTGTTTAATTAAAATTCGCTCGAAATAAAGTTGCAAAATTAACGTTTACTGACAAAAATTTACCATAATTGCTGTTAAAGAAGGTTGTATTTAAATGAGTTGTGCCTTCGGGATAATTATGCGCGATTTCAGTGACAGCCCGCATTTGTAGTTGTTTTGTAATTACAATGCTAATCACAGATTACTTGATTTATCATGGGGAGAAGACCTCCGAGACTAATTAGCAAAATTGGTAATTATTAACATTGAGCATTAATAATGAATTAGTTTGAAATTTGGAGCACGTAAATGATTGTCTTGGTTGCTGGCTGTCTACACTGGAAGTTATTAATCTATATTTAGCAACATCACTTAGGATTTGTCTTAGCTTGCTTGAATACAAATGTATAGTTTGTATAAGTACAAATAAGTATGTACCATGCATAACGCTGGCTGAAGATTTTATTCTAATTACCTGAATCTAAGAGTACAACTTATAAAATAGTTTTCTCATTTAATAGCTTCTGAATAATTATTATGATGCATTGCATAGCTAAATATATACTGGGTATCTAATTTTTTATAGAACATAGGAAATACAAGGTTACAATTTTCATTAGACGATAGTTTGTATAAATTTTAGAACAAAATTGTAAATATAAAAAATGTTTAGCATTAAAAACTGCATCAAATGAGCATAAATATAAATATAAAAGTAATACTTTATCCATCCTTACTATTAAAGTATTCTTTTAGTATCGAGAATTCAGTAGATAAAATTCCACTTTACAAGTAGGTGTTGGAAAAAATATATTTTAACTGTGTTGCTTTACGAAAGTTCCTAATCAATTTATAACATAAAATGGAGAGTGATGAACATGTTTTAAATATTTAACTTATTTCAAATTCTTTAGTACGAAAGATACAGGATACACGTGTATATTTGAAATATTCAAATTGCAGTTATGTTGATGATATGTGCCACGTTCAAAATAAGTAAATGGCGTAAGATATATTTATTAATTTAAATATAAATCGATTTACTTATAATTGGACTTGTCACTCTGTTTAAAGTAAATTGTGGGAATTGCAGTTACCAGCCGTCAAACCACGCCCCATAAAGCTGTTAATATAGAGGTATAAGGGTAGACTTTAGTAAAAAAATATGTACTTTTTATACTGTTTGAAATAAAAGTGTTTTGTTCGTAATTTAGACAAAGAAAAATGAACGTTTAATTAACCAGTGAGTAATCTACCACCCGCATAATTTAAATGGACAGTGAAACAAATTAGCTAATTAGATTTTATTATTTCATTTCACTAGACTCGGGAAAGTTTTGAAAAAAGAGTATGCTTTCATTTTGAAAGTCGCAGAATACTCCAAATCATGTTTAAATTATACAAAAAGTATTATTCGTGTACTACAAAAGAAATACATAAAACGTTTGCATTTATCATATTTTGAAATCTTTATTATCTACTTATAAATTTGCGGTAATAATTTAGAGTAACAGCAAATAAGAATGATTTTCTGTACTAAAATAAAATCTTCCTACTACCCACTATTTTATATAGCTAAAATAATAAATAGAATTTACTACCAACCTGTTGCAACCCACAAATAACTATTCCGTAATAAAATGCTTTTATTTTTAGCATGTTCAGCTATATTTGCGCAGTTGGAAAATGAAAATAATCCACTTTACAATTTCGCCATGTCACGTAATCTAATTCGCATCGAGTTCAAATTCTCCGTGAACAAAACAAAAATAAAGTTGTGATCGATAGGACCTCGAAATATTTCACCACGTCTCTCCCAGTCAGCCTGTATCCATGTAGTTTAGTCTATTACAGCCAATGGAAGGGTGTCGTTCCATTTCGGGCAACGCCACTTCTTCCATGAACAATGTTTGTTCTGATTTGATCAGAGAAATCTTATAAGCCTTTGTAGTAAGATCTTTAGTGGCTGCTGTCCTTTGTAACTCATTTTTATTTATAGCAAATTTATTTCACTGTTTAGGGATGATTAGTAGTAATGGGGTCATACACCTTTTTTTCATTTTATTTATTTTCTGTAAGTTTGAGTAAAATTATAATATAAATACTAATTTTAATATTAAAAGGCATTTAGTTATTAAGATACGATTTTTTATAATTGGCATCCCATTTAAAATTTTTCGCTTGTGACGTCAGCACCTACGTCATCTTGTAATTCTACAAAACACGCTCTTGCGGAGAGCGAGGAACTACACCTACTGTCTAATTGACTGTCATCTGTCATTGTTATTTACTGAGAGGTTTTTAAAAATATAGTTTATTCACAGTACCTGGGCAAAATAATATAACAAAAATATTAAACATAAGTTTAACTTGAAAATCGTTGTTAACTGCAACATATAATTTGAGATGACAGGTGTGATAATGAGACTATCGACATTACCAACATGCGACAAGATATAGTACATCAAAGCATTTTTATTTTAACACGTCCTAAACTCTTTGTCTAAAAACGTTATAATTACCGAATACCTAATTTAATTTACCGAAGTGTTCATTTTAATAATAATAAGTAATTATTACAATTATTAATTCTGTACATTCTATTACAAGATGATGTCACGATTTTGCAACCGCGAAACTAATTATTTTTTTCTCTATTTTGTACCGTGTAAAAGTTGTGTGAGCGGGAAGTTTTGTATTGGAATATCCGATTATATTTATGATGAAAGTGAATTAAATTAAATGACATGTGGAAAAAAGTACCCATTGACAGTTCTTCAATCTTAAACTTTTTTTAAACATATTATAGTCCCGAATTAGTATGATTGCATTAAATATACAAAATATCTAGGAGCCGGACAAAATTAATTACAAATCACTGTCATAAACCTATCTATTCTACAAAAAAAAATCTGAGTGAGTATTGTCAAATTTTATAAAAACATGGTATAAATGAAAGCCCAAACAGAGAAAATTGTATAAATCACTTGTCTTCTATAACGAAAATGTACGTATATATTACTTTGTAATTCACGTAAATAGCATCTTAAAATAATTGATCTGCCAAGTGTGTAACTGCGTGACACTGAAAATATACATTTTTAATTACATCTCTGATATTTTAGAGGTTTGGAATTTATTATAATAGCCAAATGTAATAATAGAAACTGTAAATAAAAACAATATAAGTCTACAACTCATTCCATTTCATAGACTTGAATTTTATTCGTGTTCAAAATGGGAATGGCCGATTTAAAAGCTTGCCTAGCCTAGTGATAAGTAGCCATCGTTTTTCCAACTAACTACCCAGGACATGGCACTGGTTTTACCGGTAATGCAATTGATGCCATCTAGCGTGGTATGTGAGTACTAACCATAAATAGCAAACAGTCGATTGATTCCACGCGGAAAGTGGAATTGTTATTTCTGTGAACGGAAGAATCCATTTGTAAAGATATTTTTCTCAACGAATAAACAAATAACAGTATCATTTCTTACGGGTTATATATTTCCAAGTGGGGAATCTTGATACAATGTTTAGTCTTTCTTCTATCTATGATTTCTCTTTTGGTATAGTGTGTCCCATTTAAGGTACGAATGCATTGGGACCTCGAGAACCGTAAGAGATACGAGGTTGGTTAAATTAGACGAAAATTGCCTCTTTAGTAGGGTAGTTTGAAAACGTATTTGTTTTTTTAATTGAATGCATAAGTCACTAGATGTTGGCTAAAATGTAAATTTAGCGATTTTCTTTTTTTGCTGATAACTTCGTTATATGACATAACACGAGATTCTGGTTTTCACTTTCTTATGACACTTTTTAATGGTTTATTTGCAGAAGTACTCAAATTGTTTTTTATATCTAAACATTTACAAGTTACTGGTATCAACTTTTATTTTTCATATGGAGGTTATAGTAAGCCATGGCAGTTTTGAATAGAGATTTTTTTTTGATTTACTTTATTAAATATTTCAAAATAACTTGACAGAGCTTCAAGTAAATTACCACTTTCTGTTATTGGATTATCACCAAAAACTAATCAACTCTTCCAAAGGGAATACAACTGATATATCCAAAATTTCAAAATTTTCAGTTTTGTAGTTTTTGAGAAACCGTAACTCCAGAGATCCACACACAGACTGACAGACTGACAAATAGACAGGCGACAGACAAACACATACACACAGATATCATCGCGAAACTAGTAAATCGTATTCTAGGGACCCTAAAAGGTACTCAAAACTGAAATCTCACTACCAAATTTTAGCATGATTCCTATACCTCCCTTACAGGATGTGGCGGGAGGTAAAAAATACGGAAAATTATTGTGTATAATTCGAGTGCAAAGTATTTGTCACTCTCGCATGATATATTCGTGTTCGAACAACAAAATATAATTTTGCGCTCTAAATATACAAATTGCTTTTTTCTTCAAACGACAAAAAACAGTACATTATACTGCCTAGATTCATAAAGTAGATGTTTCACTGTTTCTAGAACGTGGAGATGTATATTACTTTTTCTCCTAGGTGAAAACATAAAATCGATATGCAACAACATTAGATATTTAAGGAATCATATTGTATATAGATATATTCTTTTTTTAATTGTAAATTTAATGTACAGTTTTTCTTAGTTACATTTACGAATTCTGTCATTTTCAATAATTTGATATTTTATTTAACCAAAAATTATATGAAATGAAAAACGTGCATATCAAGTGGAATCTGTAAACAGCAGGTAATTTTTTTTATTAAATATTGCATTATTTTTTCATTTCTTTGTCCTTCTGTTTCAAAACTAGCATGTAATATAAATGTAATGTAAACTGTAATTATTTTTTTCACAATAGCACATAATATACTGTTATTCTGTGTTAATGCAATAACCGAAACTACCCCTATACTTTATTTCCATGATTCCATCAATAAATAATATGTTTGATGCAATTGCAATGTTAGTGCAACCACAATGCACCAGGGATTCTAGTCTCTTGTTGTTTTAATTAGTAAACTAAAACATACACATTCAAAATAAATGCTTCTGGTATGGTTCTGCATTTAAATTGATTTAAATTTTCTATTTACAGTTATCTCAATTGATTGAATAAACAATCATAACCATTAACTATAATTAATGATAGATATATTTGTTTTATGGTTATTGTTCATTGGCAAAATTCATCTATAATAACATTAAATATAATATATTCGCCAGGAAACCATTTTCCATAATTAAATTATAATGTATACAGAGTAACGACGAAGCAAAATTACCTACTTAAAAGTATCAGAAAACTTTTTCCAAATTTTTCATTGAGTACCAAAAAGTTGAGTGAAATGATGTTCTTATAATCAAGAAATTTTAGGAAGTTCTGAACTTCAGTCGTAAGATTTAATATTAATATTAATTTTATGGATGTTTCAACCCAAACTTTGAAGTTTGTAACTCATATGAATTTGAAAGGGCATATGTAAGCACTCATATTTATTTAATAACCAAATATGAGAGAAAGGTCAAATACAGCATAGGTACCTTTATCAACATGTCAGATGTATAAATGGAAAATGTATTAAATAATTATATACAATTTGATTTAATTCCCACGTAAATGATTTATTTATTCCATTATAGCGGAAACCTATGACGCAATTCCGTAGTAATTCAACTCAACTAATTAGAATTATTGTTATTGTTGCACTAGGGCGAAAGCCCTTAAGCATTCATTACAAGTGACTTTAACAATTTTATAATATGTAAGCTTCTTTAATGGGACTTATATTAAAAGAAAACAGTTTCTGGATTGCAATCAAATTAAAAATTTTTTTTTTATCCTCAACCGGATTCTCTTCTACCCCACATGGGTCTTCATCAGGAGGTGACAACAATAGTTATTTGTCTAACTAGAGAGGAAAGCGCTTCTTTTTCCCCTCGAGTTCGAAGTTTGCCTCATGTGCGCAGCGAGTGAAGCATTTCAAACGAGAGTGGAAGAAGAGCTTTCCTCTCGTGTTAGACCCAACATTTTTTTCACGATATGTTTCTAAAAACGATTTGCTCGGACCAAAATACACTTTGAGAACACAACAGATTGGCTGACACGTTAAAAGTTAGGTTATCAGACACAAGGCGGTGTAGTAGTGTTGCCAATGAACCAATCTTAAATAAGTTGTCAAATTGTGATTTAATAAGAAAAAGAAAAATATAAGACATAATTGTAAAATAATTTAAAGTATGTATATCACTACAATAAGGATTTTCAATAAAATTAGGAATTTATTTATAATTTTTATATTATATTTTTTGTAAATAACATTAATATTGGTAACACTTCTATATTTTCCTCTCTGGAGAGGAACAACACATTTTCCTCACTATTTCGGGAGAAGAACGGTTGGGTTTCCTACCATGTCCTGAAAAAATATAATGTTTGAAGTAGAGCACCAAATCAAAATAAAAGTTGTCATTACTATAAACATTTTAAGACAGTAAATAATTAAAACCGAATAATCGTACTTTACATAATAATTTGTCTTTATTATAAACATTTTAAAATAATATATAATTCAAACCGAACAATCGTACTTTACACAAATATTTGTTTAATTTTGACAACTTATTTTTATCCTTATCCACTCTTCTAATATTTCCCCAATATTCCTGCACTATTAAAATTCCAACCGTAATTTTAAGAGTTTTCATCAGTTCCATCCATAGCCTAAAATCCATTACATTAGAACTATGTTCTCAATAATTTTGTAGGAGAAATTTTCACAACAATTAATATTATTTTTTCACGACATGCCAGGAAACCCTAACGTTCTTCTCCCGAAATAGTGAGGAAAATGTGTTTTTTTTTTCTCTAGTGAGGAAAATATAGAAGTGTTACCAAAATGAATGTTATTTACAAAAAATCTGTTGTAAAAATTATAAATAAAGCCCTAATTTTATTGAAAACCTTATTTTAGTTATGTACATACTTTAAATTATCTTACAATTATGTCTTATATTTTTCTTTTTCTATATTAAATTACAATTCGACAACTTTAATTTATATGATTGGTTCATTGGCAACACTGTTACATCACCTTGTGTCTGATAACCTAACTTTTAATGTGTCAGTTGTGTTGTATTGTCACAAGTGTATTTTAGGTCCGAGCAAACCGTTTTTAGAAACATGTGAAAAAATGTTGTGTCTAACACGAAAGGAAAGCTCTTCGTCCACGAGTGGGAAAAGGAAGCCCTTTTTTCTCTAGTTTGACAAATAACTATTTTATTTCTTTAAATATATATCTTTTATTTTTGTATGTACATATACTTTTGGAAGATTTAATATTAAAATATTTTTAATATTTAATATGAGGCGAATTGTGCCTATCAAATAAATCGACGCATCGCTTTGAAAGCCACTATCAACTCAGTCTGAATCTATTTGTGTTTTTAGGTTACCGAAAGCAAACATATTGAAAAGCTTTACAGATTGCCAAATCTACTTTCGTGATTGAAACAATTCGATTTTTCCATTGAATTGCATTCGGATTGACTACTGATTTACTATTAATTCAATTTGAAACTAATTTCAGTTCTATTGCATTTAGAGTGTTCTTTTAATCCGATTTAGTTGTTTGGGTGTTATTCGATTTGTTCAAAATATTTACTTCAATAAATTTTCAAGCTTTTTTGCGTATTTACGTAGTTGTACAAAAAAATGTCAACAAACTGAATTGTAGGTCAAACTTTATAAAAGCGACGAATTTCATTAATATTCGAGTGAGGATTTTCGTTTATGGAAGTCATACATATCAATTATAAAAGTTTTGCTGAAAGTTTTGAATACACGCTATTATATTTCTGACAGAATTTATGGAAATTAATACATTAGTCAACATATTTCAACAAGGTTAAAATGTATTAAGGATTACAGACATATATTTTTAAGCTGCGTACAGAGTTACCCAATTATCAATTAGAATTAACAATTGAGCCTTTACTTATAGAAACAAACGCTAGCGTTAACATCAACAAAATTAAAGACTAATTAAGAAGCTTAAAAACTTTCCACTTGCATGCTCTACTTTTTTTGTCAAAAATATCAAACAGTGCAGCACTTAACCGTACTTTTCTCAACATAAAAAATTGTATGAATTTTAAATTGGTGTCTGATAATTTCAACATTATTTATATAGACGACTTTTCTTTTTTTTTACTTATTCATTATTTCATTTTCTTCACTTCTCTCCTCGAATTTCTTTCTTCAAATGTCATTGAATCTTCCCAACATCTCTTCGTGCTAATGCTGCTCAGATTTCTTGATTCCACGTTTTTTTTTTGGCCTTCCTCTTTTATTTTTCTCCGGTTGGCTTCGTAGACACTTTTTATAACTTTTTCATCTTTCATTCTATGTACATGTCTCATCCAGCTTTTTTTCTTGTGTACAACGTTCCTGATACGATTTAGTTTTTTTCTTTCAAATTGTAAGTGTTTATTGAGAAGCTTGCGAAATCCAAGCTTTCCATTTGCAATTAGTGGGATAAAAATATCATATCTATATTTTGTTTTCGGTTATCAAAGAGCATAGAACCTAACCCATATTCTTAATATGTAAGTGTTTTTCTTCTGAGAAATATAATAGCACCTACATTTTTCCCGTTTTGATTACATAAATTTAATGACACTTTTTTTTGTTGAAATTAATTGTAATTTCGTCATGTAACTAATCACGAATTTTATAAAAATGGTGACTCTCTTAAGTTGAGATCCCGATAGGTCCTTAAACCACCCTAAAATTAAGCATATTTGAAACATGTTTTCAATAATACGCTTAAAAACAATATCAAAAAATACAATACTTTTTTTAAAAAGTAAATATTACGCCTGCAATTAATTATTAAAAGTAAATTATTTTTCGTATGACGTCAGACCGACTAGTGACAGATAGAGATTACGCGCGCATAATTTTGGCCATCTTGGCGTTGAGTGTTGTGTTCTGTCAGTTGCATTATTGTTTTTATTTGTTTAAATCTTTAAATTCTCATAAAAATTACAATTATGGCTATAAAGTATTGCTTTGTGCCAAGTTGTGAAAACAACAGCAACAAAAATTCAAAATTGTTATTTATTTCAGCGCTGTTCTGTCATCAGGCACTATGACGTCACACGGTTTTTTATAGAATATTTATTAATTATTTATATGCTTAATAATATTACAATACAGATGAAAACACGAAAAATATTCATAAATTAACGTCTATTTTCGAAAAATACAATAAAAAAATATTGTTTGAGGAGCCTATTGTGGCTATTGCAGCAAAACTACTCAAAAAGGGCTAGGGATATTGAATCATTATAATGTATTAGTTGAATGTTTAGTTGTAAACTACTGGCACAATTTCTATAAATTAGTTATTTGCCAGTTGAACTGCTCGACAAATATTTGCCTAGTAATAAATTCAATTCGAGAACTCGCAAATTTGAGCAATTAATCATTCGTGCCAGTAGTGGAACAAGTTTATTTGCTTTGGGAACAAGAGCTTTCATTTTGTTTTTGATAGCGTATTACAAACACGTGCGATGCACAAAAACACGTCGAAAAGTTGGCTGTGGTTCGTTCGCCGACTGTTACAAATGGTAGGCGGGGCACAAGTGAGGTTAAGTTTATAGTTCAGAGATCAATCCAGTGTAGCTCGCTTTTTTATATGCGCTGAGAGCTTTCGGGCTCAGGTTCTAGAGCCCTTTTGAACTCACTGTTATCGGCTGCCTTATCACTGCCAGTAATTTATTTTCTAACCATCAATTCGCTTTATAACTCCAGTGCTTCAGTAGTTCGCTCCGACCTCCGACGAGGTGGCTTTGGGATTGTGTGATGCGCAACTGTCGCGGTGACGTCGTGGTGTGCCTGGCCAGACGTCACGTCCTATCTGATCACATCGGGAGCGGGTCAACACACTTCATGTGTTCAATTTATTTTTATTGACTGGGTTCCTTACTACTTAAGTGAATTATTTTCAGGAGTTCTCCAAAATGAAGAAAAATAAAAGTAAACTTATATAATTTGACGTGTATTTAATATTGAACAATTTTTACTACTCTTTTCATTAAAAAACAATTTTGTTTCATTTGATAAATACAAACAAACACATTGTTTATTGCCGTGTTCATTTTACATACCGAGTGTAGAATTGAAATAGGTTACAATGCTATTTTTACCTCCCGCCACATCCTGTAAGGGAAGTGTAGAAATAATGCTAAATATTGTGTAGTGAGTTTTCAGTGGATGAGCACGTTTTAGGGTCCCTAGAATACGATTTTAATAGTTTCGCGATGATGTCTATGTGTGTATCTGTCTGTCTGTCAGTCTGTGTGGATCTCTGGAGTTATGGTTTCTCAAAAACTAAACTAAAAATTTTGATATTTTGTTTATATCAATTGCATACACTTTGGAAGAGCTGATTAGTTTTTGGTTTTAATCCAATAAACGGAAGTGATAGTTTACTTGAAGCCCATTCAAGTTATTTTAAAATATCTCAGTAAATTCTGGTTCAATAAAAAATTTTTTATTAGTATAATGTTTCAAATATTATTAGCTACAATTATTGTTTGAAACATTTTCCTTTTACTGTCATCATTTACGAATTACAACACGTTAAAAATTTGATATTTTCGTATAAATCTGCGAAAAATTTAAACACGCCGTGCTTTAAAGGTTGCTATGCAACAACAAAAATAATTACTATTAATATCTATCAAATCTGTCATGACAAATTGTAAAAAGAAAACGAATCTACATAGTAAAGTAAACAATAAATACTAACCAATCCCAATGTAAACGATATACGTCAACGTCACACCGCAAAATTATAAATGAATCAATAAAAATGTGTGGCTTTCCAGTATTTCTCCAGAATATGATGCAGGTATACAAATGTATAAGTAAGCTCTTCAAGCACTAGCGACGTTAAAAACATTCTGCTTCTCGTCGTGCTCTTAAACTCGACGTAAATGTTTTGAAAGCTTACTTATACACTTGTATCATAATATACTATTAAAAAACGGCGTGATATTGATTAAACTCTATTCAGTTTGGTATTAAAGTAAAAGTCTGAGTGAGAGGGCTTGACTTCAAATATCAAAAATTAACTTTTGACGATCGTTAATTGTTTTTTTTTTTTATATAAGTTAATTGAATCCTACTAAGTCTTCAGGGGGAAATTTTAATTAGAATGTCAAAAAATTATTTTGAATGTCAATTGTTTTTTTTACAATAATTAAATGAATCTTGTTGTTTGTCAAAGGTCTCCCAGGGCTGCACAAATTAATTTTAAGCGAACATCAATTGTTTTATAATAGTTATTAGAATTCTTTCTAGTTTGGTAGCAAATTGATACATTTAGAATTAAGTCTTTTCGCTATTTTGAATTTTATAATATGATATATTTATTTGAGAAATGTACATAATTTTTTTTTGAGGTCTTATGAAATTTCTGAATATCGTTTGTGTATCTATCTATACATAGTTAAAAAATAAAGTTGCTGTGAGAATCAAAGTAAAACAAATATATCTATTCTATATTTATTATATTTATATGTACAGTATTATTCAGAAGTTATGCCCCATAGCCAGCCCCGCCACAGGTACCAGAACCAAATGAAAAATCGACATACGTTCTTGCTGGTCGAATGAGAAAGATAAACGATAATTCTGTACAAGAAAGATTTGTAGTGGTCACCAGATTTTTTACGTATACTTGTATTATATACAAAACTAATTCATTTTGTTGGAAATTAGGTATCTTTTCTCCTGAAAGAGGATATTTATTGCAAGGAATCTGAAATGTAAAACCGATAAACTTCGAACACTTTGATCAGTTTTGTGTTTAAAATTAATACACCCGTGTGTGTACGTTATTATGAAGAAGAATATACTCATATAGAAAATATTTGGGTTTAATAAAATTTCTATAATATTACGATGAAATTCTAAACCTATATTTTCCTCTTCGTTTTGATACTTAATATTACGCTTTGTATAACTTCATAATCAAGATGCTTCTGTGAAGTAATCGCACTTTCTAAGAAACTTTGCGATAAACTTGTTTGCGCTTTTATATTTGGAAAGTTTCTGAATACATCAATAAGTATAATACATTTAATATCCTGGGATTACTTTTTGCCAGATAATAAATATTTTTTATACTAGACCTCATTCTAAACCTTTTGGGATATTTGAATTATTAACTTTCATTTTTTCATGCAAATTATCTTACGTAATTGAAAATAGTCGTAGTTATTATACCGAAGGAGAAGTTATAGTTTTTATAGAACAAATTATAATGAAAGCAATTATAAAATAATTGCTCTGAACTGTAGTATCTATATCGTTAGGATTTTAAAACAGTTTTAATGATTTGATATTTGAGATATTTTATTATATGAAGACCATTAATTTTGTAACTCTTTTACATTTTTCTCTCTTGACTCATCATTGTATAATATGCATTATTATAAATTATTAAGTTAGATAATTTCCTTCAATATTATTCTAAATTCTAATATGTATTTGAAACTTAGAAATTTTCTCTGTTCCAATGCGCATTTCCATTGTAAAAGTTTATGATGTAATCATGAAGCGAATACTTATTTTTGAAGACAATCGTCATCACAATTTTCTGAAGTTAGATTTCCACATAATTTTGTTTTATTTTCCAGCCTTCTGAATTCTTAAAATAGTTCATTTCTTTGTGAATCGATTTTCTTAAAAGGTTTCGAATTGTAGGAAGGCGATTTAATAATTCTGATAATAGTTCTATTTGATTCTACTACCACTTACGTTTTATGTAAGTAAGGAATGGCAGTTTACAAAGTACTATATTTCTCAGCACTTAATAGTTCGGAACCACGAGGCTGCTATATTTTATCTTTTTAATTCCGTTACTAGTATAATTCACACGAGCGTGAAATAGGAAATTCTGCACGAGTTGCACACTATACTTTTTCTACTATCACTCTTTTGTCAATATTTAATAATAATAATTCTTGCTCTTCAACAATAAGAAATTACATCTCAAACTCAATCTATTTGACGCGCAGATGTGCGCAGTGTAACCAACTATATATCTATAGATTGTAATATAAAAACTAAAAATATTTTATTCAAAAATTTATATTGTATTTTCTTCGTAATCTCAATATTGAAATATTAAACTCTGAAATAATTATTAATTATTTTATAATATATAAATATAATTATACTTAACATATTAATATTATACAGTATTATATTAATAGTAAGTTTTCAAGCTTTGTTTATTGTGGAGAAAGTGTAATTTTCAGTAGTGATCGTAGGAAAATAGTATATCATTCTCATGAGTAATAGCCATTACATGCGAGTAGAATACTATACTTTGCTTTTTTTCTTTGAAAAATACTAAAAACTGTTTGTTTATCAAAGACGATTTGTAACAACCATCGCTAGACTACGTACTGATGTAACAAAATTTTGAAGTAATTTTACATTTAACAGAAAATCTGAAAACCTATTATACAGTTACAATTATTTAAGCTTAAAAAGAAAACAAAAGTATGAAATATGAGAAAATTAATGTCTTTGGATTTTTATGTGGGAAAAAAATACATAAAAGTCATTTTGTTTTTTCGGTTTCGACAGGTAAGATTTGAATTTGACATAACGAATGAATTATATTAATTCATTGAACTGACAATATTATTTCATTAACAACAGTGACAAAGAACATTAATTGATAAACTATAATAGCCTGCTGAGATCTTTTCCCGACGACAATTTATTAGAACTAATATCTAAATTATAAGTAGAGGGAAGTCTTGATTTAGAAAAAGATCATTTACAATACTTTTAAATAATAATAATGTTGCATGTAAGGCACGTTTCACTTCTAGGTAAAACTGTTAAACCAAAGTGCTTATACATGCATTTGTTTCAAAATTTGAATACAACGCTGAATCAGTAAGAAAATACTCCTCGTTTCATTGCAAGATGTCATTCCGAAGCCATTTCCTCAATAGCGTATGCGCATTTACCCGGGGTTGTTGTGGGTTTCCCGTATTTTGATTCTTCTAACGGGTAGAAAATCCACCCCGCCCTGTCGTCTCAATCCCACGGCATTATTTTCTAGCTCGTTGGCTCCGATCTCTAAGGAATGCAAAATAGAATGGATCGTTTTAAAATCGGATCGCATCCGACTTCTTCGCCCACGAAAGGCAGGTTGTAGGGTGAAATGAAACTTGACTACATGAGAGGTTAGGAGGTCGCCCTCGGCGTGGGTCGGTTATCGGGGGAAACAAATAAATACGCCAGCATGTTTGCCGTCTGAAATCATTTCGGATTGGTACGTGCTTAAGTTGTAATGTGAGATGCGGGGAAATGTTATGTTTATTTATGTGTTTGGTCTCGGTTTGAACTACGATTTATAGTTACGTGTGCGTAGATTGATTTGAAATGCTGCGCACATCTTAAAAATGTGTGAATTATTGATCAACAAATTTATGTTATAAGATGGTGTCTCTGAAGGGAGCAACCTATTGGAATACCGAGAACTATAAAACATTTTTCATAAAAAAAGTTTATATTTTTAAATATTTGACATTCGAAGTGACTGATAATTTACTAAGGCACAGAGCACGTGTACTACAAATTAATTTTGAGAATATTTATTTGTCAAACTAGAGAGGAAAGCGCTTCTTTTTCCCACTTGAGCTCGATGTTTACCTCATGTGCGTAACGAATGAAGCATTTCGAGCGAGAGTGGAAGGAGGGCTTTCCTCTCGTGCTAGGCACAACATTTTTTTCACGACATGTTTCTAAAAACAATTTGCTCAGTCTGTAAATACACTTTGACAACACAACTGACTCGTTAAAAGTTAGGTTATCAGACGCAAGGTGGTGTAAGTGTTGCTAATAATGAATCAATCTTAAATGCAAATTAAAGTTGTCAAATTGTGATTTAATCTAGAAAAAGAAAAGTATAAGACATAATAGTAAGATAGTATACATATCACTAAAATAAGGATATTCAATAAAATTAGGAATTCATTTAACATTCATATTGGTAATACTTTTCCTCACTAGATAGGAAAAACACCTCACTATTTCGGGAGAAGAACGGTGTGGTTTCTTAGCATGTGACAAAATAAAATGTTTCAAGTAGAACACCAAACCAAAATGGGTAAATCTATTTTATTTAATAACTGAAAAACTATAGAACTGTAGAACATTGTACAACAAACACAGATAGCCCTCAACTGCTGTCTCTCTTGGCTCGCATTCTCAACGTTAATGAGCGTTCCTGTATTATTATATTTCACTGTATATAATACAAAATTAAATTATAAATTTATTAACACTATATTTAATAATTTCCCGCTATTTGTCCACTTCGACCACTAGAACTGTTTGTTAGAAATCTCAAAGAAAAGAGAGCACTAAAAAAATTATGGGAAGTAAAAAGGACAAATTGTTATACTACTGTTAATGTAAATAATATATCTTCCATCTATAGCACCAAAATATACAAGTGGCTTATAAAACATTTATCCTTTGGGTTACCATTGACAAATTACATAAATTTTCAGCAACAAACGTAGCTAACCATAGAGCAAATAAGCAAATCAAGCTGTGAAATGAAATGAAATATTTTACTTTATTTTGTTATTATATGAAGGCTATTGTTGATTTTATTGGAAAAAATATAATAAGCAACAAGGGATGCAAGTACCTCAGAAGGTAACATGAAACTTCCGTCAAGATTCTAAGGAAAATCGCGTCCAGTTTTGTTTCTTATATTATTAATTAAACTAAAAATGTACACATTTCATGTTCTATGTTAATAGAGTTCTATTTAATATTAAATTATTACTTGTGAGACTTGTACTCTATATTTAAATTTTAAAACGTGGTGTTTCTTTCTTTTTAAAGTATATTTCAAGATAGTATCTACGTGGGATTTTCAAAGACCTTATTAAAAGCAATGTTTATTAAACGAAATACGAAAGAGATATGAAATTGAAAATTGCGTTTCGTGAACTCTAAAAATATATATTTCCATTTAAGACCTGATTGCAAGTCTTAGAGATTCTTAGAATTTAAATACAAAAAAGGACGCAAACTAAAATGTCGTCAAACAGCTATAAATATAAAATCCATTTCCATATAAATTTATTATAATGTTTAACCATTCCATTGAGCACCACGTACCTTTATCAATTACCAAGCGATATGAATTCAAATTGAAAGTTTATAGGTTATCCGTGTTAGATAATGTTGCAAATTCAAACTTTTATCCAGGGCGTTAAGAAACGCATCCAGCGCAGCGAAGCGGCGTCTGCCCGAACTACTTTGCTTCCGTTTTATCGTGCGGAAATCCCGCCGAGTGTAATATTGTCTGGCAATCTAGGAACTTGTTGAAACCCTTTAATGGCTTTAAAGTATTCAAGCGACCCAAAGTAAACAAGGCAACAAGATTAGAAGGAATTACGAACCTGTGTCTGTTTTGTGATATTTGTGTTTGTTTCACAACTGGGCTTTGGACTTTTTTGTTGCACCAGACGTGATTTTTAATGTGGCTTCTCTAAATGAATAAGTTATTATGCTCTTAAGGTTGAGAGGAATTTTATGTAAAGGGATAATTTGTTATATTTTTATGAACTAAAGTTTTTATAACCTACTTCATTATAATTTAAAGTTAAGGAAGGTGTTATCACCTTAATCTTCATTTAAAATTGCATCAGCAAAACCACATTTTTACTTTAAACTTAAGCTAAATTTAACAATTAGGTCATTATTCTTCTACAAACAGTTGTCGTAAGTTGAGGTGCTCAGTAATGTGGTCAGTTATTCCTCTAGTTCCCCGTACAATAAAGTCTTTCGGGGGAGGGGAAGATCGTAAGTTGACGGTAGATAACTGCACTTCATGTGTACACTTATTATGATTTAACGAAATATGCGATTTCATAAAGCTATATACAAAAAAGTGCCGTAAAATTTATCGTAATTTCTGAAAATTTCATAACAATTAAGAAGCTAAACATGATTATTTACTGAATAATTAATAGTATATTGTATAAGGAGCATGGAATGGTATTAATTTCCTATGAATATGAAAGTTTGAAGCTTGAGCCAAAGGCGAATACTGCAAATCATACGAGTATGAAATGGATATTCTATGCGAGTTGTACACTATGCTTTTTCTACGACCACGATATTATTTCCTAATAAATTTATATTTTAATAATAAATTTGTCCCGCTCTCATCATGCCAATACTTGACAATTCTAAATAAGTATCCTAGCAATGGCGCCTGTACTGAAATGAAATGACTTGAATTAGAATACTCACAAAACACATTCATTTCGCACGATGCTTGCAATATTCCTCATTTCCCTAACAACAACATACATACAATGAGCAAATTTCTAAGTGATCGTAGAAAAAAGTGTTTTTTAAAAAGTTTGGTATATTTTCAGAAAATGCATCTTATATCCTCAGTTTATCAAACAGTACGGTAATATTTTTGTGTACTCGAAATGGGCAAAAGATGTCATGATATACGAATATATTAATTGAATATTTCACATAATATTTGCCGAATTTTGACCTCCATTCTGTATCTTTTTAGCATAGTTTTCCAAAATACTTGTAAGCTTTTCAAAGCAAAATATAGAATTCACAAAAGACGATAGAAATCCTACAAGGTACATACAAATTAGAACAGCAGAAAATTAAAATCAAACTAGGCAGAAATAAGGGGAAAGAGACAGAAAGAAAAATTAACGACGTGTTAAATAAACTCCACTAAAATTAATACAACGGTCTGAATTTGTTAGTCGTATTGTAAGTGAGCTTAACATTAAGCTGTGTACTTAATTAGGAATTAAGATTAGCAATTAAAATTAACAGTTGCGCATTGATTTCTTGGGACCAAAGCAGGCATTCGCTCAAATAAAAGGTGTTAATTAATATGTACTGATTGAGAAGCTTGCAAACTGCAAACTTTTCACTTACATTTAGTGGGATGTTATGCTGCCTTTTGTTTTTGTCAAAGACGTCGAACTCGAACAGTATAGCATCTAGGTACCTAGCCGTCCTTTTAGTAATATGGAAAATACTCATAGCATGGACATGAAATTTTTAAAATAACTTTTACAAGTTTTTCTTTTAAAGTGATTTTAAAATGACATTTGTTAGCTAATTCGCCTATTGCAAAACATGCGGATACATGGTAATGCGGTAAAGAGCAGCAATGTGTACGGCCAATTTTTTTTAGGAATTTTTTAGAAAAAAATACTGCGTCTTATTTTAGTCGCTTCGTCTATCTCTCTTACACTTCCGTCATTGTGCGATAGAGAAAACTTTTTAATGTCACTTGAAAAGAAAAATTTCATCGTGTAATGCACGCTTTAGTTTACTACTTCATTTATCACAGTATAATAAAATTATTGAAATGGCTTCTGAACATTATTTCAATAGATGTACTAAGTATGGAAATACTAAGTATAATTTACATTTTAAATCGGTAGTCTTACGATGCTTGAACCGATTGCTATTTCTAAGTGGTAATTGCAATTAATTGAGTCGCTCTAAACGCAGCTTTAATCTAAATATAAATGCGGTAATTTTGTGTCTTGTAAACAGCCATTTTGTCTTTGCGTTTATAACATTTAAGTTTTCGCTTGTTTAAATCATTCCCTGAAGAATATGCCTCATTTATTTGTATCATTTGTCGTATGCTTCACGATAAAATAAAACTCGACGTCTTTTTGCCGTATAGCATTGTTCTGAAATATAAAATAGTTCTCCAATATTCTATTGTCTACCAATCACCAGACACTGAAGTATATTCAATTTCCTTCGACGTTCGGTATGCGAAATTGCCTTATTAAAATCGTGTCGCGTTTATACAATTCTACAGGAGGAAATAAAAAGGACGAGCAGTACAGTGTGCTACGGCGACTGCCGATGACAACCAACATCAAAATCCATTAACGCATCTATGAATGTATGCATGAACACGGGTTTCCAGATGCCAGATGCCTTCCAGAGTGTCAGCGTGGCGCGAGGAGCGTGCTTTCGAACTTTTCTTATTCTGCACACTCATACCACATATTATTTAAAAATTATCGTCGGACAGACAATTTATACAATAAGTTTATCATAATCTTATTCGTTTAACCCTTTTTGCAATTCAGTATAGGGTGTCAGAACTTATTTTTCTTAAGATTTTTAAGCTATGTGTACCTCATTTCCTACAGTACTTACAAAGAGTATATAATAGTAGGTATATTCTACAACAAGTAATGGAATGGCACATATTCAACGCGAGCAAAAAGTTTGTAGCCCGAGCCAAAGGCGAGGGCTACGGTTTGCGAGTGTGGGATATGTCATTCTGTTACATGTTGTGGACTATACTTTCTATAACAAGATTTTGGAATTTATACAAAACAATACAAATGTTGAAAATGTCAAACTCAAATAAATAAAATAAAAATAAACAGACGTAACCATAGTTACTGAATCAAGATACTTCATATATGTGCGGTTCTGATTCGTCGAAATTATTTCATACGCGGCGTATGGAATACAGTTTTTAGTTGTAGAATGCGTAGTTTCCAAAACAGTGTTATAGAAACTGTTTTCCTTTCCAGTTAATTCACCCTTCTCGGCAAAGTTCATTATTGGTTTATTAACAGGCGTTGTTATTGAAGTATTCCAAGCTGAACGGACAACATAATAATATATTATTATACCATGTACCTAAGTCCAAGTCTGGTTCTGACACATTATGGTAAATAACATTTTTGCGCGTGAAGTGCGGTTACCTTCCTTCCATCCTATCATGACTTCTAAAGATGTTAGTGGACATAAGGGATAGTTTCTTAATAACCGTGTAACTATTTATCTCATAATAATAAGTCCTACATTACAGGAACATGTTCTTTATTTCATTTGCAATACATCCTCATTTTCTTCGTTTTATGTCTACATGTTTTTGCATTTATCATTTATCCTGTGCTAATTACTGCTGCGATCTTCTTTTAAAGCTGCCACAAAGAGAAGCAGCCTGCTAAAAATGTGTTTGTAGGTTTTAGGTGAATAATACGCTATGTATTTGAAATCAATTAACCTTACGCTTAAAATTTACTGGAACAAATACTATGACAGAAATTTCCTATAATACACGTATATTTCTACCCAGATGTTTAAAATTTCAACTTAAAATTATTTCAAAGCAATCATTTTCAAACCTACATATGGTTTTCTCAGAATCGAGTCTTTCTCCATGGACTGGCAAAAAAAATTTTAATAAAAAAGTAGTTATTTGTATATCAAGGCAATAAAGTATAATTTTTTATTATGATCATGGAATAAATTATATGAATAATAAAAAAATATAGTAATGCCGCGGTATGCATTATATTTTTTCCGAAATCGTTTAATTATTAATTAAAAACATAAATAAATACCATTATGTTTTTATAAAACGTCAGCTAGCTCTTGCAACGGGAATGGCTGTGATAACAAAAGTACTGTAAAATTTGATTATAATTTTCATTATGTTTTATATATTCTTAGACGTGTTCTACATGATCTGCATTAAATCCGATAAATTATCATCGAAGGTAAATAATAAACAATAAAAGTCTGTAAAGCAAAATTTTGACATAAGATGCTGTTAAGTTTTACTATTTTGGCTAACTTCGCGTAGTACTATAGTGTGTCGATTTAAAAAAAAAAAATAGTATTTTCTTGTTTAAAAACTTTCACGTTAAACTACATTATGATCATTTTGAACTTTGAAACAAACGGCTGCAGTTCAAATATTTAATTAGTACTGGTGCATCCAATGATACATAGGTAATACCCATTTCGATTTACATTTATATACTTACCGTAAAATTTACGGTTGATGTAAAAGTTTATGTCGAAGGATCTGTAACATCAAATGATACAATAAAAGTTTTACAACAATTTGAAATAAATTGATTATTTCCATAAATATAACAGAACCATTTTAACTTTAACCTATCTTATGTGAAGCACGAGAGGCGTACATTATATTGTACACATATGACTTTATAGTAATAATGATTTGAACATTCCACTTCATTCACAATTTATGAAAAAATGTTAGTCGTTCATATTGGAGTAAACAACATTCTTCATTCCAAACAACATTTCGTATATTTCGGTGCGCACGTAGAGTTTGTGAACACGCAGTCGTGCATGTGAAGCTTATACATAACCTATATGGTCGCACAAGGTTACCGTGCGCCACGCCAATGTTGGTCCCGAAAGTTTTCGGCGGCGAGTTCGCTGTTTGTTTTGCACCCAGACGAATCCACAAACCTCCTCGGGATTGGAAACCCTTACACAGCCTACGTTCCATACGTTCTCCGTGCCTGGTGCACGTTTTCAACAACAGATGTAGATCGCGCATGTCTGTCTCGACCGAAGCGAACTCCCAATCTCCTTTATGATTTCACTCGAAGTGTACGAGTCCTGTACTTTTCATTTTGGAATACGTGATGTGTTCTGAATGTTCCTCAAAATGAACTGGAGTCTCGGTCGGTGTGCTTGGGTTATCGGGCTGAAGATATAGCTTACATTTGCGCTTGTTACTTACTCTGCATGTTAAAAGGGATTTTGTAATGTAATGCTGAAAGAACGGATCATTATTCTTTGATGAAATTGAATGAAATGACTTCACGAAAACGGAGGATGGTTTTGTAGAGCTTTTCAGCTTACTAAGATAACTTTACTATTCAAAAGAGTTCTAGTTTGACTTGTTATTAAACTAAAACAAACATTCACAATTTTGACAATATGGAACTTAAATGAAATAGTCTTTTTTATGAAACTCAATGACTAGTATTTCAATATTGCGTTCTATTTTACCATGTACAATTGATTTTAACTTTCGCAATTACAATCTTAATTTTGTCTTCAGTTGTGCCATGTTTACATCCAAAACATCATGCTATATTTCTGACAATTTCACATAGTGAACCCTAAAATACATTCAACCAACAATCATGATATTTTATAACTTTTATTATTGTTTTGTTTTGACGAATAGCCGAAATTTTGATTCATACTTCAACCTCTCAGAACTAGAAGGATCGTATTAAAATGATTAAACTCCCGTCGATTACGTTTACAGAGAAACCTTAAATTATACCTGTCAAAAATAAAAATGTGGTTTCTCAAATTTAGCTCAAATTGAACTCTTATCATCACAGAAATAATAGGAAATAAATAAGTAAGAATATTACATTAAATCCATTTTAATCCGGATTGAATTTCCAAGTAACATTATGCCGAAATTTAATTTATAATTTAATAAATAATAAGTGCAGGTAGATAATGACATTGTATATTGAACACTTTAATCCTAACTCAGTTCTTTACATTCGAACAATGATAATTTAATAATACAAAGATAATAAGTATAACATTTACATAATTATTATCTATTCCGAAATATACTATTTTATTTTTTTTAATACGACATTAGACATTGGAAGTATTCTAACAATTATCCTGCAATTTGCGGTATAAGCGTTGTATGATACTTTTGTACTTTTAATATGAGAGATGCTTAGTCGTTTTTTTACGATCCTTCGGATTTTTGTGGACTAAAGTATACCTTACTCAGGAAGCTATTTGTATTTACTAGACTTGCAACGAATAGTGTATTCGGCCTATATGCCTTCGTGCGATCTATAACAGCATTCGTCCCTAGGTCTCTGCCTAACCGCTACTACAATATTATATTATACATATTATCTCAGTATAAGTATGTGTTTTATTTTTATTATTTTATTTCAGACAAAATTTACCGAATGAATTACCCAAAATTTCCACTTTTCTCAACATTCTAAACTATTCGGCATACGGCCGAATAATGGTTTACTATTCGGTATTCGGCCGAATAGTAAAAATGTGGCCGAATAGGCCGAATACCGAATAGTTGCCGAATATTCGTTGCAAGCCTAGTATTTACACTATAGTAAAAATCTTAATCGGAATCGATTAACATTTCCGTAACAAAAAGGAGTATCTTACATACCCCACAGATTTATTTTTAAAATAGATTATCTATTGTCCATTATTGGTCTGATGTTAAAAATTTATGCCAAGAGATATATGAAAATAATATTAAAATATCTTAGTGGATTATGGTATATAATATATTAATAAAATTGAATTTTCAGAAATATGAACTGAGTATGAGCTTTTTGCCATCCATTTTTTACAACAGTCATGTCTCAAACAAAAACAGTGAATGTGCACTACATTAGAAATAAAAGTATTAATGTTCTTGATAAAAAAAAACATTTTATTTGAAATCGGCACTAAAGTGCTCAAAAATCGTCATTAAAAGCTCAGAAATCGTCACTAAAGTAACCCATTATACAACGATTTTGAGCAGCCCAGTGTTGGCAACCGTTAAATAATTATTGTACGATTAGGATAATTTTGGCAGACATATTGACGTACTATAGTAAATTTTGACGTAACATGAAACAAAATTTGCAAGAAAATTAACCAATTAATTCCGATGACGAAATTGAGGACAAAACACTTAATTTTGAGTGTTATTTACGATAACTTCACTTCTCGAGGTTGGCAACACTGACTTTCAGTTTCCATTGACAACTGAGAGATGTATAAACTTAACCTATATTGTAATTTTTTTACAGTTTTTTCGAATTTTAGATTTCAAATAAAACTTAATATGTACCTCGGCACTGAAGTTAATTTTAATCACTCACATGGTTATTTTCCTCGGCCCTTTGGCAACTAAATTCCATATTCGTGATAAAAAATTGAACTTCAGTGCCCTTATACATAAAAAGCTATTATTTGTGTTACTTAATTTATTACTTTATAATTTAAATAGAAGATGGAAAATAAAAAAAATACTATAAATAAAAGTAATTTAAAGTAAAATATTGCAAATCATTAATATGAACAATAAAATTGTTATTAATTCTATATCTCTTTAACTCTTCTATTTGCTGAACTCCTTGTGGAAATTCCGTACGTAGACAAAAATAAACAGGGCTGCATAATAAATAAATGAAATTGCTCGCGATGGCAGTGCTCATAAAATATGAGCTGGAAAGTCGTTGACGCGCTGCTCTCTTCCACATATGATAGTTCGGTTATTTTAGTCGTTTTGCGATGGCTCTAGGCTCTAGGCGCGAAGTCACTACCAAATCTATTTATCAAGTTTTACCAGAGCTTCGTTCGACGTCAAGTGGCCTTTATCGAAAATCAGCGTACCGGAAATTGACTTGTCGCCTGTGTTTCGAACTGTGAAATATGTCCCGGCTTACGGTGAATAAATCAAAGTCGCACGGACACGAATATCACGCTAAATCCAGGTTCGCGTGTTTGATATACGTTCCTGAAATCAATCTGGCGTGCGGAATGGATTGCTCTTATTATTTTAGGTGTTTGCTGAAATTGGATTGCGTGCTAGTTTTTTATCTTTTGTTTGAGGTTAGTTTTTATTGAGATATTGCTCGGCTCTAGTAAATGATAATTTCTATAATAGCATTATTTGAGAATGACATCAAAAGCAATTCGAAGTATATGTTAGCAATGCTCAGACATACACAGTAATATGAACTTTTTTTAATGAATTATATTTCAACGAAAATGTTATATGTCCCCATTTAAATGAGAAGTGTGGTTTCCTTGAATACTAGCGTCTTCAATTACGTTTACAAAGAAACATTAAATTATCACTATCATAAATAAAAATGTGAACATTGTCACTGGTTCCACAAGTTAAGCACAGAGTTGAATTATGTTCTAACAAAAATAAGAAGTAATAAATGGGTAAAAATATTAAATTATATTTATACTTATAACTTTTACACCAATAACAATGTTGCTGCACTCCAGTATTATAAATATTATAGTTACTTAAATTATAACACACAATGAAATTTAAAATGAGACAATGTTCATAACAAAATTACTCATTGGTTTCAGTCTTGAACGAAAGAATATAAAGGAGAGAACGTTAGCAAGCGATATTGAAGCAGCTTCCCCACTACTAATAGAACCGCTGTTACCGCGTTGTTATAGCAACCATCCGCATTTGGCAGCCATACTGTTTTTTCTGGATTTATGTTCAACCAAAACCATGATTTGCATGCGTCTGCCCTCACCAAGTTACATTCCCCTTGCCCCTAATATAAGCTCATACTCTCTCCTTTATCTTCTTTCTTCCAAGGTTTCAGTACTTGAACTGTCGTTAGTTACATATATTAAAAATAGTTTTGTATGTATTGTGAAGCTACGAAATGCTAACGGAGTGTTTTAATACGGATTAATTTTGCTAGTTATTTTATGCTGTATATAAATTGCTTATTTGTTAAATAGCAGTAACAAGTACAGATAAATAATGTCTTTTACAAATGACATTTTAAATTGGAAATTTAAATCCCGATTAAATTCTTTAAATTCTAACAATGATAATTTGATGCAATAAGCATATATGAATCGCACCATAAATGTGGACGAGGCGATATTGGTGTGTCAGGATAGGAATGTTTAAAGGAGATTGATTGTTGGTTGACTGTGCTTCTGGGTTCGTGCTACCCCACTAAGTAGGATATAGCATGATGTTATGTATGTATGTAAGTATAATATTTTCATTTTCTTAATCTACTAAAATATACAATATTATTGAAAATCGTATTTTACATTTTTGAACCAATCAGAAGTGATAATTTTTGACGTGTCTACCAATCAAATTACGATTATACTGGAAATTTCCAATATAATCCAGTATAATCAAAATTTGATTGGTAGAAACGTCAAAAATTCTCACTTGTGATTGGTTCAAATACAGCGTGATAACAACACTACTAATATTTGTTAAATATGACAGATTGTTATAGGATTGCTACTTGAAATGTACGAAATTTTTTCCACACGTATGCTTTCGAGTATTTTGGGGAGTAGTACCTACCTTCAAATGCTTGGTAGATTTCTTAAATGGACTTTGCAGAAAAACGAAAGTTAATATTATTTCTTAATATTTCGTTTTAAATTTGCAACAATTTCAAATGTTTCTTGTCGCTGTTTATTTACATCCTATTTTATTGCCATAGTTACAACTGAATAAATTTGATTTTTAGAAATAGTTTTGTCAAAACATAAAATACGATTTTCTAGCTGAATTTATTTCGTGCTAGATTTGATTTCCATTGGAAATTTTCCTTCTGGAGTATTTCGTTTTTATTGCTACTTGAAAAATCACTCGTCTTCTACTAGGGGTAATTTCCGTAACAATAAAAACTCAATAGTCTAGATGGTAAATTTCCGGAAATCAAACTAGCACTTAATAGATTATGTATGAAAATATACTTTAAAAACAATAATACCTGTTCCTTTTGTACTCTTTAATATGAGGGGCGTGTGAACGTTTTATTACGTTCCTTCGGGTTTTGCTGGACTGAAGCATATTATAGATCTTTGTGTTGTAAGTAATGAAACTTGGTACTATACACAATAGCCAAGTACCAAATTTAGTAATATTTTGGCTAATTAATTTTAATACGTGTAACAATCATTATATTCTGTCATGGCTGTTTTCCTTTAAAAATAATTATTTTTGTCCATTTTTCACCGAATTGTGAAACAGGGTGTAATTATAAAAGCTTTAGTGACTCATTCAAAATCGGTACACGAAAAATAATAAACCAAGAAATTAAAAAAAAAATTCTGTCCACAACATTACGATAAAATAATTAAGGGCACGGCGGTACGGAGATTACACTTGATTAATGTTTACTTTATCATCATCATTAACTTCAGCCCTTATGCACAAGTCAAATAAAAATAAAACACTGCGAATCGTGACGTCACGCTCCAGTGTTGCCACATCATCGTTCATTACGACCGCGGGGACTGAGCACTTCCACTAACACGTACCGGAATTTCCTATTGTACATCACGTCATTTATTAAATGTGACGTTTATCTCCCTTACAGTGTTACCGGTGTTGCCAATGTTGCTGGTGCTGCCAACGTCCCCGGATGTTGGTTTGTCACCGCGGAAGGTAAAACAGCCAGCTGTGGTACCGGCAGTGCCGGAGTTTGAAGGGTTTATGTGCAGTAAATTTTACTACTTGAGCTAGACGCTAGAATAACAAATTTTACATTTATTATACTCGTATTGTTCTTACACTTTGATGGGCGTTCTTCTTTTTCAGCTTTATATCCTTTATTTAAATATTTGGCCAATCTATAGTACAGCATACAAAGTATAACTTACACGATTTTCATTCGCAATATTTTTCTGCAATCACTGCACGAAAAAAATGGATTATTACAATAGCAAAAATTTATCCTACGTATATTGACAGCAATTTAGATATTTACAATAACAATATTTTTATTAGTAACATGATATGATTTTCGATTGCTGCTACAACAATCTAAATAATATCATATTACTAATATAAATATAATTATTGTAGATATCTAAATTGCTGTCAATATACGTACGATAAATTTTTGCTATTGTAATAATCCATTTTTTTTTCGTGTGCTTACATGACCCATTTTAAGAAAAATATCAAATTAAAAATTGATGTTGGTTGGTTGGTAACCTTCAAACGATCATAAGCGTTGCTAACATGTTAAATAATACTTATGCAGTTTCTTGCTTCCCTAATAATTTTAGAAAAAAAATATTTCAAATAATAGTTGAAGATATTTAATATCTGTATCTGAATCAGGGGACAAATTCCATTTTACTTATTCAATAAAGATTAAAAAGACTTTTATCTACGATCGTTGTTAAAAGCAGCCTTTTAACGGTTGCTTAGAAAGTTAAAAGTGTCACTTTCTGACACTAGTGTTAAAAGCAACATAGCAACGTGTTAAAAGTATTTTTATTGTTACTTGCTTACGATTTGTATCAATAAATCAACAAATATAACCCTACCTACCTGTCAAAATTTCTTTTTCCTTTTTTTAAATATTTACTAATACACTAAGAAGATCGTAGATAAAATTTTGTATGGTATACGTATAAAAAATTTCAAAAAATCAATTTTTATAATGAATAACTATGGAAAATTGAATTTGAACAAATATTTAACGTTATTCTTAATCAAGTAAGCTTAACTCATGATTAAAAGAATTTTGTGTTATGTTTGTAATTGTGTTTAAAAAAAATTAAATCAGGTTTAATTATTTTGAGAGCAATAAACTAAATAAAACTTTGCTATTATTGTTACAGACTTTACTACTTATTTCATAGATACGACTTGTTTATAAACGGTACAAAATAAAAAAATTAAAATTTTCAAATAAAATTGTATCTGATATTATTTAGCTCCTTTTTATTGTAACAAAATTTAACTCATGTATATTATTTACTGAGATATTTCTAAAAACATAATAGCTTTTCATGTAAACTTCTACGTTCGGTTGATGAATCGCTGCCAAAATATAAAATACATCAAAAAGGTTAAAGCCGGTTCATTCGATAACAGGAGTTAAGCAACACTTTCCGCAGCAAGTAGTTGAATGGGTGACCGCTTTGCGAACACTGCGGGGTGACATGTAGACTCAGCTGTTGAGTCCAATTAAAAAAATTTAAAAAAAACATTAAAAGAAATGTCCATTAAAGTAGAACCTTATAGTTGTCTTAATATTTGCTCTAAGGTACAATAACTCATTCAGATTGACAGTAGAATCTAAAATATATCCCCTTTTTTATTAATTTGCTTCTACGCCACTGATATTCTCATAACCGCTTTACATGCTACGTGCGGCACTCATCCGAATTGTACGCATGTTCGTGTGTCGCGTTCAGGTGTTTTAATTTTTTTAGATTGGTTGATTTAATCATGTGATTGATGTTGAACGTTGTCGACAGTAATAAATGGTTAGTAAAACAGAAGAATTTTTCGATTTTTCCCCCGAGCTATGAACTTGTGGACAGTGTGGAAACGAAATTAAATATTTATTGTTCTTTGTTTTTGTTAGTTAATACTAAACATTCAGTTTTTAAACCATTTAATGTTTGGAAAATTATATTGATATACGAGGCCTGTTCAGAAAATAACCAGACATTTTGAATTACGCACCAATGGAGATATTTATCGTTGCTCATAACCTCTTCTGCAACCACAGTGTTATTTGAGTGCAACATATTAATATGTTACTTGCGATTTTTTAAATGTGCTATTTTCTGTAGCAATAATGCAACATAAAATTTTGTGTGAAACTGGGAAAAATTTTACCTACCAATAGATCACGTTGGAAAACATGTAAGTGAATACGTCCATTTTAGTCAAATTTACGAAGGAATAAATAATCCACGAAGACCGTAGAAGGCAAAAAACTTGGAAGTGATGGAGAATGGGCATCCTGTGTGCCATCAGGATAATACGGGCTGCGTATGTGCTGCACTCAGGCGTAACGGACGGATTCAGAACTGAGGACTGGGGACTTCAGGCGTACCCAGCCGGTGATATTTTACAAACATAAGAACAACGCCCCTTACAAATGACCTACGTTAGTAAAGCCTACTCAATAAAAAAGAGGGATTTGGGTGATATAAAATTAAGGCTCTTTATCCTTTAATATGTCAGTAAATTTGTTACAAGATTAAGACCAAATTATTTCCCATATAAAACGATAATAATTTTTTTATATAACGTTCCCAGGGTATCATAATATTATCTTTGGATATTAAAAATACATTCTCTTTTACCTGTTCTTATATTTACAGATTATTCAAGCTGTTGGTGTAAGCTAGGATAATTTACATAATTAAATAAAATCAATAAATCTCACAGGGTCTCATTCTCAGTAGAACTAAAAGAGATCAATCCAAATTACACAACTTATAAACCAAGACAGTGGTCAAAATCGAATCTAATTTAGCAAAAATATAATTCCAATTTATACTAAAAAAAAAAAAACAATTAAACGTCTCAAAAATTTAAAACGTATGCTTTAGTATCACCTAAAGAGTAAATCTGTGTTTGGTGCCCTGTTGAACACTTTTTTTTTACGATTTAGAATTAATATTAATTTAGTGATTATTTTTACCTAATTTGAAAGTTATCAAATTATGTTGCTATACGTTTGTTGAATGATTGTTGTATAAAAACAAATTTGTTGCATATATGTTATCATAAAATTTAATTCTGTTGCTTTGTACAAATTCCTGATCAATTTATTACATACAATGTAAATTGTTAACATGTTCTAACTCGTTTTAAATTCTTTAACTATTAAAATTGAAGATGCAAATTGCGGATATGTTGATGAAATATATAAATATCAAATTTATTGTTTCACCATAGCAGCAATAGTCAGTAAAAATATTTTTAATGTTTAGTTTAGGTAGGCAGTCAAAGTGACATTTTAGAGACTGTCAGATGTCACAAAAGCGCACTTCTAATATAATTCGACAAAAAAGTCAATAACATGAGATAAATAGATCCGCGGTAACGCATCGAATCAAAATTATACATTAATACCAAGATCTGCATTGAGCAGAGTACCACACCCAGAAATAGGTAATTGTGATCATATATTATATTTATTTTGTATGTCCAGCAACATAGATTAGAGTGTTGTTAGGAAACTAAAAAACTAGGAAAAAATTTGAATTGGATTAAAGATCAACGCATATAGTAAATGTGAAATCATTAATTATTTAATACTCAATCCTGTACACATTCAATAATTGTATTTTGCACAACAAGCATGGAATGGTAGTCATTTCCTACGAGTATGAAATGGACATTCCATGTACATTATACTTTTTCTACGACACGATATTATTTTCTAATTAATTTAATTTTAATAATAAATGTGTCCCGCTTTCATCATTTCAATATTTGACATTTCTAAATAAGTATCCTAGCAATGGCATATGTACAGAAATGGAATGACCTGTAATTAAATATTCACAAAACAAATTCATTTCGTGCTATACTTGCAATGTATCCCTAGCAAACATACAATGAGCAGATTTCTAAGGGGTCGTATATATATATATATATATATATATATATATATATATATAATTATAACTAATAATTGATTGTTAGAACTCATTTGAGCGATATTCCTAAAAATTGGTAATTTTAAACTACCGAGCTGGGTTCACTGCGACTCAATCTCCATAGCAACAATAGACAGTAAAAATATTTTTACAGTCTAGGTAGTAAGTGACATTTTACAAACTGTTAGCTGTCAAAAAAATAATGTCAATCGGCAAAAAGAGATTTACACCGTTTTGTAATCATTCGATTTGTGTGGATATGGAAGCACCCGTAGAAATTTCTGCAACATCTGCAACAAGAAGTAAAGGCAATAAAATACGAATAGGAGTATAGCTTAATTACAAAACAACCTTTGGTAACAGGCAATAAACAAAGTCTATATTACTAAAATTTACCTTAAAGGGACCAAGTTATACATTATTACGGTAACAGCTACAGTTATAATAACTACAGGCATGTATTTAACTGTCACATGCAGTATAAAGTTGGACCATAAATTTCAGTGCGAACAGCGAACCCAAGCTATAGGTGTTACACAAAGCAGCCAACAGCCCTCAAATTACAATGTATTTCTAAGTGAAACAAAGGTAATAATGTCACAATAATTATTCACTTGCATCCGAGTCTCTCGTGTGTTTCTTTTCTACTTCTATGAGCTCTTGAACTATTTTTGTTCGGAGTAATTATACGCGTGTTAAGATTAGCTTAATCTCCAGAGAACTTCATGAGATTTATGCAATTATGTCTGAACTTCTATGCAGTGAAAATTGTTGCAGAGAAATTATTCGAGCATTTTATTGTTGTGTAAAATGGTGGCAGCGCAGTCATAGTAATAGAATAGAGTCAGTCTTCTGGATAATTATGGTACAATGAGTTTCTTAACAGCAATTTGATGCATTGTCTCGCTATTTTGTTAAATCTCATTACAGTTTAAACGAAAATGTTTTTGTTTTTATTGGTAGATTCAAATTATAACCACACACTATGAAGATAGGTGCACTTCATATCTTGATTATAATTTTGTTTTGCTTGAAACAAAATATTATTATTAACGATTGAAACTTACTATGTATTGTATACAGAATGCTTAAAAATTATTGCAAAAAAAATTAGGTTAGATATATATTATTTGATATGATTACAACGAAATAATTTTTGCCGAAATTTACAAAAATAATTGCACATTACTTGAAACAAACATTTTTCTAGTCACTGGTCTGATAAGTTACTGTAATGAATAAAAATTATTAAACATTAAAAATTATTTTATTTAACTAAAGCTAAAACAGTTTATTCAATTTTCTTTCATTAATTTCTTTTCAATTTTGGTGACCACGAAATTTGAACAAAAAATAATAGCAACAATGATTTAGTTGATAAGTTATTAGCTTATGGAGAGTCGGGCAAAAAGTTAATTACATTCTTTGTAATTAACAATTCATTTAAAGCGGCAATATTTCGTTATCTGAGAAAGTATGTACGTATGAGTAAAATAATATTGAGTGAAATATTGCACTAACGTATTAAATTAAATAAATTTTAATATTTACTAATTTTTGTTCATTACTGTAATGTGTAAGTTATCAAACGAGTTCAGTGGCACGAAAACTGTTTAATCCAATTAATGTATTATTGTGAATTTCGGAAAAAGAAATTGCGTTGTAATCATTACATCGAATCATATATTTATCCTTAATTATTTTTTTCACCCAAAAAAATTATTGCCGTTGTAATTTTACATATTATATTATACGTATAGAGATAGGTAAGCTTTTATGCTTTTCCATTATTATATAAATAAATTTTAATCCTGGAAACTACAATGTTCTTATTAAATTTACTGTATTATGAGTAAAATACCTCTAAAACAAAGAATAATCAACAGTGCCCCTACTTTACTCAAAGTTCCGCAAAGAAAACAAAATCAAATCCACATAAGATAATTTTTCTATCCGTTGGGCAAATATTTGCTTTGATCGAAATTGAAATTTGACTAACGGCTAGCGCTCGGCCTTACACCTGCCTAAAATCACCTTTGAACCCTCTGGTGGTTTGTTTGCCCTCGGCTTAACGTTTTAAGAGTGTCAGCAGCAGCAGAGCATTCGTACGGATTTTACATTATTATACGATTTACACGATGAGCACTGTACGCCATTTCGTGTGTAGTTGTAAAACCTTTGAACATTGAAGAGTTAGATGCAAATTTTAAAATGATACACTTCAGTAAATTTGTAAGTAATAAATCAGAGCAGTGCGAATACCTATTATTGTTGGAAGCTTGAAAGCCTATGTTTGTAATACATTATACTGTGTTTTGCAATGTATAATATCTGTTATTTTGAAGCTATATTAATTAAAAGGATTTTCATAAAAGCGGATATTTATTACTGTGTATTTATATTTTATACTGTTCAAATTTCTGTCATTTTCCACTTGCTCCAAGGAAAGTTAATTTTTGTATAAAATAGAATACAAAGTAGTTGAAGTTCTAATCAAGGTTCTTTTTCTCTTCAAGTATTAGGCATAAATGCGAAACCCATCGTTTCCTTGGACGTTCGTTACTTTACCGTCTGTATTTTTTTTTTGTAAATGTTCTTTACCTTCTTTTTAGTATTGTCTCACTCTTTCATTTAAATAATAAATATTTAATTCATTTTCGATATCTTCGTTTCTAAAACTGTCTATTCTGTTGCATCCTTTTACTTTTCTTAGGAATTAAATTTCCTGCATCTTATTTCTGCATTTTTGTTTTCTTGTTGTTTTCGATCCATTAAATGAGTATTCGTACTGCAAATTTTTTATAAAATTATATCTGTGTATCTTTTCTTGTTTTATTCTTAAGGTTTAGACTAATAGTTCCGCATATACAAATGCAAATCATCCTAGTGAATAATGAGCATAATCCCGAATATAATACTATACATTTTTACTTCTGTAAATTCAGAAATAACTTTTGAAAGTGATGTAAAATCATTGAAAATACACGTTGAGAAACGTGAATAATAGTGATTTATGAATTTTTGGCTCTGTGATAGATCGAGAAGAGTGAATTATAAATAATAATTAATTGTCGTTAATTATGGGTACTATAATTCGTCGAAAAAATTGTTAAAATTGTACTTTATACTACTATATTTATCACAACATAATTATGAAAAAAGTGGTGATTTTCACTATTCTGAGTATAATTCATATTTTAAATCTTTAGTTTTAAGATGCTCCAGTCGATTACTAATTGATGTATTAATTGCTGTCATATATTTTTCTTCAATATTATAAGATTATACCACATTTAAAATAAAAACCGCATAAAAGAATTTATAAATAATTGATATCAAAAATGTCAGTATAATTTGCAAGCAAACATAGAATGTTATGCTATTCCTTGTTTTACTAAGTATCAAGAATATCTCGTTTCTATATGAACTAGAGATAATGAAGTAAGACAAGAGTGCATAAGCAGCGAATCTAGATAAATCGCATAGATATCCCGTTATCGATCGCCCAACTAATGAAGTAATAAGTTTGCAAGAAGATCGAGTGCTCTTTTCGACGGAACATGATTTTGTTTATAAATCGAATGTAAGCTTCGTAATTGAATTTTCACTAATACGGGAAATTGAATATTTTCTTTGAGCTTTACTGTTAATTTAATATCTTAACCTTGTTAACAGTTTAAGCGCGATACTTTGTATATCCGCTAGGAGAGCTTGTTAATGTAATTTCCTTTTGGGCGATTGAAGTTGCTCGCGGTTCATGATACCAGCACGATGATTTAACTTTGGAATTAAATCGGAAATGCACATGAGCAAACGATTGAAATAATTAGTATATTCTTGGAAATGAGCAATATATTTGATTTGATTAACATACACATTATTCGTCACCCTCTCAAAATGTATTTTATAATGTTTAAAAAATTTATAATGCTGTATAGAGAATAGTTGTTTACGTACCAAGAGATGTATGCAATGCTTTTTTTTACAAACAAAATTATTTTTAAAGGAATTATAATTTAATTAAAATAGTCGAAATTTTATTAATTCTACAGTAGCAAAGTCACAGCAACCAGTTGCTATGGAATTTGATGTTATGATAGTAGAAGGAACAATTTGCACACACATTTTTTTTTAAACAATTGACCAATTATCGATGAAATTTGCAGATTATTACACGACAATCAATGCTAGTGACATTTTATGAAGTGAATTTTGTTAATTTTAAAATGATTTTGCTGTAAAATGCCCAGGAAAAGCCATTTTACCACACGTGTGAGCGAATTGAAAGTATCTGATTGCCAATAAAGTGCGTCAAATGTTGTTTCCATGGATGGAGCGTTGCCTATGCTGTAACCAACATAAGAGAGAGATAGTCATATCTAAAATTACGCAGTGGGAGAAGAACAGCACATTTATGCCACCCGTCACATGGTATGAATGTGCTGTTGTTCTCGCACTGCGTAATTTTAGATATAACTATCACTCTCTTATGTTTGCATTAAACTGCTATATATGTAAAAAACAAGGAAATGTTTCCCTCAAATTCATGAATATTCATTTCTTGCTAAATTCCATATTTTTCGGAAAACTGTAATAAATATGTATATACCTATACAATGTTCTAACCTAAAAGTGATATATTTACCTGTCAAATGAAACACTGTCTTTTGTACCTCGTTTTGTACAATTATATGCACAACAGGATTTTAATTTATTTGATATATTTAAATATGACATAGATAATTGACAAAATAATAAATTAGAGACAAATGCTCGCAAAAAAGTCTATCAAAACAGTATTCTACTCACACATCAAACGTCAAATCAATTACTTGTCATCGTGCCACCCATCACGTGAATTTCATTGCGCTGTGTTGGTTACAGACTATCTTTGTCTATACTCCTTCCATACATTTTTTTAGTTCTATGGTTGTTTCCCAGGTTGTGAATACATAAATTATATTTGAAACAAAGTTGTAAACATTCAAGTAATAAATTATTTATTTGGCAGAGCTCGCTTCACCCTCATTTTCCAGTGAAATATTTTGAATAAGTTCAGTTCCTAATATAGCGGAACATAGTAGAACAGCTTATAGCCGAATGAAAATTGAAGATATTATATCCCGAAAATGTTTCATGTATTCCATAGCGCGTATATTTTAAATGCAAATACGAATCCACCATGTTTCATATGTGCGCTAGGCTGCTACCGCTCCACGTATCTACGAGTACATATTTATTCTGTCCAAAGTAAATGCAATTTAATATTCTGTTTGCAAATGCAGGAAACATGTAAACACAAATATTATTATTCTTTTGATATGAAAATTTCATTGTTTTTCAAATTTAGTATAACTTTTCGCGTTCAATAAATTATTCGCATCGTTTTCACTCAGCATTTATAACGGTTTTGTTAATTGTGAATTTTTTACATAGGCATTGTAACTAAATACATTGTTGGGCTTCAGTGCTACATTTTTAATTTGCCCAAATCTCAAAATTAGCAGTTTGTATATAATACCAATGTTTTAATTATAAACTGAATTGTTGGTTATTCGAAAGTACTAAATAATATTGAGAATATTTACAACACGAAATTAGTAGTTATTCATTAGCGAAAACTATACTAATTTAGTTTTTTTGAAGACAGCTTTAACTGAGTAGTCTGTATTTCCATTGCCAACTTCTTATAATTACCTAATTGAGAGGTGTACACAATATTTTTTTTTGCAAAAATTTTATTATCATTTTGTCTACATTCCCTTTATTTTGTAAAAATAACATTTCAACCATGGTTTTAGATAATTACCAAATTAAATCGTTGATAAAAGTATGTTATTATATGGAGGATTAGTGTAGTCATTATTTACGCCTACAGCTCGTGGCGCAAACCATCTCAATGAATAATGACCATAATCCCGAATATAATACTATACTTTTTCTACTCCTGTAAATTAAAAAATCACTTTTTAAAATGATCGTAAGTCGTTGAAAACACATGTTGAAAAACGTCAACATAAAAATTCACAATGACAACTGACTACATGTCAACTGTCAGACGGCCGTTACTTGGTGATCCACATCTTTAAAGTAACACTGAATTATGGATTTCTGGCTCTGTGATTGGTCGAGAAGAGTGAATTATGGGTATTTTAATTCATCAAACAAAAATAAATATATAATGGGGTTATATTTATACAGGAGTAGAAAAAGGATTTTTTTGTTATTATTTAAGGGCCCAAAGATATTAAGTATGTTATTCACAAAAAAAATACCGTAGAATTTACTAAACTATTCGGTAATTTAAGCATGTCATAAGAATTAAGAAACTAAATACGATTATTTATTAAACAATTGGAAGTATTTACAAAAATGGCTGATAAAACAGAAAATGTTTCTTATATCCTCAGTTTACCATCTTTGGTAAATTCTAAGGACCTTTTTCTTGTGTATCTGGCAATATTTTAAGGACAATTAAAACATCCATACCCTAACCGAGATTTGAACCCAGAGCCCAGAGCCTTTAGCATATGAAATGCTACATATATTCGGTACGGTATACCAAAGTTATTTGTAAAAGAAATGTTAAATGTTACACATTGTTAAAAGAGCAATTAATTAAATTGAATCCTGAACTAACTTCCTTTCATTGTTGAATTTTCAACATTGTACATATTCCATGAAATACAATTCTACATAAAACATCACTGCGTCAACCACATCAAATATTAATCTTCTGTGTTTGAAATATTGAAATACAAACAAAACAAAATTTAACGCACTACCATCTGCATTATTCCATGCATTGCTTGCCCAATGCGGCAATAAAACATGGATGACCCCCGTGCAATAGTCAGCATTAAACACGACCATAATATTAATTCCTGCATTCAATCAATGATTTACAAAACAAATTACTGCGATAAACGCAGTTATTTTATTTATATTTGCCAATTCTCATGCGGGCTCGAATGTGCTTTTCATGATCGTGTAAATTAATTAGTTGATTAAAATTTGTAATTTAGTAAAAGAAAAAAATTTGTAGACTTTATAAATGATTTAGCTGTGCGCATATTTTTTGTTGAATATTTTGAATATTCATGATGCTGGCAATAATGAGGAATTTGCATTACATATTGCCACAAAAAATGTAATTAACCTTGAAGCAATTGCGAGCTTTCGTAGATTATACAAGGATTAAATCGTGATAGTGGTATTATGCGTTTGAGTGGGATTACGCATGTGCTCGTGTTGCACAAAATTAATTGATTTGGACAACGAATGTATACTTAGTATTAGCCAATGTAATAATAAATATTGTCATTACTGTTTAATTTTCCATTACCCCATCCCATACATGTAAGAGATAAAAAAATGCGCGTTTGAGGTCCCTATAATTCGATGTCATTATATTTAGGATGTTATCTGTGAAGGATTAGCTTTTAAAAGTTCATACCATCGCAATTTCAATGTACAAATTAGCAGCTATAATATTCCTAGGCCATTGATAATTCCAAATAATTTTAACACAGTTACCGAAAGAACGTTGCTTGGTAACCGCCCGACGCCGTAGGCGGAGAACTGTTACCTTCAAACAACGTTCTTGAGGTAGTTGTGATAAAATTATGAGAATTTATCAATGGTCGTGGGATATTCGGTGAGAAAATTTTTTGCGATAATTATTACTATTTTCATTCAGAAACCGTGAAAATGACACTTTGAAATAAACAAATCAAATATTTAATTAACTGTCAACCGACTGTCAACAACTGTTACTTAGCAACAAGTGATAATTTCCCGGGGGAATTATCAGTGTAAATGTGACCTGATTGGTTACTTTTGCACACGTGATCAGAAATACAGAGATTTGATTGGATATATTTTAACCAAAAAATTTTCAGCTATAATATCCCTAGGCCATTGATAATTCGAAATAATTTTTTCACAGTTACCGAAAGAACGTTGCTTGGTAACCACCCGACGCCGTAGGCGGAGGGCTGTTACCTTCAAGCAATTATTAAATTAGGTCTTCTCAAATCTGATTCTATTACCATCAACTTCATTTAGGAATCACAAAACTAATAAATTTGGTTTGTCCAATTTGTGAGCAATTTCCAGTTCTAATAGAAATATCGATTGATTAAACATTCTCAATATTTATTAACTTCATAAGTCAATAAAATTTAGTGTGTGAAGGCCTCGCTAACTCCACCCCGAAAACTTTTATAGCAAATCAAAACTTACTTATTAAACCGTTAAAACTTTTCGCGTGAATTGAGCCCAAACTTTTTTACTCAGTTTCCTTTCTGTATCATATAATTCAAGTTATTTACCGAAGCATATGACACGGTTCGATGCGAAGGAAAGTCACGGCAAGGAAAGAATTAAAGAGGCATCACGATTCGACTCACTATGGAGTCTGGGTTAACTTCTCCCCTAGCGACGGCATTGGCAACACTGGCGGCAGCAACTGTTCGCGAATAGCGCAAACACAACTTCAAATTAAATTATGCTGCCTGACGTTAAATCGAGAACTATTTAACTTTTTTGCTGAAATGGAAAAACTTTTAATTTAATAACAATCCATGGAAATGCTATTTTTACTCGCGCCTTTGATAAGAATTAAGCCAAATTTATACGGCAAACGTGATACAAATTATTCATAAATATTGATATGAAACACGTTAGCAACATTTTACTCAAACAAGCATAATGTGGGAAACAGTATGACTGGCAGTTTTGACATACAAATGCACAAAAATATGAACCGGCATTTTGTAGTTCAGACCTCTAATTTTTTAATTTCTCAAAACAATTCAATCTTAACGACTGGTTTGGTTCACAAATTGTGTAATTTTGGTTGTATCTCCAATTTTTTTCTCCTGATGATGACAACTTAGTTATCGAAATACGCATGTATATTTTTTCTTTATAACTTTAAAGCTTAGGGAATAAATGTTATTTTTAGATTGTTTTTAACCTTAGACATTATTTTGTTCAATCCTGCTATTGAAACTTGTAGTTTCTTACACAAAGCTCGAAACCTTATGTTTTTTTTTTCACTAAATTCATTTCTATGGCAACTTGTGGGTAATGACAGGTGATTGTGCGAAATTTCACTTTCGCTCACTACTTTCGTTCACTCACCTATGATTACCAAATTGACTGATACGTAACATTGAGTATATGGACCACAAGGATGGGGGCGCGTATTTACAATAGCAGGATTGAACAAAACGCTATACAACACTCGAGAAGAAACGAATTCGCTCACTTATGTGTCTTTTGCCCACTCGGCTCGCGCCTCGTGTTCAAAACTGACACAAGCGTGAGCGAAATTCTTAGTTTCTTCAATCGTATTGCAATAAAATATTATTCATTTATACAGAAGAGAGATAAACGACTGTGATGATAAAAAAAGTTAAAAAAATGTTCATAATTAGCATATGAGTTACACCCAAACCGTTTCTTTTATTTCAGCGGCATGTCCGAAATTACCTTCGCCTAGTTGATGTTTCCTTTAAAAATTTGTAACATATGAATGATAATTCTTTTTAGGTTGAAATAAGCAAAATCTGAGAGTGCATGCATGGGGCCAACTTTATATATATTTCATTTAAAAATAAATACTTGTACCACGTCTACACAATAAGAAGTTTAACAAGTTATTAAAATTTATATGCCTATTTCAAATATTATTTAACAGTATAAATAATTACAATTTTATGATACCACTTGTCACGCTTAAATAGCCTTGCAGTTTGCTACATGTGGGGAAAAAAATCGGCCCCAAACATGAACCATTAGATTTCCCTAAGTCAAAATGAGCTACAGGTATGTAAAGTATATCCGAATTCATACCTAAGTCTAAAGATACCCCTTTTGACGGGTAAATACAGAGTGTTTCCTAACTTCGAGTACATACGTTAATGTTATATGTTGTTTGATATACTGATTACGAATCTAAAAGAATTTTTTTTTAATTCGAAAAATTAAGGGTTGTTTACCTAAAACATTTTTTGTAATATTGCACTGGATTCGCTTTCCTGTTAAACACAAACAATGAAGTAGCTAATCAACAATTTAAATTACATAATACTAGTAAAATAAACCAACAAAATTTAATTATTTTTAATGAAACGATAATTATTAACATAATCATCCACCCAGTGGCAGTGGCAACGAAAAATTTTGGACTGGGAAACATGGAAAATAATTTTGCGATTTAAGAAAAAATTCTTTTTGATTCGTAATCAGCATATCAAATAACATATATAGCATTAACGTATGTACCTGAAGTTATGAAACATCCAGTATAATGAATTACATTTGATTTTCTATATTCTTTGGGTTGGTTTTGAAATTTACTGTGTTTCCCGCCCAGATATTTAAGTACTTTTTTTTAAATGTGATTTGATCTGCCCGTCAGCTGTTATTGACGCAATTATGTTATGGTTTTTTTAATTCTTGGTTTACAAATTTATCGTGTATTATTATATTCTTTATAGGTTATCTACATTCGATCAAATAAAAATTAATGGTAAGTATACAGATTAAAAACGTTAGAAAAGCACTACATTTATTTGTTGTTCCATTAGTGCCACCTGCCAATCGACTTGAATTGCAGACATTTATATAAATATAAAGGTGCTGTAGAAGAAAATGCGGAAACTAATATCGAGTCGAATATTAAACATTTTGCCCTAAATTACCATATTGTATCTACTCGTAGAAATAGTGAACAAATATTAATCTAATAAATCATAAAACTTTAGTTATTTCCTCGCGTGTGTCTACGCTTCAGTTGTAGTGGCTTCAAATAAAAGTTTTCTTTTTCGTTTTAGCCGGCTGTCAATTCTTAAGCGCTATTTCATGCTATCCGAGCACATTCTTTTCCTATACATAAATTCCAAAGTTGCGGAAAATACAATAACTCTATAATTCTATAAACGTTCAGAGTTTGCCAAATGAAATCAGCGTTGAAGTAAACCTGAAAGCTTGGAATAATTCGTTGGCGAATATGGTTTGATTAATTTTATTCACGGCGCGCTAGAAATGATATTATTTGACTTAATGCTTCATTTTCCTTTTGGAATCGGAATCGTGGATGAATTATGAATTAAATTGCGCAGGGTCTCCCAAACTTTACAGTGATTCTTTCGCATTCAGCCGGGCAAACGCTATTATTGTTATTGCTTGTGATTAAGAGTAACACTAAATGATTAAAACTACAGTTGATTTAGTAGAGAGTATAAACAAATCACTGCTAACTTGTTGGAGCTGCCAGTTTTGTTCTGACACTTGTTTTGTTCGAATTATTTGTAGTGTTTTATCGAATAATTTGTTATTTTTCGTTTCCTTTTCTATATGTAAGTTTTATCTGATATAGTCATCATGAAAACTATTTGTTTATATTTTAAGCCGCGTGCGTTTCAGAGCAGTTAAACTTAAAGCTGATAGATGGTGCGAAATAAATCAACGCCGTCAAAATCAACTGCAACAATAACTTCAACACATTTGTACATGAAACTTTGTAATAGAATATTTACTGAAATACTAATGAGAGAAAGAACGTATCTGACTACATTTTATAGCTACTATTTTTTCGCAAAAAAGTCCCGAGTATTTCTGTCTACACAGAAATACTGATCATGGATATGACTCGTGCAAATACGATGACTCATCCAGCTCGCACTTCCGTTACGACATCTTTCTATAGGCCAGCGGTAAAACATATCTATGTCAAAAAATTGTATAACACAATCAGCCTTGGATTAACACATGGGCAACATGAGCAACTGCTCAAGGTGACAAATTTTAATAAATATTTAAAATGAAAATAAAAAGTAATTAAAAATTAAAAATGTATTTTTCAAACGGTCCAATCTTCTTTTCATAACTATTTAAACTAACTATTTCGAATGTAAAGGAAAATGGAGACAGTCTCTTGTTATTTTCTATCCCTTTTAAGAGAAAAACGAAATTCTGTATATATATACGAAGTTAGGGTCTTTTAAATTGATGTAACTATTTTTGATTATTATATATTTTAGCAAGAAGTACGTTACTCTTTTTGAAAGGGAGAATTATTTTGAAACAAATATTATATGTTGATTCAAAAGATACTAACTCTATGATTACAGATTACCTCATCCTCCTTAACTCTCTCTCCAAAAAACCATTACGCCATCTATGCATCGGAAAATGAACCGTTATTTCATATACAACATTTCATGCATCATTTGTCTAATAAATTATTATGGAGTGAAAAGCACCGTTCTAACGCATCGGACTGTGGATCATGAAAATTTAACAACATTCAACAATGTCGTCACTTTTAATTTTACCCCTGTGATTGTCGCTTCTGTAACACCTTAATTGACGGCTGGTAACGGCATTACACTGTAAAAATATATTATTTACTGAGATTTGCAAAAGTTGAGTGCCACACTCCAAGTGGGTGAATGACATGATGATATATTTATTTATAACTACTAATTAATTTGATATTCCTTTAGAAAAATTCTATTCAATATTCATAACAAACAGCTAAATATTTCAATCCATCATAATAAAGTCAAAAGTTTTAATTTGTTCGAAGTCACCGGAGAAAACAAAATATCCTAAGTTTTTTCCATTTTGTTTGCTACTCGGCGAACTTTCCGCTCATAACGTATCTTCCCGCTATATTTATATTCAAGTTATTGACCCGTTTATGGTTTCCGGTTTCCGTATAAAATTCTACGACTCCGGATATTGCATTGCTTCCGAACCCGAGCAACGTCCGTCCACGACATATTTTCATTTGCAGCTTTCAAGCTTTAAAGCTTCAAGTCGAATGTTTACTACCCAATTTTTAATAATACTGAAGTTAAAATATAAAATTGCATATTTGCACATAAAATTGGAAAGATAGTCGCATTTATAGGTATGTTTGTCCTACTTAAGTTAAGCATCAATTTATTTTAGTTTATGATTGTGTTCATTGTTATTTACTTACTTTACTAACAGTAATAAATAATATATAATATTTAATTGTTTACCAAGAAATTCTAGCAGAATTATTATTATTTAAAATACTTTCTATTTATGTAATCAGTTTCTAAAAGCAATACAGGAATAAAAATGAGTACCTCATTAGTTCTGATCAAACGTTGGTACTTTATTTTTCATAATTATCCAAATTTGTTTGACATTATCTGAGTACTTTTTTAGTATATATTGCTTGTGCATATTTGCTCAGTAGGTTCAAAGGTTGAATATTGAATTATTGACCGCGGGTTTTTAAAATACACATTGATGTTTATCTTTCAAACAGAATGGACAGTATCAATATCTATGTATGCATGTGATTATGCACAAGAGATATTTTGAATAAAAGACTTATTAATTCAATGCATTGTTTACATTTGTTTTGTTTGTAATTAATCATTGGCTTTGCGAGCAATTTTGGAAAATAATTGCTTGAATTTTTTTTACACATTTTTATATTCAGCATTATATTGTATTTTCATTTGGTGAATAATATGTCTATATCAGACTTTTCGAAAGTTGTAAAATTAATTAATTATTCGTATATTTTACTTTTGAACCTGCGAAATTAGTACACATTTTATTACTAACTGATTGTGGATAATATAGGATTTTCTGTGGAAGCAAATTTTCTGTTGCTTTTTCTGTCTATTGCCGTAGTTCTAGACAAGCACAATCTGTTAATTCACTTTTGGAGTTAGACACTTAAGTCTTCCTGAATTTTGTCTTTTAAATAATCAAAAGATCGACAATTTATTGATAAATACAAATGTTATTCCCTTAATGCGTATAAAGTAAACGAAAATATTTCACCCTTATAAGCCCACGTTCATAACTAAGATATTTGTTTACATATGATTCATTTTTAATTTTTAATTGTGAGTAAAATGGTACCCAAATATCGGTGGAAAGTTTCATTACAGCCTCAGGCTAAAGCACCTTCAACACTTTGTGCATTGGCGTAGTGATTATAGTCTTAGTTTACAATGAAATACTTTCCACCTCAATAAGTAATATACAGTTTACCGCCCACTACATATATACTTAAGGAAAATATTACGACGTGTCAAAAATTTCAATACTGAAACACGTTTTACAGTTTCTAGAACACAATTGCAATATTTTTGCGATGATATCAAGTTGCAAGCTGATTAGATGTGTTTAAAGCAATCCGCAATCCATCAAACGAAAGATGTAGTTTTCTGCAATGCTTATAATGTTTTCCCTTCATCCGAGTATTTCGGTAATTTTTGTTATATTAAAAATACAGTTTAAATATTGAGGAATTAAAAAACCGTTTATTAAACATCTGCTGGGTATATCTGCTAACCTAGAATTTAAAGAAAACCAAAATTGTTTTCTCAAAAATATAATAGGTTAAAGAGATTATTATACACACTCGTAATAAACGAATTAACCCCTAATATCATGTATTAGGTAAGAAATAATACTTCTAGTTACAAGATCACTAGGGCTGATCAAAAGTTTCATTTTTTTTTAATTTACAAGTTTTCTACATTGTCCCCTACAAAGTGTTTCCCTTGGGAAACTATACATTTTTCCCACTTCCGTTTCCACTGTTGGATAGGATCCTGGGAACTCATCTTCTGGAATGATTTTCTTCAATTTCGTCAATCACCGGTAGTGCGGTGGTTAGTCAACGAATTGATCACACGAGAGCGTTCAATTTAGGAACATGTTCGTCGTCAGTCGAACTTAATGGACGCCCTAAACGAAGATTGTCTTCTGCTATGTCCGGCATTCTTAGAACCTCTTGAACGTGAACCACTCATGATATTGTGATCAACTTAGACATTCTGACATTCATCCCCGAAAGCCTCTTGCTAGATCTGAAAAGTTTTACCCAATTTCACACAAAACCAGACAAAAACGCGTAGATCTTCTTTTTGATTCATTCGACCATAGATAACAAAATAGCCAAACACGAAAAACTTGTTTTAGAAAAACAGAAAAGAAGGTTATTAAGAATCTGCAAAAACAGCTGAGCTCAGGAAGCACAACAACTAATGCTGCCAACCGTACCGCTCAGTTGGCGCGCAATTCAAATCCTGGAACTGTTTGATCTGATCAGTCCTCGTACTTTCAAATACTAGTAGTGATACAGTAATTAAGTACAACAATAGATAATCTGTTACTTTAACAACGCAGATATAATATTTGTTAAAATAATCTGTTCCTGACAAGTACAACATTATGTTGCCACATTCTGCTGTTTTACTTTCAACACATGTTCGCAGCAACGAACGCCTGAACAGTTCCATTCCATCTCCCCTACAATTAGTTTTATGATTCATCATTTGTCCGGTAGATTTCGCCGCGGGAACCATTGTAACATTGTAAAATTCCGCTGTGAAATTTTGTGAATAGCATTAATCTTTGTGGAATATATTAGAGATAGAGCTACACGTAGAGCACATGCCGCACAACGGAACCGTTATTCTATGTGCTTTTGTTAACTGAAGTAAATAAAGAATGAGACGCAAGCGACGTTATCTGCAGTGTAATACAACCCACCCGGGTTATAATAACGTAAAGAACGATGGCGGTGTTACATTATGCGAGGAACGTGCTTTCAAACTCTACTTTGCTGCGGTGTGGGGTGTTTTGTAATAAATAAATAATGGATTGCTTCACGCCGTTTGCATAGTTTACGGATAACAGTTATGGTATGGTTATCAGCATTACATTTCATGATAACATAAAATTATTGTATTGGTCCACTAGAAAACATCTCATGGTGTGTGATCACCAAATGATTTTCTTATACATATAAATCCGAATTTGATTGTTTAATAATTACTGATAATACATGTTTAACAATTTACAATAGATGTTTAGATTATTTGTTTGTGGTCGTAGTAATTTTGATTAACATTTATTTGAAATAATTTTTATCGCTACGTAGTAAAAGTTAAAAAATGTCAACAAATATTACTCAAAACTCAATATTGCCTTTATTTCCCTGAGAGGTGATCTTGGCTGGCCGCCGCGCTCACCGGATCTCACTCCATGTGACTTCTTCCTTTGGGGTTACCTCAAATCGAAGGTTTACCAGCATCGACCAAGGACCCTTCTTGCTTTACGAAGGGAAATTGCTCGGGCAATTGAAGAAATTCCTGTGGAAATGACGGTGAAAGTCATGGAAAGCTACCGCGAGCGCCTAAATCAGTGTATCCGCTCCCAAGGACGACATTTGAGTGATGTGCTTTTCAAAACTTATATTTAAAAATGGCATAAAATTTGCGATATGTAAATAAAAATTTTTTTTGACAAGTTCAGTGGTTTTAATTTTATAACGTTTTGAAATCGGATAGGTTTTTCTGCCCCACCCTGTACCATAAGAAACTCATTGCCATAGAGCGGATATTCATCACTTATATTTTTTGAGATTTAATTTTCTGAATAGAAAAAAAAAACAACTTCCGGTGCATTTTATAACAAATAAATAAATTTTGAATTAAAAAAATGCAATATTTCGATCAACAATATCTCAACAATTATAAAACATGTACCTACATGTTGAATTCACCAGTTGATTTAGTTATGTTCAGTGTTGTGACTGATCTAGATCAACTCATAATATTTTTGATCTGATCTAGATCGTTTTACGTTTTCTGATCTTGATCTTGATCTAGATCAAAACGAATAAGATCTATGATCTTAAAAAAGATCAGATATTTTCTTCTAAAATTTGACTGTCGGTACTAAATTAAGACAGTGTAAGTTATTTTATTTATTTATATTGTATAAGAAATTTAATATATCTTTTGGAAAAAATATAAAATAACTTTTTACCTCCCGCTTACCTCTAGGTAACGGAGGTATTGTTTTTGGTCAAAAATTTGGGTAGTGACTTTTCAAGAATAAACACGTTTTAGGGTCCCTACAATACTATTTTACTATTTTTGCGATGATGTCTGTATGTATGTATGTATGTATGTATGTGTGTGTAGTCTGTGGTAATTTTTTCGTCTCGCATAACTCAAATACTATAGTACCAAAAAATACTATTTTGGAGAAATTTTATTTTTTAACAATTTATGTTATTTTGAAAGTTGTAGAATATTTAATTTTACATCTGTTTTGATTACACTAATTGTATTAATTTTAATTAGTTTTGGAGATAATCAAATATAAAAAAAAAATTTTATAAATCTTGCATTCCATGTACACCATGGAAACATAAATTTTAATTTTTTACGAAATGTGACACATGTCATTGTGATTGAGAAGCTATGTTCTTAGTGAAATATAGTACAGCTTTCATGTGGTGCGGTTCACGTCACTGTCTTCTTTCTCACTTTCTCCCACTATTGTCAAATCAGCAATAAGAAAGAAGATAGTGACGTGAACGCACCATAAGAAAGCTGTACTATATATGTCAAAAAATTAAATAAATATACGAAAGGAAATTAAATTTCTCATAAATATAAATAAAAGTGCAAAAGAAATATCATTCGTAAACCAGAAATCTTTAAATTGTAATGCATGTAAGTATGATTTCAAAAGCAGCTTCCGAGCATCTTAGAGACATGATGCCTTACTGGTGGGTCGATAACATTCTTATCCCCCGAGACCATCATGAAACAGCTCAGTGACATGTGCTAAACAGCAGACTGCACACAACGTACCGCAGCTCGACTCTGACACCATCCGGGGCCGGTTTCATCTTTCACACGACGCTGCCGACGCCGCCGATGCCTCCGTAATGTGTGCTCTGTGGCAGGCGTTGCACATTTAATTAGAATAATTGAGCGTGCAGATCTCCTTGCCATCTTGAACGCTCTAATGCGGAATGGAAATGAGTTAGACTTACACTTGTAATTTTTTTTATGTTTATTTTAGTAGGATTATATCGCATGTAAATTAAATCAACTCGTAGTTGTTTCTATATAATTATTTTATAGAATTATGTATAGTAACATAAACCGTTATTAATTATGAAAAAAAGTTTAATTGAAATATAAAACAACGCATGTATCAAATGTGAAATCATTAACGTTTCAATACACAAACTTGTGTAAGTTCAATTAATGGTTAGAATTCAATAGCGTATTATTTTTGTTTAATTAAATATCGGTAATTTTAAAACTGTAGACTGTAGAGCGGCTCAATTATCAAATACTTATAAATAACAATCGGTTGTATCGACTTAAAACAATCGTTTTAAAATATGAATTATAATTGAGTGTATACACTTCTAATACAATATTGTTGAGTATTATTAATCAGAAACAATTTCAACAATTTAATTATACAGTGATAAATAAAACAGTATTTATTGTATAGACTATATAATGTTTGTGTAAAATTTATCTAAAAATTTGTCATGTCATGCTATTTTTACTTCCTTATACAAATTATAAGAAAGTATTAGTATCATGAAAAAATCGGTGACGAGATTTTTGCGGAAATACATATTTTGACGTCCACTGAAATCCGTTAAGACCAATTTCTCAATGATGTCTGTGTACGAGGATGGATGGATGTCAGTGTGCGCAATATCTCATGAACGAGAGAAGATATGCAAATGAAACTTGAAATTTATAAGTTTCATTAAAATATAAAGAGCTGAGTTGATTTTGATTGAAATTGGAAAACCGGAAGAGGAAGTTTACTGAACACGCAAAACAATAAATTCCATTTTTATCAAAAATAGAATCAGCTTTGAAAAAAGTTTCAAAGATGTTAGCAAGAATATTAGGAATATAAAATGTTATTTGCTGTTTTCTTGTACATGCTTCTAATTTTGAGAATAACTAAATTATATATTTAATAATATATTTCAGTAATCTTAATTACACTGGGAACAAAAACTAAAATATTTTTAACATCTATGTGTCAAACATGTCAAATAATTGTAAATGGTCAAAAATATGTGTCGTTTTAAATATTATAAAAGCAATATTTGTAGATACAAAGTTTTATATTAATTAATATTTTAAATTAAAATGAGAACACAAAACTAAACAGGTATAATATTTATATGTCAAATAATTGTCACAATAGTTATACGCAAGAAACAAGTCATACAGGTTCAGTTGGTTTTATTTGTATAAGAAAGTAGTGTGGTGCCCACACCAGATTTTTCTATTTTGATAAATGTACAGTTAGGGTTTTGGCCGTTTAACATTTAAAAACCGAAAAAAAAAAACGTGAAAGATTATATCTCAATCTCACTAATCGAAGTGAAAAGTTTGGAGTTTCAAACTAATTACAATTAGAACCTTAATCTTATAGATGTGAACGTTAGCGTTGGTGTCTAAAGTCAACTCTAAATGTTAATTTGGTTGCTTTGAACGCAGCTTAGATTTTAAATCATAAAATGTATGAAAAATTCATCTTAGCAAGATCAGCGAAAGCAGAGTGTCACACTCAAAGTGGGTTTATGGCGTGATGATATATTTATTTGTTATTTTTAACTACTTGATTTTATATTGATTATTTTTTGACGTTTCTTAAAACAAATGAAATGCTTTATTGTATGTCACGTGTCTGTGTTTTAACCAATCCTGTCATTATTATACTGAGAATAATGCTCTTGTGATTATTCCCGGCAATTTTCTCTGTAGCTTTTTTGTTTTTGTTGACAGATGTCAAATGTCAGATAGTTATCATCAACACAAGTAAAAAAGAGCAAAAAAGATAGATTTAGTGCGTGCCTGATGATGAAATCAAAAAATGATCTAATTAAATATAACTCGAGAGTTCGATAAATTAGAAAATAATTCTCCAGTATCTTTCTCAAACTTATCGCCATTTGGCAATTGCCTGGCAACTAGTTTTCGAAAGATCTGTCAAATTATTTTCAATTTATTCTCACTCTCTTGTTATATTATTACTGAAAATATTATTCAACAATAATTTTATATGGCTCCAATAATCTTAGAATAACCCTGACGAATGTGTAAAACTGTTATCAAATTTATTTATAAATAATAAGAAAAAGTAGCATTTTGAGGGAAAAGAATTTAAAATTGCTTTTTGAAGTACGAAGTATTGCAGTAATATATTCTATTATTCGGAGTAGCAATGACATTATGTCACATATAATAAATAAATCTATGTAAAATATGATTTCTTCATTATGTAGTATTGTTGTATGCCGATTTTATTTCACTTCTAAATAGATAAAAAATTTAAACTTCTGCTTCATACATTTTTTTAGTAAAGTATAATGGTTTTTGACTTTTGAAGAAAAACATACTTTTTTTTGCGAAATCAATACTATAGTACACGATATTACTAAGTGAAGTTAGCATAAATAGTAGTAAAGTTAAACTTTACAAACTTTTATGTCAAAATTTTACTTCACTGACTCTTATGTCAAACTTGAATTACAAACCTAAAATACAAACAAATTATTCTATAATATTAATGGAGATTTATTTATTATTTACCTTTGATAATAATTTATCGGATTTAATGCAGATCATATGCAGAACACGTCTAACAGTATATTAAAAAAAATGAAATTATAACTAAATTTGACACTTTGACAGTGTTTTTGTTATCATAGTCAACCCCGTCGCAATAGCTACCTGACGTTTTACAAATACATAATGCTATTTATTTATGTTTTTAATTAATTATTTAATAATTTCGGAAAAAATATAATGTATACCTTGGCACTAAGGTATTTTTTATTACTCTTATTCGTAATAAAAATTATACTTTAGTGCCTTGATATACAAATAACTATTTACTAACAAATAATTTTCAATGTTGTTCAAGTTTTGAGAACGCAATACGAGCCCTTTCATAAGATTTTCAAGGTATTGGTTGATGTGATCCATGCAATAAGTGTACTGTAAGTTATTCCTAAAATAATACAAATAGAGCATGTCGACATGACGCGTAATAATGTTAAGAGATATTTTTAATAAAACTTTTACGAAGAGCAATTTTACAGCGAGATTAAAAGTAAACAAGAAATATAGGTAACAGAGAAATATACCAACTTTTGTAAAACTAAAATGCGAACAATATATTTCCTTGCAGAAAAGGAAGAAAACTTAATACTACTTTTGAAAGTATTACTAGATGTTACTCCTGTGGCATAGGCTGCAAGGAACATGAATTATTAAAGAATATCCAGGCACATGGTGCGGAAGTTCTTCAGGCGTATGATATGAAATATATTACTGTGACTACTATTTTTGAACTCGAATTCATTTAAAATTTAATAAAACCAGGTGTCTTGGGGCTGATCAAAAGATTTTCACGAGGTTAAAACAATAATAAAATTTCATTGAAACAGGACGTCAATGATATTTAATGAAATATTTATTAAAGAAAATTGTGAGATGTATAATTATCTTTACTTCAAAGTAAATACTTTTAATGTATTTAGAATTATGGCAATGTTTAGGATATTTGAAACTCGTATTTTACGCATTTTATATATTCTATAAGGTTATGTTTAAAACTTCATAAAACAATTGTAATACGACTTATAATGTTAGGTATTATGCTGAATTCGTTTTCCGCCCTAAAATTATTTAATTTGTCCTCTCTCTCATTTAAGATTCTACTCGGATAAGCAATGAATTTCAATGTAAATAACTTTTTGCAAGTTAAAAGTAAATACCAATTTCGAGAATAGAAATGAGCTTATTTAATCTGAGACTATTAGTTGTTCAATATTAATTACGAAATTGTTTTACATATTACTAATATTTCTTCACTGGTATAAGAACCGTATTACAAACGAGGTAGAGCCAGTTGAATTTAAAAATTAAATTAGAAATTTAAACAACCCTTGACATAAAAAAAAAAATTCAAAAGTAGAAAAAATAAAATGTGTTTGTTGGTCCTTTTACTTTATTATAAGTACCTAATTATATTTAACGCGTCGGACTGTGGATCGCGAGATCCTCAGTTCGAATCCCACAGCTGACAGTTGCCAATTTAAATTTCCCCTGTGGTTCCCGCCTCCACTAACATCTTTGGGGGCTATGATTTGACGGCTGGTAACCACACTTCATACGTAAAAATATATCACTTACCGAGATCTGCGTAAGCAGAGTGACACACCCATAATGGGTAAAAGGCGTAATGATATATTTTTTTTTTATTTTAGTTATATTTTGATCCAAGCGTAGTTGCGTCGGGGGACCACTAAAGAAGTATTTTCATTATTGATGCTGGGCGAGGGCAGTCTTTTCAAATTCCCCTTAGCAAACAAACATTGGCACGCCACTGGAATCTCTTTGACGGATTAATATATTAATCAAGCTAATTTCTAAATGGACTTTTGCGGACTTAAACTGTGTCAGTTCTTATTGTTATTACATTAATCTTTGCAGATAGATACACAAAAGGACGTTAACCCCATTTTTTTCAACGTCTGTAACTTTGTTTCTAAGTTATTTAATTAACAAAATGTGTCAAATATTATGCTGAACAATCTTAACTACAACCTTAGCTAAAATAAATATGTTCTGAGACTGGAAAATTAAGTTACCTCTAATAATAAAAATGGAGTTACGCTAATCTCTTTTGTGAATCTACTTGTGGCTGTGGGACATCACATGCGATTTGTAAAAATTCATATTTCGTTTTTTATATAGAATTATTTTCCGAATTTTTACAGAACATCATACCTATATCTTAATGAACTTTCATTCAATATACAAAAAAAAGATTGAAGAGCGACTTGTTATACTGGCTAGAGTAATACGTCAATATGGAAAATTTAGCATACTGTATTTAAGTCCGTGCGAAATAAAAGTGAATAATTTCTTTCTTCATGAGTCGCCAAGATTTGATCTAAACTTGAGAGTTTCATACTTCAAAAGTCCGTTATTTAATTTATATTTTTAATCAGATTAAAAGTAACGAAGTATTGTTATAAAAAGTCAAAGTAAAGCTATTAAAACAAGAAAGTTGCGAGGAATGTTTTTAATTGCAAATATCAGAAAATCGCGTTAATAAGAACGTGCTATAAAGTAGAGTTACTCAGTTAAATGTTTTCTTGATGGCTGCTTCGTTTCATGGTTTTTATTGGCGTCGTTCAGCTACGCCATGGCGGTTACGCGGTTGAGTTACTTTATTACTCAGGCGGTTTTAAGAGACACCAGTTGCTGGGGAGCCTTTCCGTTTCAGCCGCTTCTAATTTGGACAATAACTATTTAAAACAAAAATCAATTTGCTAGTTTTTAAGTTTTGTAATCTTGATTGAGCCCCCTGAATAGCACTAACGACGAAAATCTAGTTCCCTAAATATGTAATTAAATTTTTTAATTGCCAAATCTCTATACCAAAACTAAATTTTTCAGTTTTATAATCGGTACCTGAAGATTTCATATGAGTTTGTTCGTATCAAATTTTTCGTTTAATATTTAAAAGAAGATTAAATAAAAATTACGAGTATAATGCAGGTTGTCTTATATTTTTAAAAGCTGCAAAATAATAATAATGTCCGTTGCTGGAATAACTTTCTAGCAACCCCTATTTATCCTCAATCGAAATGTGATAGAACTGAATGAAAAGGAAATTGCAAAATCATCCTGCAGGAACAATCGTAGAATTGCTACACGACTGTATAAAATTTTGGATTCTTTCTTGAGAGAAAACTGACAGACTTGTGGATACTAAGTAGTTTTAAAAAGTAATGAAGTGAGAAGTGATGATGGAGATGGTAAAGTAGATAATATTAAATTGATTATTTTTTTGATGTTTCTTAAAACCAATGAAATGCTTCATTGTGCAGTTTAATCAATCCTATCATTATTATACTGAGAATAAAGCTCTAGTTATTATTCCCGAAAATAATCTCTGTAGCTTTTTTGTTTTTGTTGCAAATGCCATATCGCTATCAACACAAGTAAAAAATGAGAGTTCGATAAATTAGAAAATAATTCTCCAGTATCTTTCTCAAACTTATTGCCTGGCGACAAGTTTTCGAAAGATCTGTCATATTATTTTCAATTTATTCTCACTCTCTTTAGCAAATGTACGATATATAACGAAAGTAAGTTTTGTCAGCGGTACAATTTTATTTAATGGTAAGTGTGCGTAAAAATATTGAAATATAATTCTATAATTTAGTACCTTCTTATAAGATACACAGCATATATGTTATACTTGCCTATCAACATTTTGAAAACATTAAAAGAAAAAAAATTAATTGGACGAACTTATGTAAATTTGGGCTCGTATGTATATCCACAGAATAAGAATTCATATTGTAAAGACACTTCAAATATTTCATGATCCCAATATTTCAGTGGTGCACTATGAACAAGATGGCCGCTTAAGTTAATAGGTTAATAACTTAGTAACCAAAGAAAACAAAGTATAGTATGTAAGAATGGGTAAATGGCGTGATGATATTTTTATTTTATACCTTTTAACAATTTTTTATTACAGAATAAATATCTAAATTAACACAAAATATGTGCTGCTAACACTAAAACTATTCCTACAGTTTTAATTTAATATCATCTCATTTCTCTATAATACCGTCAAACGAAAATTAATAATTATTTTCTGAACTGAACTTTTCACTGACAAACCACGCTAGTTTCGCCAGTCGTCATGTACTTGTTTGGACGGCTGACTCATATTTCTGATATAGAATCATTTCGGTTTGTCAAGATATAGGTAAATAAAATTCTAAATAAATTATTGATTGCAAAAATGGAAATGGTCGAAATGGAGAACACCACTGGAGTTATTCCAGTTTCTTCCCTCCTATTCCGTGCTAATTGTACGGAGCAATGAGGAACCATTTCATTTTCGCATATTTTACTCCTTCCTTTGAACATTTTTATGCATAATTTTGCTATTGAAACTTTTTTTCATGAAAAACTGCTAATGAAAGTTAAACACAATTTTTAATGGAAATTTTTTCCTGTGTTGCATGAGTATATAATTTCTTTTAATTATTCTGGAATTAACTCTTCCTTCACATTTTTCACCTTCATATTTTTATTTCTTTTTATTAATGCTAGAACCTGACCTGAGACCAAATACATTCTTATAATTTTGTCACTAATTATTATATCTTGTTTCATTTTTATAAACTGTAAACAGCAATAAATTGGGTCATTTTCAGCAGGAAAATATTGTTAGTGTGTAAAACAATTATTTTTGAAACAAATAGTCTTCTTTTAGTGTTTCTTTGTGTGGCTAGAAACGGTGTTTCTTTATTTTGCCGGATAAAGGAATAATGGAAAACTACGGTTATATTTTTCTCTGACGTGTTCTGCAACTCTTTTGTCAAAGTAACTCCAAGTGAGTTTATCCAACAGTTATTACTTGTTACTGTCTTTTAAATAAGAATTTATTGTTACAGCAAACATAAACTGTTTAGATGTTGAGTTAAACTGTAAATGATAACATAAATAATGTAGAAATGGAAAGGTAGCGTTTTGCAAGTGAAATACTTTTGGAAACTGTAGCAAGTTTGGTATTCATACATAGCAAAACAGCGATACAACTTTGTAGTACATTATAATGTAAAATACATGTTAGTTTAATATATGCTACTTAATGTGTTGCTTATGTATTTTACAGTTATTAATATTAATACAATATAATTAGTTCCTGTGGTATAGATATTAACGACATTCCAGTAAAATAGCTATTAATTTTTATAAATCACTTTTTGCCTCCGACAGTTAATATTATAATAAATATATTACAAAGTATACGGGTTTCAGAAAATTAGCTTTTAAAATAATTAATATTTATTTGATGCAACAGAAAGTTACTTACAATTACAGTACAACGGGTCTATGCAGTTTTTATTTAACAATGGAACACAATCCATTTGGCAGTATTTTTTTCTATACTTTGGGACAAGCAAGGATAAGTATTAAAGTTATTCTTATTCATATTTTAAGTAAGAACTTATTATATCTTTTAAAAAGAAATTCGAGATATATCCGTCGGAGTTAGATGACCCTTATTTCAGATTTAGTAATCCCATTTTAGATGCTTAAAACAACTGAACAATTATAGATGAGTTTCAGATTAAAATTATTTACCAAAATTCAATTGATTTATATTTCGTAAGTTTACAGGCCACAAACAATCTCTCATTAATATTTTACATATTTAAAGATAAATAATTCAGGAGGTATTATTAATGTTTGGGAGTGTTTAATTTTTGTTTCATTATTTACTCGTATAGTAGAAACATTTTTTATTTTATCATTCAGAAAATAATACATGATAATTATCACCATGCTGACCTTATTATGCTTCATTTCATATAACATTAATTGTGTATTCCTCGTCAATTCGTTGATGTCTGGTAGATTATTTTAAATTTCGCACGAAATAAGCAACTTTCTAGCGTTGTATAGAAAATACAATGAATAATGTTCTGTAATGATCGTAGAAAAATTGTATTCTAGATAAAATGTTGAGAACCTCTGAAATAATACCTATAAAGAATTTATTATTTGATAAATGGCCATGTATTCTTGCAGTCTACGAACTTGCTTAAACCGATTAATTAGCACTTGCAGAATACTTGAAAAATTTGTTTTATAAGCGTCAGTAGTGCGGGGACTTTCGCAGTGTTTTGTACCGTATGCTGAGTGTTTTAGACTAGAATTTCTATAAAAAAATATTAAAATGTAAGTATACTTATTATTATTTAGCACTTTAAGCACATACTAAAAGCAGGGAAGTATAGGAACGCTCAATTAACATAAATGCTTATTTCACAGCCCTGAATTTTATCGAAATTTCACTTAGCTACTTTATTTACATTGTCCAAATCTCACTTAAGAAATGTTTTCAAACATAAATCTTTTCAATTACAATTCCACTTGTACAGGACTGGCCAATCACAAACTTCTATTGTAGCTAGATAATCGGTCTAATTCTCTAACAAAATTGCTACCGTAACAACTTGCTGACAAAAATTAATCGTTTTTTAACTGCTAATGAACTACTCTCCATTAAACATGAAGTTTCGATGCGATTTTGTCACCATTAGCCTGTTGTTACGATAACAATTTCGTCAGAGAATTGGGTCGAATATAATGTAGATATTATATTTTGTTTGATTTATTCATACAATTGATATTTATTATTATATTTGCTGTTAAAGAATACCACTTCTGTCACTTGTATACAAACAAATTATATACCTACGTTGGAAACAAACGTTTGCGAATTAAATGTCATGACACTAATTTAAAATGAGATTGTTAATTTCATAGCCTACTTAACATTGTTTTAAGACGTATCCTTAAATGTAAATGGAATTGCTAAGTGAAATTTCGCTTAATTGCGGAACTGTGAATGACCCTTTACAGTTTTGAAATTAATGTTAATTTGTTTTTCGCATGAGGTAAATAGTTTCGAGTAATGCATTGGACTTTGATTCATGCTGTTGCTGTTTTATCTTAACCCCTGCAATTCATCTTTGGGGGCTGTGATATAATGACTGGTAACCGCACTTCACGCGTAAAAACATATCATTTACCGTAATGGCGATATATCGGTTTCTAAATTTAATTTTGTTATTGTCAAGCAGAATCATTCTTGGAAAATATATGTCAATGTAATTTATAAAATGTAGTTCATCTGTGACAGAAATCTCTGGGGCAATAGGCCATTCCACGATTTTCTTTTCTTTATTTTCTTGAAGTACATAGAAATATAAAATCACATCTGAAAGTACGAATTAAAAATTCCTCCAAATAAGCGAGATATTAAGGTCTGAATTTTAAATTACATTAATGATGTAGGTAATGTGGTATGCCAGAAATAAACAAACCGTGGTTCACAGACTTTCTAAACAAATTTTTGAGAAAATTACGGAATAATATATATATTTAAATTTTAATATTATATTTCATTATTAGAGACAAAATAGTTATTTACGAAACAAGTACGTAAAGCTAGTCACGAATGGGTTGTGTTTTAAGACCCCTGAGTGACTAAAGACGCTTTACGTATGTGTATCGTACAATATTTTATCTACGATATACCTAATTTAAAACCCCCCAAAATAAAAAATAAAAATATTTTAATTTATGAAGTAGGATCACAATATTAAATGAAAAGTTTGCCATGATAAGAATATTTTTGCAAATTTGGCGCATTTAAAAATTTTAATCACTCGTTGCTCGGCAACCCGAGACCAATGGGATCATGTTAATAAACAATCGTTTTATAAACTTGAAACTAACAGTTAAACATCAATTTTACACACTATCGTAGATAAAATAAATTAATTCACTTTCTTCTTATTATACAAAAACATTTTGACATTCTCGATGTTAGGTAGTTGGTGGCGCTAGTATCGTACAGTATTCTGTTGTTTTGCAATGGAGTGCTTCATATCAAGCAGCAAACACGCAAAGACATGAATATCACCCGAGCAGAATCCGAATAGATCTGACACGCCCGAATATGTATATTCTTAGTTAAGACGGAGTTGGAACTAATATTTGAATCCTATTTGCTCAAACAGACGCGCACATGTCCTACGTCATCAAAAACAGAACATCCCGTATTTATTAAAGGAAGTAATTAAAATTAAAAATATGGAATTTTTGACTCTTATCTTTCATATATTCAATAAACTTTTACTATTTTTTATTATGGCGGAATAACCTATTAACCATATTACTACTGCCCCGCATCATTTACGCCGTAAATTAGAAAACTTGTAGCCAGTTTTAATTAAATTCAATCTTGGCGGAAGATCCAGGTATATGCAAAAGAGAAACAAAGCCAGTGTCTGCCACTGTATTCTATCGACATGAGTCTATTATAATGAGAGCCTGAAACGCCATCGAAGCACGTATCCACCAATCGAGGTAGAGTCGGCGCTGAAAAGAAACTTCTTGAAAAGGTCTTTTCAAACATGTTCTATACATTTTAACTCGGTACGTCTTTACACTAAGTGCCTGGGGGATCGAATTACCGTGTTGAATAGTCTACGTGCCCTGCAACAGATACAGCGCGTGCGCAGGGCCTGATGGCTTCTAAGTCGGATTATATTTACACATGAGGGCATTTCACCGCTGAAGAAAAGTGTCACATTCATTTTAGTGTTTGGAGGATGGAAGAATGAGGTATTGCCGAGAGAAATGGGCTCTTGTCAGGCGATACTTAACGTTTTTGTGAGAGTAGGTTAGGAGCTAGGTATCGTGTTGTGGTATCATATTTGCGGTGGAAGTAATGAATAAATTATTTATTGGATGCTAATGCATTGTAGCAAATGCAAAGTAGGTATTTCGTGTTCTACAAATAGAAGTGCTGATAATGTTTCTTTCAACTCTGAAACTTTATATATTATTCTTCATTGCTTTGCACTACTTTGGAACATTAAATGGAAAAGTGCTTTGGTTGATAGTATGGATTCCATTTACTGCTAACCTATACGGAATAAGATTATTTTGTACAACCGTGCCCTACTTATTTCAGTATCAAATGGAATAGTCTGTTGTTTAAAACATTTTCCTCTACATTATTTTAAGAACTTTGAATTGTCAACAATCATTCATGTGATCATGCTTAATCGACTGATTACAATTGCAAATAACTAAATATATCATCATGCCATTTACCCATTTTGGTTGTTTCATTTTGTTTTCGAAACTCACAAGCTCCGAAATTAGTGGAGGAGGAATCTCAGGTAAAATGGCAACTGAGGATATCATGATCTATAGTCCGATGCGTTACCACAAAGCTATTTACCTCAGTAAATATTTTCACATTAATTTAACTATTATACTTTTGCCACTGAAATATAATAATACTGGAACGCGCACTTATAGTCGTTCACGAAAGAGAAAAACGAACCTGAAAGAGACAAGTAGATGTCGTACAGTAATAAGCCACTCTTCTTTGTGTAAAGCTGGATTTATAGTTTGCATAGAACACAGGAATAATTTTACACAAAATAATTTAACATAGAAAAACTTAGAACTTCATTTGGGGGTTTTATAAATTGCACAGAATGACATACGAAGTATTAGAAGAAAACACATAACTGTCTCTGTCTGTCTTAGTTGTTTTCGTGGCTGTTACTAAGAAGCACTTAACCGAGCTAACACGAAATATATCGAAAGTACACAGAAAGCATAATGCACAGACTCAGAAAATTGAACATTGCTCAATTCGTGGGCTGTGCTACATTATTCCTGTGCATTATTTCTTTCCATATGACCAAAATTTTAGGTTATTCTGTGTCAAATTATTTCTGTGTTCTATGCAATCTACAAATCCAGTTTAATACTTGTTTGTAGAACGATTGCTATGTGTTCGTATGAAAAAACATTGTACAACAAAAAAGGCAGTCCTCAATTAACTGTCTATATCGGACGCATTTTAAACTTCAGTATTATATTTCAGTAGCCTTTGCTCAACTTTCGAAGAGTTCAACTAGAGAATGATAGTTCACGTTTTAATTATTTTATATTATTTTATGTTTTATGATTAAAACACTGATTTGTGGTCAGGATATACTAATTAGAGAAATCCAATATCCAGACTTTTAATTATAGTGCTTAAATTTTAAACTCGTTCCATTTTTCGTCGTATATGGGAAAATTTCTATCTCAAACTTTTAAAGTTGACACTACATGACTTCTTTATACATATGACTTCTTTATACACAACATTTAAATCTAAATTTGACTTGACACATATTGGGAATAAAGAGTAGATGTTTTAAGTTATTTCTCAAGTTAGGTTTTTATAAAAAAAGGAAGCATTTTAAATTTTTTCGCCGCTAATTCTATATTAGAAATAAATTGAATTGATTATTTTGTATGTCTAGCAAACTCCGGTATGCAATCATGTCCACAATCAACTATTGCCTCAATAATCCAAAGAAATTCAGGGGATTTAAAAACGTATATTTCCAGGAATGTTTCGTTATCGATTAAATGGTGTAAAATATATTTATAACTATTTACTTTATTTAGGTACATAATGTTAAACACGGCTGACTAAAGTTAATTTGTTGCTCATGTTATACAAACTGATATTACGTATTTTGGTGGCATTTTGCGTTCCATTATAATGTATTCAAGCAAGCCAATGAAACAGCCTCACTCTCTTTTGTTTTCTGTTTTGTAATTTTGTAGTCACCTGGAGCCAACAGCCGCCGAATTTAATTAAAACTAAATATAAGTTTTGTAATTCAGTAGATAAATGTTTCGAAACGAGCTCCAACCCCTATCTGAATCTTTCTGTATTTAGAATGTAATGTGCAGTCAAATGGATTGTCATTTGAGTGGAACGGGCTTTTGAAGAAAGTTACTCTTTAACTTTTTTAATGTGTTTTTTCATTCTACCGCAATGATTTTGTGATTGTTGTTTTGCGACTACTTGGATGTCATTATGTTTTATCTGTGGGCAATAACGATTACAGTGCCTACTAAATAGGCGGTGCAATGACCCTTAGATATTTATGCCACTGTTAACTGTTATATTCTTTAACTTTTTTGAATTATGATGTCTAGAGGCAGCGGAAATTTTAAATTTAGGATAATTGAAGAAATATTTTAATTCGCTTTACCGTGATAAAGACTAGTATTATAAAGTGATATCAAAAAGAAGCATGATAATAAAAAGGGCACGATACGTATATTATTCATATGGCAATATGTATGTCACCAAATTTAATTGTTTTATTTGATACTCATATTCTACTTTAATGTGCACATACTTAATTTCAAGTTACTCCCAATATCAAAATCATATATATTTCAGACCGTATGCTATCTATAGCATTTGGGCAATGGTACTGGATGAAACACACATCCAAAGACACCCAAAAGGGAAATTGTTAAAAATTTTGAAACTTTTTATGATAATATATGCAATTTAATGAAAAGAGTAAAAATGGGAAAAACAATATTACAAATTACAATAATAAACGTCGACAAGAACAAAAATTAATATACATGGGAAAGAAAGTTCCGTAGTATTTACTATTCGATAAACTGAGGGAATAAGGTGTATTTTCTGAAATTTTCCAAACTTTTTGGTAAATACTTCTAATTGCTTAGTAAAAAATCGTTTTTAATTTCTTTATTATTATGTCTTTTCCAGAAAATGCTTCTTACATCATTAGTTCGGTAAATTCTACGGTACTTTTTTCCATGTGCTTCAACTTAAATTACAAAAAGGAAATGGTTTTGATTTGCTACATGTTGTATTGCACCGAAAATGTGCAGATACGTCTTGTCTCTACAAATATGGAAGTACCACTATCTTCTAAATTTACCAAACGCACCCAACTTTCCCATAAGTGGATAAATGTGGGGTGTGAGTATCTCGTCAAGAATCAACTCAAAGTTCCTTAAAACGAAAAGCTTAAACAAGAGCTCTAAAAAATCTAGCCCGAACACATAACAGTGTCCACAGGCTATAAGTTGTATCTGACTTCGTTTGTGTGAAAACTAAACATGTTATGCATATAGACACAGGTCGAAGAACGAAGAGCATCAGAAAGCATCGATGAGCTCTTCGATGAAACAACAGAACGCACTCGTCAGCAACGAGAATTGAGGCTTCTCTATTGCCATTGAACAGCATCTATGAAACAAACGTGTCTCATTTCAGACGTATCTTTTGTGTCTCATAATGATGAAATAGAAAATAATAAAGGTAGGTGCGTACTATTTCATCGAAAAGCTCGTCGACCAGTGTGTCATAGGCATAACAAAATTAACACAAACATGTGTGGCAAGAAATTTAGAAATAAGAAACTTCCAAAATTTTAAACACTAACACATTATAATACTTGCATCTTTCGAAGCATTTATGACAGTAAAACAAAAAACTATATTCTGATTAATCACCTTGTTTCACATGGACTTTTTTGATGGTCGTTCTTAAAGTCGTCTTTATCAAGAAATTTCCTTTAACCCATGACGATCTCAATCGATAAATACTTACCTCTGAGGAGCTACAAGTAATATATTTAGGTACTCGTATTAACGCAAAATCTACCATACACATATCACAACCAGGTTTCACGGGTTGCCCAGATAACAGTTTAAAATTTGAATGTCATTTTACAACCAATTATATCTAAACTGCTGTTTAAATTTAATACTAACAATAAAATGTTAACCGCAGGTAAATTCCAAAATTTAATATTCATCATCTGACATTTCATTGCGGTTAGAACCCTCGGGGCTAGAAATAGCGGTCGAACTATCCTTCGCAATGTGCAGTGGATACGCTGTTTATTGTTGAATATAAACTATGTTTTACAAATGTGATTGGAAGCGGGACCTGAAGTGTAATTCCGTGTTATTGTTGCAGTGTTTCGACAAGGCGACACGGGGAAGTGTTGGTATGCAGTCTTGGCGGGATCGCTCGATGTGCGCTACGTCCAGGCAGATGCGGAGAGCAAGGTAGGATTTTACAGTTTATTTATAGTCAGGGAACCCGGAGAAAATGTATCACTAAGATTTTTGCGCAATGGAAGAAGTGCTAGTTTTTCCTTTCATAAATGATTAAATATATACAATTTTGCGCTCATTTTATGAATTCTAGTAGAACTATTATTATAGAAATTTTAATAGAATGAATCAATCTACTGAACGACAAAACAAATACAAATATTACAATTCACGTCACCGTACGAATATGTTAAACAGTTGCAGTTACCAAAACATTTTACAAACGATAATTACCTATAATTCTACATTTTGTAGAAAATCCAATTGTCTCTTTGTGTTGGCCAAATACACCCAACTACCCCATAAGCGGATAGGTGCGGGGCAGGGTACCTTTCGCAGGGCCAAAAGATTGCATGAAAACGAAAAACTTAATCTAGGGTTCGACCAAGCCAATCTGTAAATCTGTTAACCTCAGATGGTATCTCAAGGCGGTATTTCAGAATATGAAAACTAAAAATCTAACAAAGTTCCTCACACGTGTGTGGCAATAAATTTAACTCAAGAACTCGTGTCAAGACGATTTTCAATGCATTTAAGTACAAACGCAGTTCGAAACATGATATATTAAAATGGTTTTGATAATAAAACAATAAATCGTATTCTGACTATTCGCCTTATTACATAATATATCTCTAAATCAGGGATTTGCAAAACAGGGTAAATTAATCCAAACGGGGTAAAAATTTAGTTTCTGGGGGTGGTGAGAAACTCTAAAAACAGAAACAAAAATCATATGAAAATCGCGTTCCAAATTCCTAACTGCTACTGTATCAAAAGTGAAACAGCGTTTCCAAAACCTGAAGTGAAAAAGTTTTCAAGGAAATCCATGTTTCATAATGAGGATATTAATTTAATTTATCGCTTTTATTTTATATTCATATTTCTGCATATGAATAGATTCAACAAACCTTCCGAATTTAAAATTGAAATAGAAGGATAACATCGACGAAAAAATAAATTTTGTCATTAATGACGACAAAAAAAGTTTTTTTTCTAAAGAATCTAAATATATTCCACTAAAAACTTTTGCGATTTTAGATTGTTTAGAATGGCGAATGGGTTAGAATAGGTTAGGGTTTCTTTATTAAAATGCAAGCGAAATTAGTCTAAACATAATGTTTTTTGTTCACGAATAAAATATACGTATATTCCGGGCGTGTAATTTTATTTTGTATTATGGTAAAACTCTTTGATTTGTAATAATAAATTTCGTCTTTATAACCTTATTTCAAGTACAGTTTTCAAATGAAATATTAGGATTTACTTTAATAATTTTAATATCTATCTTACTAAGTATCAATCAATACGTAAATAATTACAATTTCAACATAGTATGAACGCTCCGTCCAATTCGTGAACTAGAATAAAATTTCCTCATTAATATTACTAAAAATATGTACTTATTATTGTTGTCAAAGTAATAATATTTACCTAGTAGTTTCGAATTTCTCAATTGGTAGCGGGATATTATTTTTTTTTTACAAAAGGAATTTAAGATAACATCATGCTATATCCCACATAATGGTCAAACAACATTCAATCTCCTCCAAACATTCTTATCCAGGCACACCAATTTCCCCTTGTCCACATTCATAAATGCACGTCTATTCTTCACACTTGGAATCATTCGTTCACGCAACAAACTAGTAATTATCCCTAACCACTTATTCCTCGGATGCCCACACAATCTTTCACCTTCAATCTCGCCCACATACATTAGTTTCACCAACCTTTCATTCGACATCCAATAATTTCTTTATTTTTTATCAACATTCTTCTCAATTTCACCGTACATTAACGTATTGCTCATACGATTACGCCTCATGTACCTCTACACTTGTCTAAAATATCTCGTTTTTATCGCAGTTATACACATTCAATCAAGTATCTGTAGATACATGCCCGTTTCTATTAAATGCATCCAGAGCATACAATACCTTGCATTCCGCTAAAAAATCTATTAATTAATTTTATCCTTGTAGATGATCTCCAATATCCAACATACCTACTGATTATTTTTTAACTTCGATTTATGTCATCCACAGATATAAATTTAATTAGCTTGAGTATGTATTTGATGTTTTAAATGGGATTTTAATTAATATCCAATTGAATTATTAATTGCTAATTGATATGTGAGATAACATCATTTGTGGTCATATCACATTATAAATAAAATATTTATATATGGACAAAAGATTAAAATTGAGTTTAATTTGAGTGTAATTTCTTCTAGAAAGTATGTCAAGTTTTAAGTTTTCAGTTGTTTAATTATTAATATTTTTTTTACTTATATCTTCAGGATTAAAATTTTCAATTAAATGTAAGTGTGTATGGATTACCCCAGTGGCTTATATTCCATGCAAACGTTTAATTGTTAATCTAATTATAAATACCGGAAATAATTAAAAATTTCACACTAGTTACCCGTTTCAATTTATGACGTGTAATTTTCTTGAGAACTTAATTTCAACGTAACTCGATATCGGTTCACGTCGATGCTAATGTAATGGCACTCGCGTTTTTTCAAGGTATTGATTTTCACCCTGAAATATTCCAACGGCGTTCCCGTATATATTAATCATGTTTACTTTGTTGCGAAATACTTTCTTTTCTTTTAATTAAAAATTTATTTCATTTTAAATTTTTATTAAACAATGGCGGAGTGCCAGCCGTTTATAACGTTTTAATTTTAATATCACTTGTAAATTTGTATTTGCATACTTTCGCGAATTATTTTTTAATTTAATTTGAAGTTCGGAATACTCATTTCACGTTTCAGTTAATATTACGCCAGAAAAATTCGCGAAATATTTTTCAATATTAATATTTGTGAACGGTAAATGTCAAAGCCCAAGTTAATTAATTTATTGAAAACATATGACATTTACACTATTCTATTTGTAACTAACTTATGCTATTAAAATGTCATTAAATCTAAATGCTCCTACAAATTGCAAATGCCATGGGATAACTAATCATTGAAATGTGAACCAATTAATAAGATAGTAACTATAAAACAAAATCTATGTAAATTACTATGTAAATTTGTAATGACATCAATTGCTTTACAGTAGGTACAGTAGAATACGAACACAAATAAATGTTAACAAAAATTGGATCAGCAATAAAGTTAGTTTCAAATTTTGCATTTAGAGTTTGAAAGTTCAAGTTATAAGCGATAGTTTCCTTGCGGGCTATCAGAGTATATCTCAGTATACCTATAATTGATTTATTTATTTTTATTTATTTCATAATTCGCAATCGGGCATTATATTCATACAAATAGTTGACAAAATTGACTTACTACATATATATTTAACAAAACTTTTTCAATATTTTATTTAGAACTTTCTAAAACACTACAAATAAAGTCATTGTTGCCAATCTTTCTTCTAATTGATTTATGATAAATTTATAAAAATGAATCTAATGTTGCCCACACAAAAGACAACTTTTAAATGGAATAAAAAGTTTTAAATAAAAATTGTAGCTTATATCATTTTACACCATTTTTATTACAACAAAATTATTCTAGCTGAATTATTTACTGAACTATATTCAAAATATTAAATTACCATTTCCGCTTGATGACTTGCTACCAAAAACTGCTCGTAACTTGAATATCTAAGTGTGAAATTTGATATTGACAGACATCATCGTGAAAATAGTGAAATCGTATTCAAGGGACCCTAACACGTACTTATCAATTGTAATCTCACTATCGAAAATTTGATTATAATTAAAATCTAATGTAGCAGCACATAATCTCTCGCTTAATTACAACAGTGTTTGATGACAACAATGTATTGTTTGCAACAATGCGTTGATTACAACAATGTACTGATTACAATAATAAAAAAATAATAATCTCAAGCAACCAAAAAAGGCGCTTATTTGAGGGTAAAGATATTTCATTGAGATTTAAATTTGCAAATATATTGACAAATTTTTATTATTCCATGCAATCTTCAGTTGAATTTTGACACTTCACATTCACAATACCTCCCTTCAAGAAATGTGCGGGAGGAAAAAATTTTTAGCAGCATCCACAATTTATATTTTCTAACGCCTTTTGTATTTTGTTTCGTTTAGAAATTTAAACAAATTTTCGTATATTTGTTGACCTCCAATTTTAAGGAAAACAGCAAATGTTTGCTAACATGTTATCCGCCACAAAGATATAATAAATTGATTTGTCTGAAGGTCATTGTACTGAACACTGAACATTGTAGTTTTCTTTATATAAATAAGTAAGTATATAATCATGCCTTGTACCTATTTTGAGTGTGGCACTCTGCTTTTGCAGATTTAGACAATTAATATATTTTTATGCATGATATTAATGTAGAGGTACAGTTAAAATAGAAATTCTAATGTGAGTATCGAACTAAGAATCTTCCGATCCACAATTCGATGCGTTATAATGGAGATATTTATTAGATTTCTTAACTATCGTAATTTAATTTTTCAATGTTAAAACAGTCTAAGCGTGATATCATTGTCACCTGTTAGGAACTGTTTGTTATTTAAAAATATGTATAGTTCTTATCGGCCATATATTTATTTACAGCAACTTAGTGCTTGGTAACAACAACAAATGACATAAACATTAATATAACAGCATAAATAACAATAAATACCTAGTTATCAAAAGTATGAAATGTGTTACGATACCTAACTGGTTTCTGTTTTATTAAACAAAGGGACAACTTTATAGAAATGTGTATTAACAAATTACTTTTCCCTACAGTATACTTCTAAACTAAAAACAAAATGATAAATGTACAGAAAATATAATTTCTAAAACATAGATGCCCAACAAACATATCATCAATTATACTTTAGAAATCACTGAAACTATTCTTCGAACAACAAATCGCTCCCATATTCCCAGACTTTTATTTTATTCACATAAAATCGGCGCGAAAAACACGGAAGTAACAAGTACTCTGCATCGCAAGTATCGAGGGAAATCGCGAATTCCATACAACGCTTTATATAGTAGCTGAAAGCTGAATCCTTCAGAGGATTAGACCTGCAGCCAACAGGGGCGAGAATCGCAGAAACGTATTTCGGTACAACAGCTTCAGCTACAGCTACAGTGGCGGTTACAGGAGGGCTAGAATTTTCGGTAGTAATCAACAAATTGAGGTTAGGGCCCTGCAAAATTACTTGTATTGTACACGGCACAAAGTGTAATCGGGTCCGAAGTTTGAGTTTTCATACATGGTTATATTTATTTAATTATTTATCAACTGTCACTGTCCTTACACTAGCGAGCATTTAAAGCTTGCATTGTATTGTATTGTAAAAGATAAACCTACATTCCTACATAAATAAAAAATATATTGACTAGAAAGACTTGTTACCATACGCTATGAAGATAGGTACATTTTACTCCTTCACAATAATTTATTTGAAACAAAATTCTTTGTTTTGCTAACGAAGAATTACGTGTAATATTTCGAAACGTTGAATTTTTATAAAAGTTTATACAGAACTTAACCCTTCCCTAACCAAATTAATTTACAATTGTCTGCGTTAATTACCCTAGTTTTTTTTAAATATTTCTTGTTTTTAATATTTTTGCAAATATGCTTAAGTTTTAATTCAATTTCTTATACAAAAATCGTAAATTATAAAGTTGACAAATAAAATCAATAAGAAAAATTAAATGTGTGTACAAATTTTTTATTTTTAATGTTGTGAACATTCATTGCTTCTGTTCTAGACATAACTGCTGTAAAAAATGTTTTATGAAAATACTCATTTACAGCCCATAATTTTGACAGAATAGTTATTTGTTTAACTAGGCACCAAAATATAAAATTTACAGCAGAGGTTACCGTTTCATGCGATGAATAAAGGATATAATCGGCTCTTGAACACAATCTTTAATTACTTCAAGATTAAAAGCATTAACATACCTACATAAAATATGAGTGAAGGTTATAAATATGCGTCGTTTAAAATGTAGTACTACACCTAAAATGGGTACATAGCGGGATGATATATTTAATTATTTATTTAAATGTATAACTCAAATTTGCTGAAAATATACATTTTTTATACAATAATCCAATAAATTGATTGAACTTGAGTATGTAAGTACATTTTACATTTGATTTTCAATATTTTTTTTTTTTCAAAAATCGCGTCTTGTTGCCCGCTCTAGCATGTTAGTATTTTAGTATTTACGTACTTTTTTCCTCTGAATTTCATGGCGATGCTAGAAAAAGGAACATAGAAAGAATAATCTTAATTGGTTAGCAACATTTGTGATATTTATACTCAAAATGATTTTGGAGAAGACGCACGTCATCAAAAATATTACTAGATAATGACGTCACTATGCAACAACGTTTATATGGGATACTAATTTTTGTTGAAATGAAAATGCAATGCTTGTTGCATTACACGTGCCGCCATTTTTAGATGCGATTTGTTGCAATAAACACAATATATTTATACATACATATTATAAAACACTGGATCACGACGAGCACAAATTTTAATAACAAAGTAAAGTCTGACAGTAAAGTGACAGTTAGATATGAATTTTGTATGTAAACGTGATCATTTAGCAATAGCAACAACATAGCGAACAAAAAATGAACTAGAATTATTTTTAATAATTTAAAATTCCATTAAATGAATAAAATTGATTATAAAATCACTGTACATTGCATTAATATATGCTTTTCTTAATGCTAGTATTTTTTACGTCATTTTATTTTAAACATTAGCATACTTCAATAAACTTTACAAGTTATTTATCACTTTATAAAGTTTTTTTTCAGGTTTATGCCGTGAGTCTTCTCCAAAATCATTTTGAGTATAGTTTGGGTGAATCATATATAATGCATAACTGCTCCAAATACTTTAAATTGCACTCACGTACTTTTGTTTTTATCCTGCATATTCCCCTAAATCCGCCTCTGACAACAACCCCCAACGTCGCAGTTGTCGATTCGTCCGATCGGTCTTGGCGGTTGTCTTCTTATTACGTAACAAGTCTATGGGAATATTTACGTTCAGGGAAAAGTACAAAGGAAAGGAAAATATATTTAATAAAAGAGATTCTGCGATTCTAGATTTCAACCGGTTTACGACGCTATTCTTTTCGTACGGCAGGTTGCCTTCAGTTGTATTTTTGCGGAAGTGAGAAAGGGATTTTGCAGACGTATATTTTATGTCTTTTATTTATCTACATCTGTTTTTGAATTTTTATCCTTTCAAATCGATAATCCCGGCCTAAAAATACACGGAAAATAAAGAAGATTACAAACAATATGTGTTACTATAGTTACCTAATCTACTTTTGTCATTCCTGTTAATCAGTGACAATATATTTTCGATAGTCAGCACTTATGTTTCATACGTTCAAAGTTATAAATAGTAACTTTTAAAATGTTAATAAGATATTTTTTGTTTTATAGCCTCCTATATAGTTTAGAAATGACTAATCATTTCATTTTCAATGCTGTTTTTTTTTTTGCTGAAATTTTTACCTATTCACTGTTCAGTAAAAGGATAAATATAAAAGTTGTTCAGAATTTTAAAATGCTTGCAATAAGGTTCATTTGGTTATTTCACGATAAAATGAACAGGTAAACATATACAGCAACATAAAGAAATAACATGGAAATCTTTATACGCCATATTTTTTTTTTCTACATGCGGTATGTATAGCTGCGTATTGTGAGGATACATTTCTTTATTTCATATTTAAAATTTGAATGCTCAAGCTATGATCTACGATCTGATTAAATTTTTATAGCAATATGTCAACCAGAAATAGTAGTATACTTAAAAGCCTATAAGGTTATTAAAGATTTTGAGCTAAATAATTTATAATAAATTTGGTTACTCAAAAAGATATAGAATAATACTAGCAACTTTTTCATTTTAAATGTTTTTCTATACATTTTACCATCTAAAATTAAAGTTAAAGCGACAGGTTGTGTGCTGGACACATCAGATTTCTGACATATACATTTAAATTTGTTGAGTTCATAAATGACAATTTAGAGTAAATTGACAAGATTCGTTTATAAATAATCTCTTAAATAATGCTTTTGGATTTTCGTCTACATATTTGCTGTATCTTAATTTAGGTTCAAACACTAATATATTATACTCTATTAACGCAGAATTTATTTACATTAAATAGTATTCAAATATTGTGACAAAGTGCATATAAATAAATCAATTAATAAATGAAGTGCTGTGATGACCGACAGGTTTAAATGTAAATTAATTTGCAAATAATACCATCAGCGCTTTTTGTAATTTCCGAATGCGAATGTAAAAATAAAATTCGAGCAATTTTATTTGATGTTCGAGTACCATGTCATCTATTTGAAAGGGTATAAAACCCAGACTTACTAATTGTAATTGCAGGTTATAAAAACTTCCAATTAAAACAATAGCAACGCGTGTAATTGCGTGCGGCAATTGAATTCCAAGTGCATTCGATTTTATGTCATATGCATTTCATATTGATTCTGTATTAACATTAAAACAATAACAGTTTGAAAGTTGCGTGTTTGTTGTTTTGGTTTCAAACAAAACATTTTGACCAAGAGTATTTTGTTGATATAATTGCATGTAATTTATTACTTCGATATGCAGAACTCTAGAATTGGAACATGAAAACAAGTAGTTCTCTTTCGTTAACTGCAAAGTTAGCGAATTATCGGGTATGTGAATAAATTTAGATTTTTAGGTCTATAAATTTAAATCTTATAATAACATCATTTTCATATTTATAATTTAAATCTTTAAATAACAAACTGATTATATATTTTAGGAGCAATCCATCAACCTTTACTGGTAGATGGTAGTTTATTTGAAAGCCTAGAAGGTTTATCATACATATCTTAGTAAGTGATTGAATATTTTAAATTTTGTTATAATAAAGAAGATGTAAATTAATATTAATATTTTTTCTTATTTTTGAACCGTTTAAGGTTTAAAAGCGAGGGACACATCTAATGGTTTTATATAGGGTGTAGAATTGAAATGTAGCATATGGGTATGTCAATGCTATTATTTTAATACTGCTATTATCTCTTCACTTTACAATCACATGTGAGTTTTAAAAATGAGTGCAATAAGGCCCAATTGATTACCTAATTGCTAGTATTTATATAAAGTTAATTATAATCGAAGTTTATTATAAAAATAAAATTAAAGAATAACAAAAATTATTTGTCATTTCATAATTTTAATTTAATTGATATACCCTGAAATATTAATATTTTGTAACTAACTTTAAAAATTGTTGAATTATTTATAGTTCAACGATTTGGAAAAATAGCCTTTTTTCGATGCACCCTAGTACATATATTTCTAAAATGTAATGGGGTTAAATAGCTCTGTGGTAACGCGTCAGACTGTGGATCATGAGATCTTCAGTTCGAATCCCACTGGTAACAGTTGCTAATTTAAATTTACTCCTGTGGTTTCCCCTCCACTAACATCTTTGGGGACTATGATTTGACGGCTGGTAACTGCACTTCATAAAAAAAAATCACTTACCGAGATCTGCGTAAGCGGAGTGCCACACCCATAATGGGTAAAAGGCGTGATTATATATTTATTTTATTTATTTATTTATATCACGGTATAAATGACATACGTACTGATCTGTATATATATATATATATATATATATGTATATATATATATATATATATATATATATATATATAACTGGATAGGACACAATTCTGAACAGCCATGATTGCGAAGGTCGACAATTATGTGCGTAAATTTCTCACTTATTGACGAACATGTCATTCGTAGACAATCCAGGTATATATAGAGATCAGTGGTTACGGCCTACGGTAATTTATGCTCATTCATATGACATCATTGTTATTTAGATTATGTATTGTTTTTATTATTTCTATGAGATAACAAAATGGTTGTCTTACTTATTTTATCATTTGTTTCATGAATTTCGGCTATGTTCACAGACTCCATTGTCTGACAACCAATATAAAACAAAGAATAGAACAGCAACAGCATTCTCATTGCTTTATGTCTTTTATTTGTACCTCGTTCAACGCTTCAATTAAACAGAACTATTGTAACACTTCCGTGAAACATAAAGCTTATGTACACGGCTCAAATTAATGCAATAACCTCTTGATACCTGTTATATTGTTTAATTGTAGCAGAAGGCTTAATCGTGCAGACTGCAGTAATTATGCATTGTAGATTATGTGCTTATGAGGATTATTTTCGTGTGATAATTTTGCAATAGAAAACATATGGGAGTCATTAGAGATGTTGAAGTACATGCAATCGGAAAGTGAAAACTGGCTATTGAGACTTATTCTTGGATAAACATTTCAATTATACTCTTTGAAGTAAAGATTATTTGTAATTTGAATTGGATGTTATAGAATTAACATGAGGAAGTATTTTTTAATCATCTAAATTGCAGTAATTTTAATTTACAAATGTAATTAGAACAACGTACACTTTTTTTAAACATTTGTTATTACACCACTCTTGTATAACTGCTATGTTATATGTTTTTAAAATATTTGGAAAAATTTCAAAATGAATTTAAAAAGGTTGTTAGTATTTTTACTTCGAAAATGTATGCATAAATCTTAATTTAATTGTTTAATAATTACAATTGTTTTGTATCTCAATTTAGTTCAGTTAAATAATTTATAATTCTACTACATAATCAAAAATTTTAATTTAGATTTGTGAATTTATTATAATGTTTATTTTATTACTGTGATGTTATATATGTATGAAAAAGAAGAATGTTCTAACTTCTTTTATTTGCAATCGGCACTGAAGTGCTCAAAAATCATCATTAAAAGCTCAGAAATCGTCACTAAAGTTTTATTTATTTTACGACGATTTTGTGCAACCCAGTGTTGGCAACCGTTAAATAATTATTGTACAAGTAGGATAATTTTGGCAAATATATTCATGTACTATAATAAATTTGGACGTAACATGAAACAAAATTTGCAAGAAGAATTAACTAATTAATTCCGATGACGAAATTGAGGACAAAACACATAATTTTGAGTGTTATTTTTTATCACTTACATGGTTTATTTTCCTCGGCCCTACGGGCATCGGCAACTAAATTCCATATTCGTGATAAAAAATTGAACTTCAGTGCCTTGATACATAAATAACTATTATTCGTGCATTCTTTATTACCTACGTTGCTATAAGTATTTAATATTCGTCATAAAATTTATTTTTAGTTTACCTGAAATTCATGACAAACGACAAATGCGAGTAATAAATCAGAGGACATTTAAATTATCACCACACTGTTGAAATGTCGAATAGTCAAAAAGTTTTGACATGTCGATGTGATACAATGTATTAAATATAGAACTTTCGTCTAGTATCTAAATATATCTCAATAGGAATATTTGATTGAATACCATTTTACTATTAAACAGATAATCAATGATTGATTTGCATTTCGTATGCTGAGTAAACAAGTCTAATTCTCAATTTGAAATTCAAGGCATAACGCATAACTCAATAGATTATTAGTTAGTATCGAATCAAATATTTGATCTTGGACAACAAACTTGATTAATTCAGATTGCATTGTAAACAAGGCATGCTGTTATTGTTATTCATGGATATCGAACTTCAATTTGATGAAGAAAACAATTTTCCTAAATAATTTATTCCGGAAAATTTGTCTAACATTAATAATTAAATGAGCTCTGGTAAATGCGTTATCACTTTTTGGGTAAGTGCTTAATTTTAGTAAATTTAGTTTCTTTCGTCAATATCCTCGGCGAAAGTGGAAAGTTTTATCAATTTACTCAACTTTGCGAATGTAGTCATTACCCTTCCCATAACTTCGTAAAATATTAGGGTCATATTTTTTATACCTTCGCTAAAACGAGTACTTACCTATATCATATACTTAAACTTAAATTTAGATATTGACTTCATTAAAATGTATTATTATTTACAATGCTTCAAATCAAAATTTCTATCAGCATACGTAGAAACAGTACATGAAAAAAAGGACCTTAGAATTTTTCGAACTATTCGGAAGCTGCATTTTCTGGAAATTTACTTTTTATGTCATCACAATTAAGAAACCAAACACGACTATTTACTAAGCAACTAGAAATATTACCAAGAAAGTTTAATAAATTTTCAGAACGTACATATATACTCAGCTTATCGAATAGTTCACTGAATTCCAAGGCATTTTTTTTTTGTTTCGTGTACAAAGTTTGGTGATTACGCAAGAAGACTTGGTTCTAAACGCCGAGGTCTATATCTACATGACTTCTTCGAACATTTCTTCAGGAAGAATGGGGTAACATTCTTCTAGCAGATCTCATTTTAGAGATGTCTCGCATGGTGGAAGCTATTGTTAGAAATCGAATAGAAAACTCTTTGTTAATGTTATGATGAATAATTCTGTATTCTTACATTTTCTACATTGAATTATTAAATGGAATTAATTGTAGCACTTTTTGGTTGCAATTATTGTTACATAAACTTATTTTATTCAGTAATAATAATATTTACAAGATTTTATATGCTCCGTTGTTAATGTAACAATGTAATGAACCTATGAAATATCAACATTTTTTTCTGTAACCAAGGAAATGGATTTATAAGTTGTTTTTTGAATGATTAACTACATTGTTGCAGTAACAACAAAGTTAATTATCCTTTCTGCAGTCGAACTAAAGATTCAGCTTAGATGCAACAGTAACTTGTCAGTCATTAATGCTGTAGATATCAGCTATGTATACATTAACGTACTGTTCCAGGTAAAACACAGGATGTTAATGTTAAATAAATTTCTCATCATAATTTACTGATTTATAATCATACTCACATTTCTCAAACTATAACTAGAATTGTACCTTATAACAATTTGAATTATTTTATCATTAGTAAACATCTTACTGTGATATTTAAACTGGTATTCATAATAATGACACGAAAGTAATATTGCATCTTCGGTATGTTCAAATATATTAATAAACTACAGTAATTTAATAAATATTTAAATAAATACCATCTATAGTTTATTGCTAAATTCATAAACTGTATTGATAAGTTAAATTGATTAATTAAATAGGGGTAAATAGATCTGTGGTAACGCGTCGGACTGTGGATCGTGAGATCCTCAGTTCGAATCCCACGGCTGTCAGTTCCCCCTCCATTAACATCTTTGGGGGATATGATTTGACGGCTGTTAACCGCACTTCATGCGTAAAATATATCACTTACCGAAATCTGCGTAAGCAGAGTGTCACACCCATAATTGGTAAAAGGCGTGATGATATATTTATTTTATTTATTTATTTTAAATTGATTAAATTGAAGAGTTGTTTCTCGAATAGATGTTAAATAAAACACAATTTTTGGAGAAGCAGTCAATTCAATAAAACTTAATAAAACACCAACGTTTCGACTGCAATTCAGTCTTCACTATAAATAAATAAATATATCATCACGCCATTACCCATTGATATAATTTTTACAAGTAAAGAACAAGGAACCAAAGACGTAAATTTAAAATTGCAACTGTCTATTGTGACTTGAACTGGAGATCTCACGATGCGTTACCACGAAGTACATCAAATGTAGTTCAACCTCTCAAAAATTTTGCGGTTTGTAGTATTCGCGGCAGTGTTCTTGAGCCTCTTGATGGCCAAGTCGCCAAATCTTCCCAGCGGAACTAATACCGAACATAAACAGGCGATCGCAATCAACGAGACATGAAGTATCACGGACGTCAGTTGCTGATTGTTCTAGCAGAAATGAAAAGAAGGTTTCTGGCGCATTGGGCGGATGATACAATTGCCCGCGATTAAGCAGCTGAGACGGAAATTAATTGTTTTCTTCTTGGATGACAGATTATTGATGTTTCTACCGAATGCTACAGATGATATATTGAAGGAATTTCCGATGATATTCTGATTGATGAATTGGCCAGTTTTTCTTCATATTTAGCGAGGGGGATGATTCTAATTAAAAGAATAATATTTTGGGCCTGTGAAGGTATTCATCATTAATCTTTTAAAAATACGCAGATTGTATAAGGACCGTTTCATGCTTCCGAACAACAACAAAATATTTCAATTATTTGATATGAAATAAGATAGGTCTATTCAGTCTTATTACTTATGTACTTGTATTACTGCAACTATCAACTCTATTATTTCAAATTGCATTAATAAATACTTAGATTACTTTCATATATCAAAAATATTATATTATTATGGAATGTTGCGATTTCACATCAAATTATGCAAAGAATCTTGAAATCAGGAAATTGTTATATGTACTCGTATACCTTCTATTTACGTTATTTTTTCGAACTCTTTATTTTTGGATTTATTTATTTTGAAGAAATAATATACATTTGGGATTTATTTTAATATTTCAATTGTAATCACTTTTCGGACTGTGACTATAAGATTCTCAGTTCGATTCCAAATTTTTTTAAGCGGTCTCAACTGCTGAGGTTATATGCCGCTTTGGTACCTCGTTTTCGGTGGTGTGATAACGGCACGTAGTTTACGTTGGTATGAGTTTTCGCAAAGCGGTCACCCATCGAACTACTGACTGCGGGCAGTGCTACTTTACTTGCGTTATCAAGTGAACCGATTTCAACGCTACCTGCATGGCCGTTGCCTTTTTATTTTAAATTAACTCTTCTCTTTGATATCTTAAATTTGATACCACATTCGGTAGACAAACATTTGACGATCGGCCAAAAATAATTTTGATATTGGATTTTAAATCTCCTCCCTAAAACTTTTAATTTGATACCAAACTCGATAGGGTTTAATCAAGATTTATTAAATATCTTTTTTTATTATTACTATTAAGCGGTCTCAACTGCTGAGGTTATATCGAAACCTCGTTTTCGATGGTGTAACAACGGCACGCAGTATTCGCTGGTATGGGTTTTCGCAAAGTGGTCACCCATCGAACTACTGGCCGCGGGCAGCATTGCTTAACTGGCGTAATCGAATAATCCGGCTTTCGCGCTACCTGCCAAGCCGTTGCCCGAAATATATCATTTTTAAAAATGTATTATTAAATATTGAATTAGTAAACCGAAAATAGATACAAGAAAATTGCTAATAATCTTTATATATTCCAAATATTATTACACTTACATTTTTTATTTTTAACTTTTATTCTCTCCTGATTTCATATTCGAAATAATTAGAATGTTTGGTTTCAAATAAATTGCCACTTTCAGTTTTGCAATTATGACCAAAATTAGCATAGTCATAAAGCTTATTAATATAAAGTTTCATTACTCTATTGACAAACATGCATATATTCAGCAATATATTACATACACACGTCATAAAATTAATGAACGAAATGGATTCAGTGGACATCAAAACATGTATTTCCGCGAAAATATTGAAATCTACTTTTGGTAACATATTATGGCGTGAAGAGTCAAGAAATTCGATTAACAAATTTACCATATAATAATTATCAGTAATAATATAATAAGAGAGTGAGAATAAAATGAAAATAATATAACAGATCTTGCGAAAACTTATTGCCAGGCAATAGACACGAAAGCCCGTAGAGCTGAGTGGCTATTGCCAAATGGCAACAAGTTTGAGAAAGATACTGGAGAATTATTTTCTAATTTATCGGACTCTCGAGTTATATTTAATTAGATTATTTTTGATTTCATTATCAGGCACGCTACTAAATCTAACTTTTTTGCTTATTTCTTACCTGATGATAACTATCTGACAACTAACAAAAACAAAAAAGCTACCGAGATTATTCCCGGGAATAATCACTAGAATTTTATTCTCAGTATAATAATGACAGGATAGGTCAAAAGAATAATCTCCACACAAAATATTTCACATGCTGCAGCCCACAATTAATAATTGCTAAGTGGCGTCATGATATTTTGTAAATCATGTAATCAAAATCTAACGAAACTGCTAAAAAAATGTATACTTTCTATCTACGAACAAGACAGCTAAAAGGAACAATGGTGAGTTACAAGCAGTTACATATTGCCAAACAAGATACAAAACGGTAACAAACTAAACGAGTTATGCTTTGGCCCAGAGCAAGAAACGTGCGTCGATTTCCAAAGCATTTAACGAAATACTCAACGGCTTTGACTTTTCCTGGATTCTGCACAAAATAATTGCATTGTACAATACCACCCCTGCAGCCCAAATTGCAGAATCCGGGCATGTGAGCTACTGACAGGAGAGGTCGTTATTCTTTTGTGGAGCAGGGAGCAGGAGATATGCGGTGCAGGACTTTCCTCCATCTCTCTCTCTCTCACTCGGTCCTGCGGGATAACGAAGTCTTTACTTCGTGAGAAATTGTGTTGTGGAATATGTTTGTTGGGAACTTATGCTCGAGTACTCACTGCATACATGATTTGGGATTTGCAGAACTGACAATGAGTGTTTTGTTGCGACCAAGGACAACTTTTGTTCAGTGCAAATTATTTATGAAGTTTTTCGTAACATTGCACGTAGCCGACTGAAATAAATGTTTAATTTATTCCTGATACAAAGGAGAGTAAATTAAATTAATGGGGTGAATAGCCTAGTGATTAAGCTGATAGTTTGTGAACCCGAAAATACCCGGTTTGAATTTCACGGTCCGTTAGTTGGCTGGCTAGACGCTAGACTATTTCTGCTAAATAAATAGCACAATGGTGTGTATCGTTTACCGTATATTCACACCTATGTTGGATGCATTACGAAATATTTACACTGTTATTGGTTAACCCTAAATCTCACTCAGACCGGGTACTTGAAACTCAGTATTTAAATTAATTAATTATAATTTCTATTATTTTTGACGTTTCCTAAAACCAATGAAATGCTTCATTGTATGTTACATGCTTGTTTCCCGGGAATAATCTCTGTAACTTTGTGTTTTTGTTGACAAATGTCAGTTGTCAGATAGTTATCATCAACACAAGTAAAAAAAGGTAAATTTAGTGTTGTGCCTGACGATGAAATAAATAAAATAATCTAATTAAATGTAACTCGAGAGTTCGATAAATAAGAAAATATTTTTTTCTACGACCACTTAGAAATTTGCTCATTGTATGTGTGTTGTTGCTAGGGATATACAAATATCGTGCGAAATGAATTTGTTTTGTGAGTATTTCAATACAGGTCAGTTCATTTCAGTACAGATGTCATTGCTAGGATACTTGTTTAGAATGGGCCCATAAACCAATTTTTTTTAAATTTTTTTTATGAAACTTTATTAGAACATATGACGATCAGTGAAAACCCGATGTGAAAATTTCTTGTATTACCCGAGATATGATTTTTCAAAGTTTCTGTGACGTTGTGTGACGTCACAGGTATTACACCAGTGGCACTAAAACTACGATTTTCCATGATAGTAGATATTATATATTTTTTAATATAAAAATAATATTTTTATATTATAAGTCTTAATTTACAACAATTAAACTTAATATAAACTAATGCAAAATTCCTTTGACAACTTTAAGAGTATTTTACTTGATATTCGAGTAAATAACAACAAAAGTTTGAGAACAGTGGCGCTAGTAGTGATGTAACCTAACCTCAACACACAATTTTAATCAATAGATTTTCAACACAGCACAATAAATCAGTGAAATTATAAAGCAAGTAATAGAAGCCCAACAAATGTAATCTTAAATACCAACAAACAAAAATATGAAATGACATTTCGTAGTTCTATTTTAGCCCACAATAAGCGTTGGGCGCAGCGGCAGACGCGTGATTTGCAATTTTCATATTTCTGGCCAATACAAGTACCTGTGGCGTCAAAATATGTTCAATTCGTTATATCGCTTTACTGCAAAATATTTAAAAGAAAAAAAATACTTTACTACTAATTATTGCATAAGTGTTACACGATTTTGATATAAATTTGTCATATTTCGTTTATGGTTTATGCGCCCATTGTCAAATATTGGAATGGTGCAAGCGGGACAAATTTATTACTAAAATTAAATTAATTAGGAATTAATATCGTGGTCATAGAAAAAGTATAGTGTATAACTAGCATGGAATGTCTATTTCATACTCGTACGATTTGCAGCATTCGCTTTCGGTCATGCTACAAACTTTCATACTCGTAGGAAATGAGTACCATTCCATGCTCGTTCTACAATATACTATTCCAGTATTAATAACATAAGTTTTATACATATTTTTAAAGATTAAAGATTAATGAACAAAAGCAGTTGTTCACAAACAGAGTGCCAAGAAGGCTCGCCAGGGATGATGCAAAATATATAATAGATTTAAATTTGTTTGTACTTTATTCTACATATATACGAAACACAATGCACCAACAATTAGTTTCCTCCAATCATTCCTATCCTGGCACACTACTTTCACCTCGTCCACATTCATAGTGCGCTGCATACATGCTAATTGAAAAAAATAATCTTGGATTCCGGATATATCCCACTTATTAGGATAGCACGAGCCCGTATGCACATTCAATTGCCTCCAAACATTCCTATCCACTAGAATTATAAAAGGCTTTTGGATTAAGTTCCCTAAATTATCATATTTAAATACAATGTACCGAATTGTACATAATTCGTTGAATTTTAATAAAATATTTGTACAGAACTTAATCCACGTCTATTCCTCACACTCAGAATCATTCGATCACGCAATAAACCATGCATCATGCCAGGCCAATCGCAATTCGTCGATCTTGCCCGCATATATTAATTTCACCTTTCATTCAAGGTCAATAAAAAGCTTAATGTTCAATGTTATATGTATAAAATTTGATCAAGGCTGTATACTTTCTACCTAATAAGGTTTGAAAACGGTTATAACCTTGGTCCTACCAAATACTCCTTTAATTTAGCCTTTTTAAAAAGCCCGAACACAAGATTATTTTTCAATAAATATTAATTTACTTTTTAATTTATTGCTTTACTTTTCTACTTTCCTTTACGACTTTTTTACTACCAGTACATGCACAACAAACTTTATTACAACAATAAAAAATAATCGTCAATAGAACAACGTAATATTTAATATTTTAATTAACGTCACATTGTTTCCTCCCGAATAAATCACTTTAATTCTCTTCGGCAACTGTTCAACTCTGGAAAAGTGAGTTTTTAGAGGACATTCCTCCTGGTAGAAAATTACCTCTGCAGGCAAAGTAAACAGTCGCGGAATGGGAACTATGCTAGAGGCGCCGGCTTTTTGCCATCTTGCTAAGCTACTGTTTTTGCGGTAATCACCAAGCGAAGAAACACTGCAGGCAAGTGAAGCAGCATTCCATCTACTCGCCATTGAAATAACACTTGCAGTTATGTTAATTATTGCGTCATATATCACCTAGCTACATTGACATCATGGTCTGAAAATACCAAACAATATAAACACTGATAGAAACTTGCATGCTGCCAATAACTAGTTTTTATCGCTTAAGTAGAATTGGAAACAGGAGAACTGGACTGCGTTTACAAAGATATTTCATTGTTACTACATTTTGATTGTTTGTTAAAAAAAAATTCTACGCTTTTTGCAACCTACAAACAACACAGAAAATATTTCCAAAATCTATATCAAAGTTCAACTTATTTAAACAATAAATTAAATTCTCCCATATAAATCCAAAATCGAAAGTTAAATTTTACAGACTCTTATGCAAAATGTTACTTTACAGACTCATTTGTCATACTTAAATTACAAACCTAAAATAACAAACAAATGATACTATAATACTATTGGTGAATTTATTTATTATTTACATTTGATAATAATTTATCGGACTTAATGCAGATCACATGCAGACTACGTCTAAGAACATGTAAAAAATAATGAAAATTATAACCAAATTTGACACTTTGGCAGTACTTTTGTTATCACAGCCATTCCTGTCGCAACATTTAGCTGACGTTTTACAAATACATAATACTATTTATTTATGTTTTTAGTTAATAATTTATCGATTTCGAAAAATATATAATGGATACCTTGGCATTAAAGTATATTTTATTACTCATATGGCTTATTCTCCTCGACTATCGTCTCGGATAGTAAATTCCATATTCGTAATAAAAAATTATACTTTAGTGCCTTGATATACAAATTACTAATTTACTCAGTACCAGATTTTTTACACTGTAAAACATTATAATACTGTTGTCGCTATTTGTAACAACTTTATTGGTTTTAAATTAAATGTTAAATATAGTGTAACTACTTGATCCGTCTAATTCTGTAAATCCGTTGTTTTAACCACTTTCTACGATTTTTGTCCAATGAAAGTAGGTAGCACTGGAGAAAATATGAAAATATAACTTGTAACTTTGATTTTTATTTGTCAAAAATATTAACAAGTGTTTAAAAATTGATGATTGGGTTACAGAATTGGACTAATTATTTTTTTTATATCTATGAAAAACCAATTGTATATTTAAATAACAGCGGCGACGAGAAAACGAGAAAAGCTGCTTTTTGTATCGTGTTTCGCGGCGTCGTCGAAACTAAATATGAGAAAATTTAATGAGATATTTGTTAAAGAATTTTTTTTATATATACCGCGAAAATAAATAACTTGATAATTAAACATTCCATAGCTCTAGAAAAAGTAAAATCCCTGTTAAGTCTGTAGCTCACTTATGAATTACCATTCAAAAAAACATGTTTCTCATCTTTTCACATTTCATAATTTTAATTAGATTATGAGTTACAAAATATATGGGTTCACATTTTACTTGCTTTCTCTGATGATAGAATTAACATCTGTAAATTAATTAATAATAAGAGGTAACGCATCGGACAGTATGGATCGTGAGATCTTCAGTTCGAATCCCACAGCCGACGTTTTCATTTTAAATTTACCCCTGTGGTTCCTCCTCTACTAACATCTTTGGGGGTATAACTTGACGGCTGGTAACCGCACTTCATGCGCAAAAATTTAGTACTTACCAAGATCTGCGTAAGTATAGTACCATACCCATAATGGCGTGATGATATATTTATTTTTTGCTAATTGACATTAAAGGTGACACTTTACAGACTGCTGACAGTCAGTAAAGTGTCACTTTTATGCCAAAGTTGTAAAATTATTTTACATTTTATAAAGTAACCGTAACCGCCAACAAATACATAGCAACCGTTTTGACAGCGATAAACTTCGAAATATGTATGTAAAATAATCACTAAATTAATATTAATCACAAATCGACAAAAAATTATGTTGTGTTCAACTCGGCACCAAACACAGATTTATAGCTTCGGCAGTATTCATGCTTCTGATAAAATCTGGTATTTTGGTGCCTAGTTAAACAAATATCTATTACTTGAATTTAAAATAAATAATTGATTATCTTACTTTTATTTTATTAATGGGGCTCATAGCCGACAGTTGCCATTGTAAATTTACCTCTTCACTACCATCTTTGCGGCGCATGACTTCACAGCTGGTAACCAGACTTCATTCACAAAAAAATATCTCTTACCGAGATCTGCGTAAGAAGGGTTTCACACACATAATGGGTAAAAAGAGTAAAATTTAATTATGGTTTTTAAATTAAATAATTGATTATTTTACCTTTATTTTATTTATGGAATTAATATATCAGTAGTAGCATAACAGACTGTGAGATCAATAGATCCTCAGTTCGAATCCTACAATCGAGAGTTGCCATTTTTATTTTCATGTGATTTCCTTTGGGAGCCGTTACTTGACGACGAGTAACACGCAAAAATATATTAATTAACGAGATGTTACATCCAAATGAGTAATTTGAGCGATGCTGTAATTGTAGACAATGACCTTTAAATTAAACAATTTACAATTATAAAGTTCAAAAGTATTACATTACAATTATTGTTTATATTTACTACAAACATTTTACCTTTCGAAAATAGATGTTTAATTGGACTTATTTAATTCCCTGAGTATCAAGTAAGATAAAATTTAATCAATTGTTTAATCCAGATTACTTACAGTTTAATTTCAATGACGGAAATTCCACCAAACTCATGTATAGATCATTACACATTATTGCTGAAAGTTAGCGCCGGAAACCGATAATAAAACTTTACACAGTTGATCAAAAGATACAAACAACAATACCTTAAATAAATGCTATTCAGTCCTGCTACTATTCATGTATATCAGACAAACTTTCGTATCTGCAGTTCTAGGTAGCGGTTTCATTCGGAGCGCGCAACTGTGACCCAAGTAAGCGGGACTATCAGTACAGCAATAGAAGTCGCGCCGATGTGTAGTTTCTCTCCAGTGAAGTGCGAATGTTTGACAGTTCGCATGTCATTTGTTTACCTGTGTTCGGATTTGTCAGTGTTTTATTTTTAATTAATCGGTGAGAACTAATGACTTGTGTGGTTAGTGCTCTGTGTTTTCAATTGTTTTTTAATTGGGTTTGGTATTTTTAACATGAGGGATTATTTAAATTCAGTTTAATTTATTTAATTTTGTTGGGAATTTTGCTGAGCTGTGACGAAATGAATTCATAAATTAATTAGTATTTTTATAAATTTTAATGCGTAGATTAGTGAAAGTAAATACAATTATGCTTGTTTAATCAAATAAGTGAAATTGGACAATAATTAACTCACACATACGTAATTGTTTTTCAAAAATACGTGCCTGTTTTACAAATTTTATTTTGTGGTTGTTTTTCCAATAATTTTGTTTTTACTGATAGTAATTCGGTGTTACTACCGATAATACTAGGTGCGTAGTAATTACAGTTGCTGGTTTCAGAGTTACCCAAATATCAATTACTATTACCAATACAATTAGTAGAAACAGTAGCGCTTTCACTTATAGAAGCCAACGATAATTTTCACACCTACAAAATTAAGGCATTAGTAGGCTCTTCAACCAATTTTGTTTTATTTGATTTGATTTTTCGAAAATATGTGCTTATTTTTCGTGTTTTTATCTATATTATAATATAATTAAGCCAGTAATTAATTACTCAAGATTCTCTATAAAACCGTGTGACGTCATAGTGACTGATGACAGAATGGCATCGAATAAATAATAATTGTGAATTCTTGTTGCTGTTGTTTTCACAACTTGGCACAACCCAATACTTAATAACCATAATTGTTATTTTAACAAGAATTTAAAGATTTCAACAGATAACAATAACACAATTGACAGAACACAACACTCAACGCCAAGATAGCCAAGATTATGCGCGCACAATCTCTATCTGTCAGTAGTCGGTCTGACGTCACAGTGGAATTGGAGGAAAAAATAATGTTGGTTACAGGCGTAACATTTATTTTTAAAGTATAATGCTATATTTTTTGTCATTGTTTTCGAGCGTGATATTAAAAATTTATTCTAAATTTTAAGTACTGCTTGGTGATTGAGAAACTTGCAAACTTCAAACCTTTCACTTACCATTAGCGGGACACAGATATCGAGATATCATTTCTCTCTTTCTTTCGGTCTGTAAATGTCAAACAGCATAGATCGTAACCGCACATTTATCAAAATGAAAAATAGAATATACATGAAATTATGCATACAAATTGTATAATTTATACAACAAATACTATTGTATGGTTAAATTATTGAAATTATTTCTGACTACTTCAACAATATTTCGATAGGTGTCACTTCCACTAAGTGGTAATTCTAAATCTGTACTTTTAAGACGCTAAATCGATTAATACTTCTGCGTGGTAAATAATAAATAAATATATCATCAAGCCTTTTACCCATTATGAGTGTGGCACTCTGCGTATTCAGATCTCAGTATGTGATATATTTTTTGTGCATGAAATTCGATTATCAGTTGTCAAATCAAGACCCCCAAAAGTAGAAAAGGAACCAGAGGGTCCAGTTCGATGCGTTACCACGGAGCTATTTACCTCATCTAAAGTAGTAATTGTAATTGATAATTGAACTCATTCTTTAAAAATTCTACATATTTGGATCACAAATTTTAAAGTTTTTTTGTATGGAGCGCTAAGAATTTTTAAATGAAATTTACATAAAAATGGGCCAATTCTTTAACGAAGTTATTATCGTTGCAATTTTCTAATGATGTCAAAATCGCATCAAAACTTCATGTTTAATGTGGAACATTTCATTAGCTGTCAAACTTCGATGCATTTTTGTCACAATTAGCAAGTTTTTACGGTAGCAACTCTTTTAGAATAGGCCCGATTATCAAAGTGAAATAATTTTTTTCTGTTCTATTCTATTTTTATTTAATTATGTACAAATACCAAACATATTTGACAAGACTATAATTTAACATATTCTCCTGTCCGTAAATGAGGTTCAATTTTGTATTATTTGTGCGATGACATAATAACATACCAGTAGTTGAATAAAATGCTATTTATTCAAGTTCGTGCTACAGCAATATATGATTGATATAACGGAACCAGTACTAAACTAGCTGATATTATATCATATGTCATAAATAGTTAATGTGGTGTGACAGTTATCTAACAGACTCTGTCTGAAATTCTCGGAATTCAAAGATAATAGAATAAATCTTCTTTAGACTTTCCGTGTTTCCATTTCACAATCTGTTTATTTCCGTTACGAATCTTATTAGCATTTAGAGTAAATTATTTTCGTTCTTATTACTTTGACCGGTTTTATCCAATCTCCAAATTTGTTTCGCGTATCAAATGATACACTGATAAGAATTTTATTATGATAACATCAGTCAATATTTGTTAGATAACATACAAAATTATCTTGGAGCTATGGTGAATGAATTCCGTTGGTTTAGTTATATGTACCTCAATTAGTTGTTGAATTTATAATATTTAATTGATTATTTCCTTCATTATATTATAAGCCAATCAGAATGATACATTTTCACCAAGAGGACGATTTTACTGCGGTAACATTTTTGGCAACCGTTTTTTTGATATTGAATATGTGACATTTAAACAATCCACTTGTGTAATTTTATTTAAATTCAGGAAATAATAAAATAATGGCACTTAATTTAAATTCCATTGTGTCATATTTACATGTTCTACGCAATAACTATGCAAAATTTTACCGATAAATTCTCGGCTCTCAGTGTATACCTTTTGATAAAAGGTTAGTAATTAATAGAAGAGTAATGAAATTATAATGACAAATGTGTTTTTAATTATGCAAAAAGAAAATAAACAAGTCATGGTAAAAGGATTGCTTATTAAATGAAGCAAACATTGTTTAAATTTATGATTTATAAATTGTAATCAGTGTTTTCAAAAAATTAATTAATGTTTTGTTTGATAAAATTATTCAAATAGTTTACCAACATTTTCACTCACACAAATATTTGAAATACGTGAGGTTTCTTCAAAAAAATATGTACATATATTGCGTGAGTTTATGAAATATATTTGTAGATAACTGTCAACTACGGCGACAACAAAAAATTGTGACAAATATGCTGTATTTCTATCTACGAATTATATTTAAATAATATATTATTCAAAAATATTTATGCTGTCAAACGTTTCCACGTTCTTTGAGATAATTATATTTGTTTAGTTTATTTGTTGAAGCATCAGAGGATTATGTTTAATGTCCAGACGAACTAAAATCTTAACATAGCAACACCTAAATAAAACACGCTTTCTTTATGCACCTCCAAAAATATAATCTTCAAAATATATGATAAAATACAATACGGGTACATAAAAAATAAAGTTTGATTCCGTTTCAAAAAAATATAAAAGTATATAATGCATTGGACAGTGGATTATGAGATCTTGAGTTTTTATGAAAAAGATATCACAACATAAAATTAGTGCAGCTTTTTTCTATAAAATAAAAAAAAAAAACTTGGCACTGAAATATAGTAATTCTGGAACCCTCACCAACGTTGAAAATGCGAGTCGAGAGAGATAGGCAATATGTGGGAAACCTATCTTTGTCGTAGAGTCTGCTTAGAAATTTAAAAAGAATATACAAAGAAATCAACGTTCAATAATATTAAAACAAAATGTTTAATATAAAAATTAAATAATACATTAATAGAAATGATTTCAACTAACTATTATGTTCGTGAATTTAAAAGAATTTTCAAATAATTGAACAATAGACTGTTAAATATTATTTTTCACGACCGGGAGAAAAACTCGTTTCTATGATACCTTGACATGATAAAAATAAATAAATAAATATATCATCACGCCTTTTACCCATTACGGGTGTGGCACTCTGCTTACGCAGATCTCGGTAAGTGATATATTTTTTCGTATGAAGTGCGGTTACCAGCCGTCAAATCATAGCCCCCAAGGATGTTAGTGGAGGGGGAACCACTGGGGTAAATTTAAATTTGTAACTGTCGGCAGTGGGATTCGAACTGAGGATCTCACGATCCACAGTCCGACACGTTACCACGGAGCTATTTACCCCATATATTCATGACAAAAATTTAATTTCATATCTACAGTAGATTTGTGCACTTTCTTTCTCATCGTGAGGGAAAGTACTCAAATACTGTGAAAAATCAACAAAATTAAACAAATCAAAGATAACTGTCATAAATTATATTACAATACAAATAATTTTGAAATACATAAAAACCATCATAAATATTTGGGTCGTGAAAAAAATAGTATATACACCGCAAGAGAGAAGTGTATTTTTCCCTTGTCGTATTGAATCCTTCGCCTTCGTGCTTCAATTTACTCCACGGGAAAAAATCATACACTTCTCTCCCTTAATGTATAATATACTATTATTACTTTTGAACAAGACTGTGCAACATGCTTTTACCGCATAACAAACCCATAGCATTTGCTTTAAAAACAAGTTTTAGACGAAGACAGATAACCCACGACATCTATCTGTCTCATGCTCGTTTTTCTCTTTCATAAAAAACTACAAGTACGCGTTCCTGAATTACTATATTTCACTGGATAAATTTATATTAATACTGAATTCTATTCAAAATTAAATTATATTTAGTTTTTCTTGGGACTCGGTAAACAGCCCAACGACATAGAAAGTATATGTCAATAAATTTGAGCTCAATAATTCAGTTTTTCATTTTCAAAATTTTGTTATATTATAAAAGCAGATATTACCGCCGTATACATTTTTTAACTATTTATATTTCTTATGGTCCTTAAAAAAACATCGATTAGTGCTTTATACTTATGCCTATAGAATCTGAGCTGTCGATACCTTGGCATAGTTATAATAAATATTGATAATACCCTCGATTTGTACTAAAAATTTTAAAATTAGAAAATGGTGTCTATATGACACTATAATGTATATTTTTACACGACCACTTAGAAATCTCCACATTGTATGTTTGTAGTTGCAAGGGAAATGAGGTACATTGTAAGCATCGTACGAAATGAATTTGTTTTGTGAGAATTTCAATACAGGTCATTTCATTTAAGTACAGGTGAAATTGATAGGATACTTATTTAGAATTGTCAAATATTGGAATGGTGAAAGCGGGACAAATTTATTATTAAAATATTAATTAATTAGGAAATAATATCGTGGGCGTAGAAAAAGTATAGTGTACAACTCACATGGAATGTCCATTTCACACTCGTATGATTTGCAACATTCACCTTCGGCTAATGCTACAAACTTTCATACTCGTATGAAATGAGTACCATTCCATGCTTGTTGCACAATATACTATTTACTTTAAATGACAAACTATTCGCTAAAATTTTAATAAAAATTAGAACAATATCTGACATTCTTTAAACCGGATCCGGAAAACTGAGAGTTCTCTATACATGTGTACTTAATTTCTTGGGGGATATTAGCCTGTTTGGATGTTGCTTTTTGGGATTTTAGTTTAAAAACACATTTCCTTGCACCAGAAGTTCCGGCTAAAACAAGTACAAAACAACGTACCTGGAACAAACTAAAAACAAAACAAAACCAAATTCCAAACATCGAAACATCAGACTCCGCAAACTTCTCTGCAACAATCTGCCAACTATTTAAACCCAGTGCATCAAAGTGCAATGTAAGTGTAACACAGTGTAGTCCAGTGAACTTGTGCTGCCATGTATCCGCCGTCATCTCGTGCAAGTGAACCTTGAAAACAACAGACGGTTGCCAAGGATGACCTAGATGCTGATAACATAACACAACGTCGTAACGGGAGTCTGTCATGTGGCCACAGCGAAGGGTGTACCATGTTACTCCTCATCACCACAAGGTATGCTGTATATCTGTGATATGAACAATACGTGGAGTAAGGTTTAGGTTGGATAATGTTTGCGATGTGTGTTTGTTTACGAGGAGATTACGTGCTAATTGGCGGGAGTCTGAGTTGGGTGCTACAATTGTTATTACATACGGTTTGTAGCGTTAACATTTATTTTAAGAGTATTATATCTTGTAAATATACATTTGAAGAAGTATTACAGCAGATTATTAGCAAGGGTTCATTATCAACATTTACTCTTAACGAAATAATTAAAATTTACTGCTGTATAGAGCCTCTATAATGTTCTTCCTTTTGGTTCTGTTTTGTACTATACTCCATTCGAAAATTATTGAATTTTTATCAGTTATGCGGCAAATAAATCCACCAGAAAAAAAATATCTAATTTTACCAGGATGCTCATACAAAGCCGCTCGCTTTATACCTTGAACGAAACTTACTTCTCGAACAATAGAAACACCGCTATAAACGTTCCATAACCCCTTTTGGACCGTAACATAGACATAGATAGAATTTTTTACAGTAATCTGTTTATGTATTTATATTATATTAAAGGTTTTTTTTTACATTATCAAATTGAAAAGTGTTGGTGTTTCGCGTTACTTCACCCTTCTCTTGAGCCTATTGGGTATCCAAAATTAAAATACGCTAACTAGTGGTAGAAAGCTAAACTAACCATAAGATACATAAATTTTATTGTATTTTGAAATTAATTGTTATTTTTTTGGCATTAATAACAATAGTAGTTATTTTAAGAGTATTCTAATGTAAGTATAACATTTGTTTAAGCCGTATTATTTAAATAAGATGTAAAATTGAAAGGTTCATTGTTTTTGAAAATTATAGATTAAGATTGAATTTTCTCCAAAAAACCTACAAAAACAGGAAAATTTGCAGTGTATATGGCTTATGGCAACAATTCTGCTGCCAATAAAAGCAAACTACCAATACAAATGCAAACATTCGCCATCATAAGATACCATACAAGATGAATTTGACATGTACCTTTTGAGAATTATGATCAGCGCCATCTCTTGATAATTTGGAAGCCCAATACTATTTCAGTTGTATTGAGTTAGCAGTAACATGAACATATTTACCGATAAATCTCTATCGAATTCAGTCTTTTTGAATATCCCTGAGCAAACAATTATTGGTGCGCCACTAAAATGTCTCCAAAACTGATTCTCACATTCTCAAATAGGGACTTTTTTCAATTTCTTGTAGATATAGTCACCTCACCTCGCATACTCAGCCAATGTACATCATCAAAAAAGTAACTGGCATCTGTGATGTCATTAACTGGTATGTTTAAATTAGTTTTAGAATTGAAATAATTAAAATAAACTAAAGGCTTGAAAAATACTGATTTATAATTAATATGAGTAAGAATAAAAATAAAAACACGACACAAATAACAAAAATATATCAAGCAAGGAGCTATACAAATGTCAAATAAATATGTATCCTATGAACTAGATATAAACGTAGAGTATTATAAAGTTTTTTCAGTAAATGATGACGTACATTGGTTGAGTACTCCAGGCGAGTACATTGGGAGGTCTTCCATCTTCTACTTCCCTGTGGATTCCAATTAAATGCTTGTGCAATATTGGTGTTAACTTTTCTTTAAAATGTCCGATCCATCTTAAATTTAAAGCATAGTTTCTTCTTCACAAGATTTTGGTTTATTGGTGCCACAGATCAACATTTAATAAATGATGTGGTCAAATATTCCTATTATCTTCTTCAATCATTCGTTAAGAATACTTTCACTCGTATTACCAATTGAGTTGATGTCTTCCTTTTTGCAACCATAAAAATGTACTGTAAATACTATTTTTGCAAGTACCTTTTACTTGAAAATAGTAGCGAGCCAAACTAAAAATTCACTAGAAACAAAACTAATCTATGAGAGTACCGTGTTTTTTTTTTTTGTGGGACAGTGTTAAATGCTATGTTCTCACAAATAAAATTCACTGTAAATAAAAATGATGTATAAAAAGAATGCATAAAATCACAATAGCAATTATTTAGATCATTTCCAGGAAAAAGCCATCAAAATTTCGTAATTACAATACTCGTAAATAGTTAATTTAACAATTTGCATGTAATATTTGCTCATATCACACAATTTATCATTCCGCTCAACCTTTTAACACGTTTTTCCGTTTTCATTAACATGCATATCTCGCGTGCCCTTGGCCTGGTTACATTAGGCATATTAGATGTCACTCCTGTTCATTTCACAGGTGAAATTTTGCTATCAATGATGATGACGCCTCTGTGTTATATTGAACGACCAATTCAATGTTAATTGTGCTCATGGTTTTAAATATTTATTTTGCAATACCAAAAACCATTTGATCATTGAGAGCTTTATTTAATAATTGACGACAATTAAAATACGAGCAGAATAAAATCATTTATTTACTGGTGCATATTTTATTGAGTTGAATATGTTTTTGTCAATTTTAAACTAAACTGTTATGAATGCTTTGTGGAGCGATATATAATTTATTGTTATTTTTACAGTTATTTCATTTGATTTATGCATTTATAATCACGTTTTCATGCCTCGTATGTATTTTAAATATCAAAAAGCATATTTATTATTTTCATAACTCATTTTATTGTTGAAGCGGGGAACCGTGAAAACAATGTGTTAGTAAAATCAGAAAGAATACGAATCATAGTGGTAAATGTAAAATAGCATCTGTCGCCTATGGGATTCGAACTGTGGATTTCATGATCCATACTCTGATGCATTACCACGAAGCTATTTACTTTTATTTTATAGATATGGTAGAAACACGTATGTTTCCTATTATTATTTTTTTTTTACTTTCTTGTAACAAGGAAGTATAGCACCCACTCATAAAAAGACTGCCAGATTAAAAAATAGTTATTTATGTATCAAGGCACTGAAGTTCAATGTTTTATCACGAATATGAAATTTAGTTGTGGAGGCCCGTAGGGCCGAGGAAAATAAACCATGTAAGTGATAAAAAGGAACTTCAGTGCCGATGTACATATTATGTTTTATTTAAATTGTCAATTGAAACTGACAATCAGTGTTGCCAACCTCGAGAAGTGAAGTTATCGTAAATAACACTCAAAATTATGTGTTTTGTCCTCAATTTCGTCATCGGAATTAATTAATTCTTGCAGATTTTGTTTCATGTTACGTCCAAATTTACTATAGTACGTTAATATATCTCCCAAAATTATCCTAATAGTACAATAATTATTTAACGGTTGCCAACACTGGGTTGCTCAAAATCGTTATATTTAAATTATCCATAAGAATAAAAATATAATTAAAATATCTATTTTAAATTTATATGTATAATAGAATCGAGTAGTGACCACGCCAGATTTTATTTTTTGTAAAAACTTCTACAATAAACAAATACTTATTAATAATGCAATATTTCATAATACTCTTTTATAATACACATACCATGTTTCTGTTTTCATTCCTTCTTATGTTCTACCTAGTCCCTTGATAGAAAAACAATTTTTGTTCATGAATAAAATAAATATTTCGATAATAAAATCGATTATTCTTGTAAGCGGACTTGTCGCGATAAAAATATTTGAATAAGTAAAAAGGAAACGGGTGTTTGTTTAATACATTCCACGTAGCTTCATGAATACCGATTATCAGTGTTGTTTTACACGGTAAACTTGTCCCACATTAGTCGCAATTATCAGTGAATTTATAGGTCTAGGTTCGCTGTAGGTTTCAATATGATTACAGTATTGTACTGTTATATAACGATAATTACCAGTTACCGCAACAGAAAACGGTAGTCAAGTTTGATTATAGTATTTTAAGGTTATCAAGAATTATGAATCATTTTGATTAGGCAGGTATTCCACGACATTATTTTTAAAAAGAAGACTTTAAACAATAAACATCTTTTTCTCGTCATAAAAGTACTTATTGAATGTTTGTTTTTGAAATATTAAAATTTCTTTTCAATAATGTTTAGAAATACATTTAGTAAAAGTAATGCCTTTAAATAGAAACTTTCTGTCATTCACCGCTATTAATAGCTTTTTAATTAATAGCTGTGTTTCAGTTCTATGTTCGATTGTTATAGGCTAATTAAATTTTAAATAATTGATGAAAATGTATCACCTATAAATATTAAACCGATAAATTGAATCACATGTTGATTTCAAAGGTCAAGAATTATCGCAATATTATATTTGTATATGACGATATTATTGTTATTATTTGTTGACAATATTTATTTTACTTCTAATATAAATTCTAGAGATATTAGCAGCTTTCTTTAGAATCATAAATAAATATATCATCACACCATGTACACAAAGTTGAATATGGCACTCTGCTTTCGCAGATCTCGTTAAATTATATATTTTACGTATGAAAAATATTTTGGTGGAAGTTGAATCACAGGAGTAAAGCTAAAAGTGGCGACTGTGAGAATCAAACAATGAGAATGAAGAAATTACTAATACTTTTTTTTTTTTAATTAATAGTTATTTACCTCGTTATTTACTTTACAAGTGGTCAAAGTAAGGAATTACCCACGAGAGAAATATTAGCACACGAAGCCGAAGTGTCAAAAGTTCAGTTACACTAACATGATTTTATACTACATGTTTATAGAGGTATATCCACTAAGTTCTCAACTTTTTCCCTACTCAATTGTACCATTGTAAGTTTATTATTAATTAAACCCTTGTAACATCAAAAACATAAATACAAATGATATTTGACAGGCACTTGTCACTTCACTTATTTGGTAGTACTGTAAAAGCAGTCATCTTTTAGGAATTTTTAAGAGAAAGTGTGTAACAGTTTTTCGTTCTAATTTTTACCTGACAAGTCAACTCATTTCTTTCTTTCTTACACTTACGTCATTGTGCAAAATAGAAAACTTTTAAACTCACTTGAAAAGAAAAACTTCATCGTGAAATATTCGCTTAACGCATTGGACTTCACAGCCGACAAATATTCGAAATTAAATTTAGAAACTTTTCACCACATAAAATTACCCCTGATTTGGCTCCTTCACCAATACCATCCTTGGAGACCATGATTTGACAACTGGTAGCCAGCAATGGGTAAATGGCGTGATGTTATAATTATTATTAATTTATTACAATAGAAATTATTGCATGTGTTTGGTGAATTAGATACTTGAAACTGTTGTATAAGTTTGATTCATTTCTTCGTAGAAGGAATTACATCGTATATCTAATCACACGAATAATCCTTTCATAGCATACAACACAATGCAGCAACCATCGTGCAACCGAACCATTCATGCCAACATTGTAAATTGCAAGATGCCATAACATCCACCCTCAGACAATTCCCAAGTCACGAACCAGTGCGGTACGTCAGTTAGGGGCTATCTATTGACGTCCGCCATTGTTGCGGCCACCATCCAAAGCAGACCATTCACAGCCAACTTCCTCTTTGTCCGAACGATTCGTGGTCAATAAGCACAGCCCGATTGGCTGATTGGCATTTCGATAACCCGGCGCGCTGCTATGCTTTATTGTTTTTGATTTTTCAAAGCATATTGTTTTTTGTGACGTTCTGTTTTGTAATTATTTCGCGAAGCAAGATATTGGTTCACGGTTGAATGGAATGAAGTTAACGCTTCATTGCCTGGTGATGAAGACAAACAGATGAGATTTCAAAAGGAATTTAGTGGCTTTGGTGTTTTGGGAGTCCTGATGTTCTGACCCTGGTTGAGAGGCTAGAGTTCATGAGCCATGTGATTTTATAACTAAATATGTTGAGCGTGTAATTCCTATTTCTTAGTTCAATCAGAGCGCTTTTGCGAAATGGAGTTATCTAGATTGATCGAGGCTTATCGAATAAAGCAACTTATGGGAATATTGTCTTTTTATTTGATATAAATTGAAAGACCTACCAGAGAACATAAAAGCATAAGGCCACAGCTTACAGACAACGGCTAATATTAAAAAAAAAATACAAATAAATAAATAGAAACTGCAAACTCTGATGGTAACAAAATTCCCTAGAGCTTATATAATAATCTATTGGTGAAAGAAATTTGAAAGAAAAGTTACATTAAACATTGAACGACGACAACGTATGAATATTACAAATAATACATTTTTTATATTTTGTTTCTATAACAAAGCTGTTACGATACCCAAAGGAGTTTCGTAACCGCTCAATCGAGTGTTATAACAGAGCAGTACAATTTGTATCTTCAAGGTTGGTAAATAATAAATACAAAATATATGAATGTTATTTTTGTATAATTTTGAATATAAAAGCAGACGTTAAGAATCGTAAGAAGAAGAGATACGAAAGGTAAGGTTAGGTGTTGAATTTCTCCGAATTTTGGATTTTTCTATTAAAAAAGAGCATAAAAGGCGCAAAATATAAAAAAAGTATAAAGAACTCGTTCCATAATTGTCGTTTATTTTGTTCGAAGGGCCAAATCCAAACTTCCTTCTCACAAAATAAAATGACAATTATGAAACTCGTTCTTTAATATACTATTATTCACAATCGGTTAGTAATATGTTTTCCGAAAGTATCTTGTTTAAAAAATTAGATAATTCCGTGTTATTTACACTGAAATGTTGTAATATTGGAACGCGCACTAGCTGTGTAAGTGCGAGCCGAGAGAGAGAGAGAGAGAGACCCTCGGGTATCTCTATCCTTGTCGTACAGTTCGTTCAAAAAGTTTGTGTTGTAACATTCATTATTTATAGGAAAACTGAAATTCAAATGAGAGAAAGAAATAATGGCATATTTTCTCATTGACAAACTGATGTATTTATATACACTTTAATGAATATAATGTAACATACACACAATTTTACATTAAATGAAACGATTGAACAAATGTCAAAAGTCTTAGGTTCAAATGTTAATATGATTTCGTATTTGATTGTCACATAGCTTTCCGTTGCAATGTTGCACCAATTTTTTTTTTTATTATTCAAAAAACACTAATTTTTATTTTCCCATTTATAAGAAACGTCAACAGCAAAGTTTCTTAAAACACAGCGAATAACTTTTGTATCAGTCTGTACTTGGCGTAACTAACGTTACGCAAGCGTAGAAGTTTTAGATAATGATGGAGATACCTGATTCAAACTATCTTTGTCGGCTCTCTTTTTCTATGCAGGGAGAGCAAGGCAGTGCGCGTTCCTGTATTACTATATTTCACTGGTTATTTATAAAATTTCAACCTCTTGTATTTTGGTAGCTAGAAGGAATAGGAACTGTGTTCATATGACATTTTTGACTTAAAATGACCTCAGGAATAAACTCTTTTTTTTTGACATGAAGACTGAACACCATCATTGACAGTTTTACCATAATTTTTTTAAATTAACAAGAAACTGGAATAAAAACGTTTTGAAATTACGCTCCTCAATTTTATCAAATGTTTTGCAATGTAGGAAAACTTACGAGATATTCATAGATTAAGAACCTTTCTCAAATCAACTTCGATAAGATATAAACTTTTTTAATTTCAATTTGTTAATTATCCGAAGCCCATTTGGTAGTAAAAACATCCAAACAAGTTCTAAATGAACCATGTTGTTGTAACTATTACGTGAGTAATATATACCGAAATCTGTGAAAGCAAATTGGGCAAATGTCATAACGATTTATACAAATTAATATTAAACTGCCTCTTATTTTTATCCAATTATAAACGTGAGAGTTTTGAATTAAAAAATAATTTTCACGTATTAGAAATCTTTCTTACCTACGCCCAGCATTAACTGTCGTAAATAAAAAAAAGGTTAAAAAAGGTAGTAAATAACAATTTATTTTCGTAAGTAAGCTGCTAGATTTTCAGTGTAGCTATCACATTTAGTTGTTTCATCCATTTCCTTAAAGCTACGTAACATAAAACCCTCATAAAACTTAAACCCTCTGCTGTATTAAACAACAATAAAATTTAAAATTCTCTCCGCACACTAACCACTACTCTCATCACAGTAATAACTTCAAGTCCACCAACCTGATGAAAACAAATCCCCAACCCAACAAGCGAAGTACCAAATATCTTCCAGCGACAACATAAATAAAACAAATAACTTCTCGTTACGAATTCTAGGATGGCAGTTGTTACTTTGTGCAACGTGACAAAACACTGTCTTCCTAAGCCAACTTTAATCAATACGCTGCCTTTCCCCTTGGCTGGAAACGGCCACTGGCAATATTACAAACTGGAATATTTGTCGAATTGAACGTGTTGGAGAGGATTCCAAGCTATGTGGTCTGCAAGCCGAGGACAGATAAACTCTTCCTTTGTGTCTTGAGATTGCACGGTCCTCCATGTCGCACTGCACGTGTCAAAATGCACGTAGCTCGTGTATTACATACCATGGTGGATCGTGGATATTGAAATGGATCGTATTGGATCCAGATAATATGCTGGGAACGTGTGGCAATATTCGTTGTTGCCTGTAGCTTAAATTGGATGCTTTGAAACTTTGGAAGAAATGGAAATGAATGGAAGGATTTTGTTTAGCAAGAAGATGGCTTGTAGTTTTGTTTGGAACAGTTTTTTGATATTGCCTATAAAATGAAAGAGGAATTCGTTAAATAAGTTTGTGAAATGTATTGTTACTCAATATGTTGAGTATGATTGGGAAGTAACACTATTTCGCTGTTTTATTATACGGCGAAATGGTGTACTAGCGGGAAATGGCGAGGTTGGATTACCGGTCATTATTGTTTTAAACTTTAGTATTATTTATTTCCACTGATTTTATTTACTTCTTAATATAGAGGTTTGAACCTTTTATAGTAGAGCTCGCTGCTGGTTACTAGTAGCTACACATTTCAAAGATCTCAGTTGAATAAACAAAACAAGTTTTTATTTCAATGATTAGATATGTGAAGTTCAACTGTAAGTAACCATTTGGTGTGGGCAGTACACGTCTTTCTTATACTTATAAATCCATCTATCTACACAGACGTTATTGGTTATTGAAATAATGGTTAAAACGGATTCAGATACATCAAAACTTTACTCGTGATTTATATAGATATATTATTTCATAATACATTACAAAGTACATTTTGACAAGTTAGCAGATACGAATTATCTAGAGGTTCCCATTCTACTAACATTTTTAGCGGCTATTTGACTGCTGTTACTCGCAGTACATTCTCAAAAATAATAATATTAATATTATACAGAGTATAAAATTGAAACGTGGGGTATAGGCGTTTCAAATTTCATTACTATTTTCTATATCTATCTCTATACCTATTGACTTTACAGCAAGAGGGTAAACACAAAAGTGGTTCAGAATTTAAATATGCATGTAATAGGCCAATGTGTTTGCACAAATAAGTATTTCACGATATATAAAGCAAAACAAAATTATTATTTATTAGAAAAGTTGTAACACGGCCATGTAAAATTAAACAAAAACGATAAATATTTGATATTTCATAAGACAGTTTTAGATTTATTTATTTAAAAAAACTCTTAAATTCGCCTTTATATCATTACAATCTTCTTCGAAATATCTACAAAAAATAACACAACACTGTAATAAATAAATCTAAATCTGTTTTATGAAATATCCAATAGTTTTCATTTTTTGTTTAACTTTCTCTGGCTGTGTTACAATTTTTCTATTAAATATTGAATTTAATTTGACTGATTTTTCGTGAAATACTAATAAATATTTAGGTAACCAAACGGGCATTATTGTAAGCATTTTAAAATTTAAATATCTTTTATATTTACCCTTTTCCTGTGAAGTGAATGGGTAAAAATTTGCAGGAATATAAAAAAATGGCATTGAAAAACATATTTCAATTCTACAGCCTGTATATTATGTATTTTATTAATATCCAGAATTAAGTAAACGTCAGTATGATATATTTACGTTACCGTTTTTACTAGTGGACACACTCAGAATTGAATAAGTAAATTGTGCAATTAAATTTCATAATATTTGCAAATAATTGAATAATAAAATCCTCACCCAAAAACTTGTATCCCCTAATTTCTTTGGTTTCCGTTCCACTAACATCTTTGGGGACCTTGATTTGACGGCTGGAGAAATATATGTCAGTGTCATTTAAATTTTTTTTATATATTTGTACATTGTGTAAGTTTGGGTTTGATGATAATGAAAAATGTTTTGGTACTAGGATAACACGATTAAATTTCGTAATTTAATAAAGTGCATGACATTATTTATCACAGCGCTGAAAGCTACGCTCATCTTTGCTACAAATTCCAGGTAATAAAAATGTTTAATATTCCGGTGATTCCTTCGTTTTAATTTACATATTTTTTAAAGGTAGACTTTCCCCTACTAACAAAAACTGAGTTAAAAGATTACACTGTTGGAAACTTTTACATGGAAATAAGTTTAAAAATACCTGGATTTAGAAACAAAATGGTTGGGATATTAGCAATTAAAATTCAGAAAATAAATAACCACAACGTTTCCAGTACGTATATGTTATTTTTATTTGCATAGAGAATATTTACAATAATTAGCATAAATTAGCTCGTATGTTAATAATAAGCATCCGTAATTTTTATACCTTTTCTTTTATAATCAGCGGATGATTAAATTGTTCATCCTGTCACGATATTAACATTTTAAATAAAAGATCTCCGTTTGTAACAAAGATTCCTGCATTGCTCTATAATTTAATCGGAATACATTAAAGTTACATTCCAAGAACGAGGTAGATAAATAAAATAAACAGATAGTAATAACTCTAATCACTCAGCGGAATTGGAATCGTTATTAGCAGCATTCATCTTTGACAATTCCTTCGTTATGGTGCACTTCCTTATGAATGATTTCCTGTATTTTTAAACGTATGTACGACTTTTTAGCTCGGGGCAAATCTGCAAGATCCGGTAACAAAGATTTAAAAAACTGCAAGTCGTCATTATCACTCTCTTCAACAGTTCGTTCTAAATGAGCAATTTTCCTCTTCAAACTGTCAGTTTCGCATTTATTCTCCTTCAGCCTGTACTGATCCGTCGCAATTGGCTTCAAATTCCTCCTTAGAATAGCGAGAGACTTTTCCTGCTCATGAAAATCCGATGGCGACGGCGAAATCCTGGAATGCTCTGGAAGGAAATCGGGAATATCTAGCTGCGGCTCTAGCTTAGGGATGCATATGCTCACTGGATCATCCTCGTAGAATTCTGAGTTGTTGTCTACGTCCATGTCGGAAGGGTTGGCCATGACAGAAAGGCTTTCACGTTGACGGCGAGGGAGGATTGTATTTTTAACGAAACACATTTGATCGAAGAGTGCCCAGGATGATCTGTATTCTGGTGTTCCTTGATCGTTCGTGTAGTTGGCTTGTTTCTTCATTTCTTGGCGGTAGTAATCACGTAGGCCGCGCCATTTCGATTTTGCCAAGTTTTCTGCAAAATAATAATAGAATATTAAACGGATAACATTTTAAATGTGTACCTCAGATGAGGTTTAGGTGGAACGATTTTGTGTAAAGCCAAATTGTTCGAATCGTTTTAACCCAATACCAATTTGCGTAAATGAAATGACAATTTGACCTCATGAAAAATAAAACTTCGAGTGGTATTTGGTAAGATAATTTGCTGATTGTAAAATATTTGTCGTCAAACTGAGAAAAGGTATGTTTCTAGTAATAAGGTGTATTGTTACTTACTAGTAATATAATAGAGGAATTTTATTTTGCCGGAAAAATTATTTAAAAAAAAAATTGCAACAAAAATTTATTATCCTAGAACGAAAATATTTATTTTTTTTTAATTTTCAATATACTTACGTAACAATAAATATAATAAATAAATAAGTATAGTATTAATAACTTTAAAAACCATTTATTCTTTCGCATAATTCCCATTTGAGTGATTTATTTTTTTTAGTAGATTGGGTGTTGTTTTAAATGTCAAATCGGGACTTTCTTAAAACGTCGCGGGACGCGGGATATATTGTTAAAAATCGAGACTGTCCCAATTAGCTGTCCTTCGGCTCGCATTTACGGCTATAGTTAGCGTTCCAGTATACTATATGCCTAAAAACAAAAATGTTATATTCAAAATAAAATAATGGATCTGAAATACGTTTTATGGCACTGTTTCCCAAATAAAAACTTTTATATAAATTGTAAACAAAAATATAATAAGTAATTAATATTTTACCCTAGCCCTAGAGCATTTTTCTAAATTTAGCCGCTTTAATACGTACGTATTTTATATTTGGAAAATAGTCTCTATAAAAAAATTATAACATTTTTATTTTCCTAATCTAAGCTTACTGATACATAAAAATTATCTGTTAAAATTAAATAAATATCTTCAAATCAAGTTCAAGTTTAAAAATGTTTAAATATCAAGAATAAGAAATATTAATGAATGAAGGTTTTTCAAATTAATTTCAACTGAGACGTTATTTTAAATATATCTAAATAAATAATTGTAATAATAACCATTTTTTAATTCAATTCTTTACAGTAAATAAAATTATACAAATGTACCTTTTTTCATCTCAATATTATGTTTAGATGAATGAGATTCTAGTATGCATTGAAGATATATGTTTGCATTCATTTGAACATATTTTCATTTGAATAGAACCATTTCTATAAAGGATACTCATACTAATATTTACATCATCTCGTTTAGTTTGTGATGTCATGTATGAACATAGGTACGAACGTTTGTCAAGCAAGATGAGCATGTTTATCAATTATGAATATATTTATTCACATTTATTACGTGTATACATTTAAAAGTAGTGCAAATGACACTATTATTAATTTGTTCACCACTTTGATGATGCAAACGTAACGGTAACAATTCTTTTTAGAAGTAATTGTAATGCTAATTCATTCGGGTAATTACATACATTAAAAATAAATAAATCGCCCAACAAATCCTTTTGTGCTGTGTACAAACAAATTACGCAAGCATACTAATTTAACACGAAAAATATTACTGCCGTGGCTGAAAACAAACGTTTTATTTCATCATGGATAACCCTTCATTCAAATTTTGTTCATTTTACCGTAATGTCCTTTTAGTGAATTCGTCTGTTAATAAAGGATACATCGTGTTGTAAAGGTTCCCCTTGTTTTGACAGACCTTTCCCTGTGTTCACCCCTCCTCCTCCTTTTTATAACATCCGTGATACAGTCATACCTGAACACTACAAGGTACACTCATCATTATTACGCACACGAGCGCACGACTTGCACTGAGCCGGTTTCAAACACGCTAGTGCACACATGGGCGCCGAGGGATTTTTTTTTCAAAGGAGCTACATAAAATTATTCACAAATTACTTTGTTTCTATTAATAGTGATTCCGATATCAAAAGAATTTTTAGAAACGGTATTTTAGTTGGGTTTGCCTTTATACTCTTTCTCTATTTTTAGTTATCATTTTACGATATGTGCCCCAGTTATCAGGCCATTGCGTGTTCGTGCGTGATATGCGTGAAACACTAGAACAGTGGTTCTTCAACTGAGAAGAAGAAAAGGCTGCCTCTTCTCTTCACAAGCCCTTAATTTTTGTTTCGATACAATAAGTTACTTGGTTTAAGATTTGTAAGTTTTGTAGAAAAATTGTTTAGCTTTTTTAACATAAGTTCCAAAACCTTATCAAATAAATGTTTAAAGTTAACTATAAGTTCAAATAAACAGGAATGCAGTCAGAATTAATTGTTGTTTATTAACAAAAAGGTTTTATCTCTTAAGGCAAACTTTTCGCTGTCATTTGTAGCTTCTTCAGAGTTGAGAGAATAACGCTCAACAATATATCAAAGATCTCATCTAATAAAGTATAAAAAAATACATGTAAATTTAAGTACCTAAAGGCCTATTAAATAAAAGTGATTGAACATACAAAAGATCTCAATTAAATTGAGCGTTATTCTTTCAGCTCTGAAGAAACTGCAAATGGCAGTGCAAGGTTGATTTTAAGAGCTTATACCTTTATGTTAATAAATAACAATTATCTTGAATGCATTCCTGTTTATTTGATCCTACTTATCTAATATAGTCAAGGATTTAAAGTTAACATTAGGCAAGATAGCTGACACCACATCTTTAACTGTATAAATTATAATTTACAGTTTAAAATTACATATTTTTGGGGATACAATAATAGAACGATACTGTTTGAAACAATTAATTAAGTTTAATTCATTGTGTTGATCATATACAGGTATAAACATTGAAAAGTCAAAATTTGTACTTGCTTTGTTTACCAATTTTGAGTGTGGCACTCTGCTTTCGCAGATCTCATTAGTTGATAGATTAAACGCCTGAAATTCGGTTACTAGCACTAAAATATAATAATACTGGGAATGCTCATCGACGTTGAAAATGCGAGCCGAGAGAGACAGCTAGTAGATAACTATATTTGTTATATAATGTTTTTACATAGCAACCGCTCAACAAACGCATAGCAACCGTTGTTTTTACATAACAACCGCTCTTCAAACAAGAGTTAGATAAAGAAGGATGGCCTTACAACATCTATCTGTCTCAGGTTCGTTTTTCGGTTTCATAAAAACCTACTAGTTCTCGTTACAATAATACTATATTTCAGTGGTTATTAGCCATCAAATCATAGCCTTCAAAGTGTAGGAGAAACCATAGGGGTAAAGTTAAAATGGCAATTGTCGATTATGGGTTTTGAACTGAGGACTTCATCATCCCCAATACGATGCGTTGACACTAGAAAGCGAATTATATGCACGAAAAATTTGAATTATATGCGCATATATGTGCACTGATTTTTTGGGAAATACGCACTATATATGCACAAATATGACAATATATGCAGCAAAATATGCAAAAAAAAATCTTCAAATATTAGATAAAAAGTATAAATGAATGCATTATGAATTTTATTGCACAATACAGTCTTAATCTTGATTCACAATTAACAAATATTCTACTAATATACATATAAACTAAGTCTAGAAACTTGATATAAGATTATGACATATTTACATAATTACAATAACAATTTATTCAAAATATTCTAAAAAAAAAAGTGAAACATAAGTAAAAGATTTATCCAGCTGAGAATTCTCGGTCTTATATTCATTGTACCCACTTTTACCAGCAGCCGTGTATACAATGAATACCTACCGTTACCGTTACAGGGATTTCTCTAAAAATAGTAGAGTTTATTGGTTTGTGTATTTGCTTATTGTATTGTTTATTGCTTTTTCCGTTGTATTTTTCTATTTATTGCGGCCTCCTCCAATATTGGGAATTATCAATGTGCATTATCAGAAATTTCAGATTGTTGTTTATCGCTGAACAATACGAGTATATGCAATTAGTAATTAGCATTAACTCTAATCAATGTAATTCGTTCAGAAAATTTATTTTATTTAAAGATATGCAAAAATTAAAATCTATGTACTTTGCATATACATAATCCGCTCTCTAGTTATCACAATATGATCAGATGACCACGCTGTTCAACCTGCAGTAATTTCTCTGGTTTTTATTTTTTTAATGAATTTTTATGAATTCAGAATTCAGAAGTACGTATTTGAATAGATTGGTGGGAAAGTGCATGAAAAACAGTTAAAGAACCACTGAAGTATACCGTGCGTCGTGTGGAATCGCATGCGTGCCACGCAGCACGCACGCTTTAGCACGCACACGTTTCAATAACCCCTCTCAGCACGCAACACTGGCACATGAACGATAATCGGACAACGTTCTCTCCTATTCTTTGTTATAGTGGTATTTCAAATTGGAACATAAAAATTTATTACATTTTACAACGTGTAAACATTTTACTCGTAAATAAACGACATTATTTTAGCAATTCTGCCACTGAAAATAAAACCAGAATGCCGAGAGTTATCGTAAAATATAACAAACTGAAATTTGTTATTAAAGCGCAAGAAATGTCGATTTCCTCCGAAAATGTAATATTGTAGATTACAGGCATTCAATAAAGATCTTTTTACCGGCCCGAGATATGCAATATAAAACCAATATGCAGAAGACATTTCATTCATATTCGACACTTAACCTGAAATCCGAAAGATACAAAATAACTATTATAGACTTTTTATATGACCTATAAAGTTAAATTCTACATAGAGTCCATTCCAAATAAATGGAGTGTGCGCCATCAAATCCAACTTGAACATAACCTCAAATACGACACAAAATGGCGTAGCATATTTGACTTGAACCGCAAATAGGTGATGTGCAAGTAATATAACTACTTCTATTATCGACGTTTTGCGTGACAACGACAAACATAACCTCAATGGCTACTCACTGTCAATCCCCACTTCGTCGGCGACCTCCACCCAGAGCTTGTTGATGAGCAAGCGATTGTTGTGGCCGATGTGTCTTGGATCCCAGAGCGCAGATCGCTTCCTCACGGCGTTGATGAGCTGGTCTGCGTTCATAATGTCAAACATACTCCTCCACCGAGGCGGAGAGCTGGACTCGGACTGACGGAGGACGGCGGACGGCGGACGGGACGGTTTGCTCGCTGGCCTGCGTTGCGTGTCTGCTTGCCACGACTTGCACGCACGCAAGTCGATAACGCTGCAGCGCACGCACGCTAGGTATACTCGCAGGAAAAATCACCCGGAGTTTTATTCATTTTAATGAGAAACTGCTACTTTTAGACACGTTTTGTAAGATTGTCTTTGTCCTTGATATTTGAATTTCCTAGATTATTATTGGTGGGAGTTAAAAGCACGGCTTGTAGATCATCATCATCAGAAAATAAGTTGCACCATTGATGTGACGTCATAGTGACCACGCTGATAGAAAACGTGTGATTTCACTAGATGCAAAAGTGTGTATATGACTTCCAGTTGATTCCGAGATATTTACAAGAAACTGTTTACGATCTAACTACGAGGAGTTCAGTAATGAATTTTTCATTGAAGATTCCTTAACAAATTACAAATTATTATAATAACATTCTTTATAGCATTTACAGAAATATTGTAATTAATAGAGATCATATACCAACGTAGAGCTTGTATTTGCTATTTGTAACAAAATTATTATAATTCCAAAGTAATTTAAATAAATTTGAAATAATTGATAGATATTTAACAAATTTTATAATAATAACATTAAATTCTCATATCAGTGCACTGTTCTCTTCAAATATGATCAACACATGGCTACATTACAACAAATATAATCTTATGCATCAGAATTTTCAAACATATATAGAAGAGCGCATTCACGCTAGGTATACTCACAAGAAAAATCAGTACTAGTTTTATTCATTTTAATGAAAAGCTGCTTCTTGTCGATACGTTTTGATGAAGAATTATCTCTGCCCTTGATATTTCCTAGATTATTATTGGATGAGGTAAAAAGCTCTGTGGTTACGCTTCGGATTTTAGATCAAGATTCTCGTATTGCATTATAAATCAAAGGCGTATTCCAGGGGGGGGGGGGCAATTGCCCCCTCCTTAGGCTTATTTCAATAATATTGTTGTGTAATTTGGAAAAATGTAATAAAGTAGTACGTATTATGCTGAGTTTTCTCTATATTTATAGTAATGTGTTTTATTATAATTATACGTTTTGATAGGCTTAAAACTTTATAATAATTATTTACTGTTATCAAAAAACAAAATACAAAATTGCCCCTCCCCCCCCTTGAACATCTTCTAGATCCGCCCTTGTTAGAAATTAGGTAAGTTGAGCGTTTGAAAACCTAACTTGTCATAACAACCGCAGTACTTAAATGACTTTTATCTCTTCCAGCAAAATGTACTTTCAGAAGGAAGTTTTTCTCACGTCTTAAACTACTAGCGCTATCGGCGGCAAAATGTTGAACTCAAATAACATTGTGCTTATAAGGAAACGAAACTTCATAATTTTTGGACAAATTTCAAAATTTTTAGTACTAATTCTTGCTCAGAATTGTAGATTATAATGTCGTGATTGTCGTAAGTTAAAATTTTATCTTCATATATTTAATACATACGTTATAAATCTACTTACAAATTTCGCATTTTTCTATTTAATATTTTTGTTTATTTTTCAGATAATGTTTTAAAATTATAATTTTTTAGCTTAGAGCAATCTAGAAACCCAAATGATTTCATTTTTGTATCATACATAGAATGACATTGTCCCAAATTGCTTAAAATTATGAAGTTATAGACTCTATAACTTCATAATATAGAGGCACAGTGTCTACGCTGATAGAAGACATATAACTCCACTGGTGCACCTACTATTGTCCCCCTCCCGATATTTGATCCTCATCTGCCAATTGATCCCTTACTCCTTACTCTCAAAAATTTATCCCCCGGATAATTAATCTCCCACAGTATAAAAAAGTATTTATATTCATATTTACATACATTGCAAAGATAATAAATAAATTATATTTAAATAAAGTGGGTGCAAATTTATACAAATATTGCTTTCGTGTGAAATTATATATAATTATGTATACAAAAATGTTCTATTAAAATAAGTACTGTAATTCCAAATCTATCCTACCCTAGTCAGAAATATTCTTGCTGAACAATAAATTATGAATTCATAGCAATTTAGATAATATTTTTCATGTTTTTTTGACTAAGTAAAAAATATTGCTCCTTATTCCTTGAAGGAATAATCCACCACTACCTTTTAGTAGTGGTTTTCTCAATAGATTTTACAAATATTTCGTCCAGACATAGAAGTTGACCTAGACAGTTTCGACGTTGTTGAAATTGCCATCCTTAAACAATCGTTCTAATTCAAGGTTTCCCATTTCAATAATGGTTTTTCTTGTAAACTATAATAAAATCTTCGATTTGATTAAAGCGGACTTTTTATTTTCGTGTTTAGGATCGTGTATAAAATAAATAAAAGGTACTATTATAAACAATGTTTAGCCTAATAATAACCTGCGTTCTACCTTATTCCGGCAATGATACAATGTAAATCATATTCATAATCAAGTTAGATCAAAACGTATCTCATGCTTTCATCTCATTACAGTATCGCTTTAACGTTAAGTGAGTATGCTAGTATAGTCGTATAATGTCTATATGAACGGCGAACATATAGAATAGAATGCTGAGTGCTTTCTGTTAACTCAACAGGCCTAACAACCATCAACTGAGAATTAGGTTAGTTTACAAATTTGCTTTCATATTGCCACGTGGATACTAGGTTGGCACCTAATTGATTCCAACCAGAATTTAGTGGTTGATCCATCGTGAACATGCATTAATATTTGCATTATACTATTTATTCAATTAAAATACCTGAGCGTTTAATATGATTATAGTTCGATGATAATTTCAAGAGAAACACAGAACAGCATATTTCCATCATTCTGATTTACTATTTACAAAAAAGTCATGATGACATGAAAGTCCTTTTTAATATCCGTAAAAGCTTGAAAAACTGAGCGAGATGACATATTTAAATTATTGTTTTTTATTCTGTTTCATTTGAATGTTCTGCACGCTTTGCTCTGTGTACCCGTTTTATTTATCGCCGTAATGCAGCTGGAAACTTCTTTAAATATTTATTTTATCTCGTGAAAAATGCAGTCAATTTCACGTCACGACGTACGAACATACATTGGCACATATACTACGGGAAGTGTAGAATACGAAGGTTTTCACTGCATAATGTATAATATGCCTAAGACATACATTGTTTTAAGCTGTACCTTCGTCAAGTCAGCCTTGTTTGTTAAAGTTAAACTATACTGGTTTCTCTAATTTATAGCAGAGTTATAAATGTTTTCAATTCCATTTTGTAGAATTATCTACATAGTTCCATGAGTTCGCATCTAACTATGAATCATGCGAGGATCTTCGAATAAAGGCTACTTTTAAATAACAATCATCAAAAAGACGCATGATTAAAATAGCGCACGCTCTAAATTTCGAGAATCAAAAAGGCGAGCGATACAACATTAGTTGATTTTAGTTTTTGGAGTACTGAAATATAGTAATACTGGAATGTTAACTTGTAAGCTTTTATGAAAGTGAAAGATATGCCTGAGACAGGTAGAGGTTGTAGGACCATCCTTCTTTGTCTAACAGTTGTATGTAGAACGGTTGTTATTCAAAAACATGTTTGACAATCTTGTCAAGAAATGATAAATAATACTCCTATATATTATTTAATTATTTGAACATTTCTTTAAATTTATGTACATAATAAATAATTTCTATTAATGTATTATTTAGTTTTTATATAAAACATTTTATTTCAAAATCATTGAATGTTAATTTCTTTATTTATCAATTTTCTAAGCGGACTGTACAACAACAACACGTGACAGGTTACTGAACAACTGGCTGTCTCTCTCGTCTCGCATTTTCATCAATTGGCGTTCCAGTATAATATTTCAGTGATGGGAGTAACTTCGATTTAAATAGACGTACATCAGAAGTTAGAAGTAAACCGCACTTCATTCGAAAAAATATATCTCTTACCGAAATCTGCATAAGCATAGTGCCATACCCATAATGGGTAAAAGGCGTGATAATATATTTATTTATTTATTTCAGAAGTAAACAATTTTCCTTGGAGACACATTGCCGTTTTGCAAAACTGAATATAATATTTAGTTTCTGAGTCACATCAGAGGTGGTAATTATATTTTACATTACTAGCAAGGTAAAACATTTTTTAACTGCTGAATAGAAGAAATGACCCGCGAGCCCTCATTGAAGCAGTCAATACCTTGCGTCTATTGTACTATATTTTACTTACTTGTTACTCATTTGTAAATCAAAAAAATATAACCAAATCCTGTCAGTTTCATACAACTGTTTTGTCAAAAATTATTTTAAATGATTTCTCATATACCTTGTGAGCATTACTGTGGCAACGTGCATTGTTTACCTTGTTTACTAACTTGTCAATTTTACCGGTTAGTAACTTGTAAAGATTCATTTTCAAAGCCAATAGAGGGCTTGGTTAAATGGCGTTTACAAGTAAAATATAGGTGCTCTATTTTATCCTCCGCCTTTTTGATTATGAGATCCTTAGTTCAAACCCCACTTTCAATTTGATTCCACCACTTATATCTGTAAGGGCCGTCACATGAGGGCTGGTATCAGCACAACTCTTTTCGTCTCACTCGTAGCGATTGCACTTTGCGGAATCCGGTCACAATCACTGAACACAACACCGAGGGCGTCAGCTCGTTTCTTCTTGAGTAGTCCTTCTCGGAATTTGGTTCCGGGTTCGGGTACGGGCGAAGTCCGTCTCATACTTTTTTATTATCTGCCAGCAGGTTTCTGGATATTATGGCCATTTGCTTTACGGAATTGTAGCATAAAATATTATTTATTCATTTTTTTTTTATAATTGTTTGAGTTTATACGCCGATTTAATGGTTCTTTTATGGGTTATTATGTAATTGGGGATGCTAAATGTGCGCAAAAGTTTGTGCAGTGTTTTTCACAAGATAGCTGTGTTTATTTACTTTTTACTACCAGGAAAGGAATTCTAATGAAGCTCGACTATACAAAATATTTTCTATAATTTATTATTCCATTAACGTAGATGTACAATATTTTTTAAATCTACTTCAATGAGAATACAGCAGCAAAATTATAAAAGTTAAAAAATAAATATGTGTATTTTGTACGTCTATAATAATTCAAATAATAGTGTAACGTTCGTGGGTTTTAAAACGTTTTTATTTAAACAAAGAGAAATATTATTAATAACAAATAATGAATAATTATTATAATAAATAATAAAAGTTAATTACACTAGGTATATAACACTAAAATAATAAATACAAAACTTATACACTAACTCTTATCACTACTATAATTAAACACTATTATTTAAAAAAACTAGCCGAGCGATATTTATATATAACGACATATTTATATTCAGACCGAGAGATATATTTATGTTCACATATTCTTCTAAGTAGCTCGGGAGTCAATTGACTGACTGACCGACTCAACTCGACTAACTGAGTCCGAGTCAAGTAACTGACTGACTAGTCCCGGCGATTCGCTCTTTTATATACCACGTTCCTTGTTTCTAGAAGGGTCTGGAACAATCTCTATTGTGGAGCAAACGACTTGTCCAAACCCCTCTAGCGTTGCGTCATTCACTCGGCGGCGCGGCGTGGCGGCGTAGGCCGGCAAGCTTCAACTTGTCGCTGCCGCGTCCGTTACAATAGTATATTATCGATACAACTGTATAAGTAAGCTTTTAAAGAACCTACGACGAGTTTAAGAGTAAGACGAGAAGCGGAGTGATTTTAACATCGCTAGTGCTTTAAAAGCACTTACACCCGTGTGTCATACGCTATTTTTTATTATACCTGCATCATAATAAAAAAAAAAAACTGGAAAGCAACATTTTGATTTTGAATTATTTCATAATTTTCGCGTGTGGCGTTTGACGTATATCTTTTACATGGAGATTGGTTAGCATTTATTGTTTACGTTACTATGTAGATTCGTTTTTTTTTTACAATTTGTCAGGACAGTTTTGGCAGATATTAATTATTTTGTTCTATGACCACTTAGAAATCTGCTCATTGTATGTGTGTTGTTGCTAGGGATATGAGGTACATTGCAAGCATCGTGCGAAATAAATTGGTTTTGTGAGTAATTCAATACAGGTCAGTTCAATTCAGTACAGGTGCCATTGCTAGGATACTTATTTAGAATTGTCAAATATTGGAATGGTGAAAGCGGGACCAATTCATTATTAAAATTAAATTAATTAGGAAATAATATCGTGGTCGAGGAAAAGTATCAACATACTCGTAGGAAATGAGTACCATTTCATGCTCGTTGTACACTATAATACTATTGTTGTTGCCTAGCAACTTTAAAGCACGGCGTGTTTTAATGTTACGTTTTCGCACGCTTTTGTAGTTTGTTGAAAAAGGATTATGATGTAGTTATAATAAAAGAAATAATATTTTGTAACAGTTTATATACTCGAACTAAATTTAAGTGATCATTTTATATGTCAAGCAAACTTCCACATTTTGACATTGCTAAATAACTTTGTAAATGTAATTTTTAATATCTTTTGTATATGTGAATCCCGATTTATTATATAGATTTGTTAATTTGATAAATAAACCATTAGATTGCATAACTCATATTATACAAATAATGTTAGATTAGATCGTCCACTACTATATTATTATTTTCAATTATATATATTAGGCCTACTTAATTATCGATTTCAATAAGTACTAGTATCAATAGATAATTTTTTTTGTAAAAACCAATATTTTGTTTATTTAAATCTTTTTTTCCGTAAGGTACATTATGTTTAGTACAAAAATTACTAATAAATTGGTTAATATGCTGATAGCTTCCATTTGCTAATGAAAACAAAAATATTATTTACTTGGACATTAGAAGAAAAATCAGTTCATTCTAAAAAAAATACATACCTAAATAAATAAGTGTGTAATAAATATTATCTATTTATGTAATATTTCAATATAAAAATGCGGTATCCTAAAATTTTGTAACATTGCAGGGCACGAAGCCCGACAGTTAATAACAATGTTGAAGAAATATTTTCCTGTTCTGTTAGACAAGTCAGCGAAATTTTTGCAAATATTTTATTCTTGGATAGGAAGACCAATTCAGTATAATTCTTTAAGTGATTGTATAGATGTTCTATATCATCAATGGAGAATTATTGGGTTAAATATATTGGATATAACTAAAGTTGATGGGAAAACAAGTCATTCTGCTAAGAATTTAGGTCTACCATACTATTTGCTTAATTACGGTAATAATATTTTTCAATAATTCTACAGCAATTGTTATTTACATTACAAATAAGATAAAACAGTTTTTATTGCTGAATGGAGGAAATGACCAGCGAGACGATTAGATGAGTCTGTCACCTCCCTGAAGCAGTGGAACCAGTTACCTATATTTTAAATGATTTCGCATAAGCTTTGTAAGCATTACTGTGGCAACAGGCATTATTTAACTTGTTTACTAACCTGTAAAATTTTTACAATGCAGCTGGTAATTAGTAACTTATAAAGATTCATTTTCAAAGGCAATAGAGGGCTTAGGTAAATGATGTTTACAAGTTAGTAACAAATAAATATTTTGTACTCACTTGTAAACACCATTTACCCAAGCCCTCTATTGCCTTTGAAAATGAATCTTTAAAAGTTACTAATTGTCAGCTGCATTGTAAAAATTTTACAAGTTAGTAAACAATGTACGTCGCCACAGTAATGCTTACAAGGCTTATTGCGAAATCATTTAAAATAATTTTAATTTTATTAATTTGATTCACAAATGAGTATCAAGTAAAATGTACAATACACGCAAGATAAGTTTTACTGCTTCAAGGAGGTGACAGGCACGCCTAATCGGCTCGCCGCTCATTTCCTTCATTCAGTAGTAAAAACTATTTTACCTTGCTTGTAATGTAAATAACTATTACTGAATACTGAACCCTTGATTCTTTGACTAAAAATGTATACAATACATGCATTATAAAACTCATATTTTGTTTTAAAGTATGGTGAAAGTGGTGATGTGTTATGGTTCAAATTTTATCAAAATGTTGTTATTAAGATTTTTGATACATTTTAGTATATTATTATGTTTTTTTTAGGAGTAATTCTCTTAGTATTGTTGGACTCGCTAGTTATTTACTGGCGAATGTACAAACCACATATGTCAGGCCACGAGTTTTTCCATATGTGGTTGATCCTTTTCGCGGCATTTTCTACGGTCTATGGATTGGTAACTCTACCAAAATCAAGATATTCATTTGAGGCTTTCATAGATTTGTATGACAAATCCGACGAAGCTATGAAACAGTTAGGAACACCATTTGATTATAGACTCGTCATTATTCCGACATTTATAATGCTATCAATACAGTATGTTAGTATGATGTTCTCTTTTATCAGTTGGACCATGTACAGCGACGATATGATTTTAAATCTAGCCCTTGCTTTTCTCTTCATGATCGGTATATTAATAATATCTTGCGTAATATTTCAACAAGGTGGGCACCCGTATATTATTGGAATTCGCTTATATTTCTTGAACAAACATTTAAGAAACGAAATAGATATTTGTGGTTGCTTAAATGTAGTGGATATCAATGACTTGGAGTCTGGGAAAGGTAAAATATATGAGAACAGAACATCAAACTTTATCATACAAACTGCTAGTGACATTTACGCAAAACAGTGCGAAATATTGAAAGTAATGCTGACTTATACTGGATTCCCAATATTTTTATGCATCTGTTATTATTCCGCAATATTAGCTCTAATATTATTCTTTTTCATATACAAGAAAATCATTTTGTATGAATGGTGTTACATGCAAATTCTGTTCACTATAGGAATAGGATTTGTTTTACTTACAGGACAAGTGGTAAAGAATCTGGTATGTAAAAAAAAAAATATGAAAAATTCCCAATATATTAATTAATGGTTATATTTTAGTCGGACAAAACGTTATCATTAATGACTGACTGGACTATATGTTACTTTGATACAGAAATGGTGCAATATGTAAGTTGGGTACATTTATGTGAAAACCCCTATTTCTTGAAATATTAATTGCAGAGGAACTCCATCTTGCTTCAGGCCATGCACTACAAGCCTGAAATAAAACTTGGAGGTTTTATATCGGTGAACATGAGCACGTTTTTGGTGGTAGAATGAATTGCGCCTATTTTAAATTAATCGTTTCTAACAATGCTTTTTTACAGATTGCTGAAATAACAATTTCTGTTATTGTTTTTCTTATTCAGCTATAAGTGCTGCGTATTTAAAAAATAAACAGTAATTTGACAGATAATTGTTTGTTGTCATTGTAGATTTTTTATAAACACAGGCATTCTTAATTTGGTTGATACCTAATTGTTATAAATTGGTGTTAGAGATGAATTTTAGCGTCATGTTAGGTACACGTGTTAAAGAAATTTTGTATAATGTATTGAAATTCACTTAATCTATCTCAATAATTTCTTCCACTCGTATGCTATGATATACTTATTATATATAAACTATATGTAAACTTTATGTTGTCATCATAGGTTTGTTTCTAGCCATAAGTTGGTTGATATTTGTTATAAATTTGTGTTGTAAATAAATGTTATTGTGATGTTTGGTACACAAATATAAAAGACAATTTGAAGTATAATGTATTGAAATTCACTTAAACTATCTCACTACTGTTTCCTACACCCATGCTATAATACCCTTATTAAATATGGATGATCTGTACTTTAGTGGCACCTTGAATTGATAATTGCAAATCAAATTTATATTATTAAAATTAAAATTATAATCTATAGTAAAACAAGCGGCTTCGGCGACAATTTTTCTCTCGGTACGTTAAAGAGTGATTTCGCTGCCTTGGTACACAAATAAATATTTTATCAGTACTATTGTTCTTTTATTTCACCAATTTGGAAACCATCAGGTATTATAATATATTATTAATATAGTAATAATTATTAAAATTAATAAAATGAAAGAGATTGAAAATCAATCAGAATATTAATACAATCTACTTGTACTCGATACTAATTGAAAACCTATTTGACCAATGTACATATTATTTGGAAAAGAAAAATAAATATCTCTATTCATAATTAAATGGATGAAAAAACTAATCATTGAAAAATTTATGCGTATATTTTCCTTACTGCTATTATATATAGGTACATAATAATATTTCTAATATTTTTTCTTGTTATATATAATGCAAGAAAATGTAGAAGCATGAAAAAATCAATTCAGAAATTTTTGTGAAAATATATGTTTTGAGGGAAATTAAAATTGGGTATACCTATTAAGTATACATATATTTATGGATTTTTAAATTTACTGAATATTATATATTTATTGCTATGTTGATATAATATCCTTTTTCTATGAAACCTTTAATTTAGTTGGCCTGAGACTTGCTTGAACTTTCATTTTATTTTGAAAATTAGGGCGTCCTTTATAAAATGCAAAACACAATTTTGACATTGTTAAATGTTAGGTAAACAAAATTTGCTTCCTAAATGGGGACAATTTGAAATTAAAATTTGCATAAATAGAAACTTATTTTGAATTACAAATGAGTATTTTGTCTTCGTTTTGTAACAATACGATATTTAATTTTTACAGAAAAAAAAATATGTATCAAATTTTTTTTACTAATAAAAAATTTCATGATCTTATATGGATCGGTATTCACTTCCGTTACTATTACTAATTGGGATACAATTAATTTCGCAACTATAAAGCAATCCGACACCGGCTAGTAGTTGTAACAACGGCTTGCACTGGTTGGGCAACAAACATTGCATCTAGTACGTAGAATTTGTTGCTAATTATTATTATAAGTATATATTAACCCGATTTATTTGATTGATTTGTTACATTATCAGTAATTAAAGCAATTAGCTTTCATAACCCAGTTTATACAAATAATGATAAATTAATTATTTTGTTCCACTACTTTATCATCATTTGCAATTTTATGCCTACATTACTCGTATATTAGGCCTACTTAATTATGAATGTCAACAAGGAATAGTCTATTTTAATAATAGTTCAATGTTTTGATAAATAATCATAAGCAATTTTTGAAAAAATGTAAAATCCAAAATAATAATCAAGTTTTTTAGATGAATCGATTATTTTTCCGAATTCTATTCGTACATGATAAATTTTATTACAACTTGTGAACTGTAAAAAATATTAAGCAGAATTAGGTATCTTTATTATGTTATTTCGTGTCTGAAATGAATCGTATTAAACAAATATTCTCTTATTCTCTCATCTGGAGAAATATAATATTTTGGGTCTTTCGCACACATTGCCAGAATTTTCGTTCTGTGCGGTGTTGATGGAGGTGTTTTATCTGCTTGTCAGCTTTATTAAACTGCAGACAGATGCTGACTTCATTTTTGACATTCGTATGATGTAGCATTTTCATTTCTGATGTTTTTGGAACAATATGTTACTTACAGCATGTAATATTTTATCCTACAGAATTTTATTATATTGTAGACAACACGATCCCAAATATTATAAGGAATATGCAAAAGTAACCATTTATCTTCCATTTTATGATCAAACTAATATAAATTTATGGATGATGAAGCTTTTCCGTAAAGAGTTCAAATTATTTTACATAATTTATGTAGACGTAGATACAATAATTATAAACTTTCTCTGTCAAAAAAATAATCTACGCAGTACAAGACGTAAATGATAATAATAAAAGTGTGTGTGTGAGTATAACAGAAATTACAAAATTTTATCTTGAAAATGAATGCTCGATATTTTATCCTGAGATAAGGAAAACGATGCAATTTTTCCAAATTCACAAAGAACTGTTCGTTCGTTTCTGAAACCTTTGGAAATATTGAAATTAAATGGTCTGGTATGAAGTACTAGTTTTGTATAAGAGGAAATCAAGTTTTCATTAAAGTAATCTCCGTCTGTGATGGAATATCCTTATATACTTATAAATAGAATATCAATATCCTGTTTTCTACGAAGAAACCTTTTCTGTTTCCTGCGAAAGAAAATGAACAAAAGTATTAGATTTCTCTCATTTATGAAATAAATTTATAGTGTATCTTAAGATATGGAATTTATTCTTATTCTTCTAAGGTTTTTTAGGTATAATGAGGTAGGTACTTGGAAATATAATATCCTGTTTTGTTAGCTTTCTGAAATAACAATAATACATTTTCTATTTTCTTTTAAAGAAATCTAAGCATGAATATTAAATTTCTCGTATTTGTTGAAGTCGAAACATTGAAACTATAAACAAATTATCTAAATACGTATTTCAAGAATTATGTTATCATCAGGAGAACTGAGAGGGATGATTTCTTAGGGTAATTACTTTTATGTTTCCTCAAGCTTCGTTTAAGTACATACCGGGTGTTTACTTTTTTATAGGACATAGGAAATACAGTATTAAAATTTTCATTAGGCTGTAGTTCGTTCCCTATGAATTTTAGAACAGTGTAAATACAAAAGTGTTTAGAAACAAGAACTGCACTAAATGAAATTGTTGGAAATGACTAAAAATACTATATTTTATTTTACGTCTATCTCATGACAGAAATGTATTACATCAATAAATTTAGGCTCATTTGGTGCAGTTTCTGAACATTTTCTGTGTTTACACTTTTGTTATAAAATTCATGGGGAACGAACTATTGGCGAATGAAAATTTCAACATTATATTTCCTATAAAAAGAAGATATCCGCTATAATAGGTATTTACATTTTACTAAATTGAATGCAATCTTGACTACTTGGTTTGGTGAACAAGTTGTGTAATATTGATAGGTTCCTCTTAGTTCTGTTGATGAAAACATAATTCACTCTTTTATACAGGCTGGTGCCTCAAACGATGCAGCATGGGGATTTCAATGGTAAATTATTAGTGTGCAAGTATTTGTTCCCCTAATTACTTCAAAACAAAAGTTCATTTAGACTTTATCTAGAGAAAAAATTCTGCATCTATTGATACCATTGTTCATAAATTTCCATTGTCCGAAAGACGAGAAATCGAAGAAATTAAATTTAACATTTTTACAAAAATCAATGATACCATGGAACAATTAAAACTATAAATAAAAAAAACGCGCTAACATTTGCCCTATTACCCCATTTGCCATATTACATTGTTGTAATCAGCTATTGGTTTGTTTTAATTTCCGGCATAAAGTCATTTAATCATTTCTACTTTTTCTTGTATTGAGTACATTATAACAACGGTATTTAATAATAAGTTTAAACGATTTCACCTCTGCTGATCGATGGAAAATTATGAACAATGGTTTCAGTTGATGCAGAATATTTTTCTCTAGATAAAATCTAAATAAACTTTTACTCTAAAATAATTAGGGGAGCAAATAATTGCACACTAAAAATTTATTATTAAAATCCCTAAGTTGCTTTGTCCGAGACACCAACCTGTAGATGTATTATCTACCTATATATAGCTTGTACAAAAATCCGTGGCGATTGACTTGACTTGCTAATGGGATAAGCCAGCCCTAGTCAGCGGGGTGCAAGTTTGTCTGATGTTCAGGAGTGGATTATTATAATTTTTGGCTTAGATGCTTCAATCTCCGAAATTTTTAATACGATTATCTTTTCAATTGTTTCCCCGAAAACTGTTAAGTAAGATAATTTTATACAAATATACCTTCTGAAAACGACATTTAAAATTCATTTTATTAAAATTTTTCATATTTTGATATTACTTGTGTCTGTTTGTGTAAAACTCATTTGAAAATATTATCGAGTACAACCCTGTAAAGTTGTCCCTCATAAATTTCTTTAATCCTCTTATGGAATACCTGCTGAGAAACACTAATGGAATCAATCGCCACGGATTTTTGTACAAGCTATAAAAGTAAGCGTAAGTACGTATATTTATTTTTTACACAAATCCACATCGTTAATATAATTAATAGAAATAAATAATCTTTGTATTGTAATGTATAAATCATGATGTAAGTTATTGTTTTAAAAATGGAAATAAATGTAACATCCTTGCAAATCATTTGAAATGGAGTGTTATGATTTTGTGGTCACAGGCAAGAAAGAGAAAGATGAGGTAAAAGTTGAGATGGAAGTTCATAATGCAAACATCCATGTTTTTACGTTTGAGATGGTGTTTTAACAAGGTTTTGTTTTTATTTAGGAAACTTAATAAATTAAACACTGACCATGTATTCTTTACAGTAATAACGGGTGTCACTATTGCATAAACCATACACACACTTTATTTTTGATATTTAGCATCATTTCAAGAACTGTCATTTTGACAGCGTTTTGTTTGTATTTCACCAACGTGAATTTTATCATAGTTCAATGAAAACATCAATAGATGGCAGCATGAAAATTTGCTTCTGTATAACCCTCCATTTTCCAACAAGACAATGCAATTTTAGCAGCTGTAAAAATAATTTTAATGTTTAATTTTAAAGAAAACATTACTTGCATAACTATTTGTAAAACTAATTATTAATTAACAGAAGGAAGAAGTCACAGCGTATCATTTGCTGTTATACAATTTTGAGTGCATCTCCAAATGGGTAAACCGCAGCGATAAAGCTGTTCCATGCCATCCTCATTGTTTGAAGTCATATAGTCACTTTAAGAACATTTAATGAGGCAATCAGTCCTTGGTAAATTGTAACAAAACTCCCAATTTGTTTACGTAATGCTTAATGCTTCCTACTGCGACATTTATTAAAGCTTCCTAAAGACAGGAAATATTACGTCGTTCGTTTTTAAGTACTCGGAAAATCTGGAATCCAAAAAGACATTTCCATTCCGGTTCTTAAGTAATTGCGCATGAAAATTAATGTTGATCTGGGCACAACCACTGCAACCGCAGTCGCCATTGATAAAAGATTGTAATTTAGTGTTCTTGTGTGAAACAATGAGGGTGTTGCTTTCTTCTCGCTTTGCCGTCCTTCGCTTTTAGGGCCCTTCGTGCATATTTCATACTTCATACCACTATTTCCACCACGCTGTGTTTCTGCTTCATTTACATTTATAATAATATAGTTCATTTTGACCTCTTGCTTTGGGGCATATTGCGGACTCAAGGACTTCTGTACTGTAGGAAACGAATTTTTTTTCATAAAGTGTAAGGCGCAGTAGATCTTTTCTTTGGGGTATATTTCATAATACTTTATAAAATACAAAGTTGTTTATGTTTGACTTAACGCAGCTATATTTTTTAGAGGTTAGGCAATGAACATATTCGTTACTTTATAGATTAAAGGTGATTTACTAACTGCTTGCAATTATAAGAAAATTGTATATTCATTATACTATTTTTTTCTACTTTGCGTGTTATTTGTGTACATTAAATGTTTTAGTTTCATATTAAACTAAAGTAGTTTAAGAAGATTTTGTGTGTACTTGGGTATATTATTTAGATATTTATTCAATTAGTTTAAAGTCAATTCTGACTTATTTTAGGATAAAGTGCATTGTTAATTATTAAGGTATTAAACGTTAACATTTGCAGAAATGATAATAATTTACAGTTAAATATTATCAATTTTTAGGTAAACAATAATAGTGTACTATGTATTTAAATAAAATCTTTTTGTCACGACCGGGAGAGAAACTAGATTTCTAACCAAAATAATGACAGAAACAACCAATTTCATATCAACGGGAGGTTTGTGTACTTTCTCGTTTCTCTCTCTGGAGAAAAAGTGCTCAAATAATGGCATTTGTTGTGAAAAATGAACAAAATAAAACAAATCAATGCTAAGTATCATAAATTATATTGCAATTCCAATATTTTTTTAATATTTTTGAATTACATAGTAACTATTATAAATATTGCGGTTGTGCAAAAAATAATACCGCAGAAGAAAAGAGTATTTTTTCTCTACTCGTATTGTAGCTCTCTCCTACGGCTCGTGCTTCAATTTTACTCCGCGGGAAAAAATTATACACTTCTTTCCCTTAATGTATAATATACTATACAATACGTAATCCAAAAGTCTTTTAAAATTTTACTAAAATAAATTCCGAAAGTGTTTTCAAATTAATTAATTATTAATTAAAACTTTTAATTGAACTTTTGCCATTTATTACATACATTATTCGGTAAGCTGAGAATATATAATGCATTTTCTGATATTTCATAACAATTAAGAAAATAAACTATTATCTACTAAGCAAATATTTACCAAAAAGTTTGGTAAATTTTTACAAAATGCTTATATTATTCTCAGTTCACCGAATAGTTTGATAAATTCTACTGTAATTTTTTTTTTGTGAACATATTTGCGTAGTGCAAAGTGATTAGGTATAACTCTTTAAGCAACTGGAATTAAATATTTCAAATTAAGTTTCATCTGGTGCTGTCAATAGCAACCTTATTAAACAAAATGTGGCATATCCAAACGAATGCTCTTTCAAGTTTCAACACACAATTGGGTTTCATAATTACATCATTATAACACAAAATATAAAAACTAAATTATATGATTAATAATAGTATATTACGTACCGTGAACTGTAAGTGATAGTTTTTAGGTCGAGAATGTAGTTTGGGATGTCGAGACCCGTAGGGTCCAGATTTCCTAAACATTCGAGACCTAAAAAATTACTTACAGTTCGAGGTTAGTAAGTTATTTTTTGCAATACCTGCGTAAATATAAGAAAAGGAAAAATAGATATCAAAATTAACACCTGGCAGATTGAAGTTAAAAAAAAATTTGAACGATATATATTTACTTACCATCCACCATGAACGGTAAGTTTCACTTACCATCCACCGTGGACGGTAAGTAAATGATGTAACCATGAAAACCAATTGTGCAATAAAAGTTCCACTTACTGTGTTTAAATTTTGTTATTAATGGGTAACTTACAGTACAGGTATTGCAAAATATATTTTAATAGTGATAGTTGTTATGAAAAAAATATACAATTGAAGCACCTATCATGTAGGTGAAACATGTGTAAAATGTAATTGTTAAACATTCAAATTCGGCCTTACGTGTTGCGTGCAAAAGAAAGTTATGAGATGATCACATCTGATTTTTAAATAATTTCTTATAAAAATTAGTTTTTAAAAAGGCACCTTTCACTTTTTCATTTCATTTCCAAGGCGATAATATTTTATTTACAGTAAAGCAAAATGTTATTAATATTTTGAAACAATTAGAATTTAGTCTGCGTTAATATTAAAATTGCTCATAATCCTGTGTTAAATGATTATCTTATCTTTTATCTTAAGAGTTGTTACGATTCACAAATCCTATTATCTTCTGCTAGAACTGTTAACAATGTACTCCCAATGCTTGTAAGAATACTTCACTTAGCATTCAAGTTAGTCAACAAATAAATCACTCACTCATGCAATAATAATCTCAAGTTATTAACTCAACATAAATCTTTTCCAGCATCTTATTAAAATAAAGTTCGCACCTAGTAAATAATAAAGCACAATACAAAACAATACGAGTTCACAATATAATAAAACTTATTAAATTCGTGTTTCATGAGAATTAGTTTACATTTTCGCGTGCAGGTTCTAATTGCATCGTGCATAATTCAGTGGCTGGGAGGTTATTTGCCGCTCGGTACACAGTGTGGTACGTTCTCACGGGTATTTGTTGAGCATACATTAGATGCTGAAGGTGGCAATGTCAGCGGACGCAGTGCAGAGGTGAGGTGTTCAGTAAGGAAACCCGGAAATTATGAAGACGACTTTTTTGCTTTTAGAGTTTTTACCGTAAATCACAGAAAATTATTTAATAATTGCGATTTTTTGTGATTTTATGGTGATGAAGATGTACTGCAAGCTTTAGTATTATTTGTGCTTTTTTCTTAATTTGTATAACTGCAAGAAATATTAAAGAATACTCGATTATACTAAGTAATGAATTCCCTATAAGGAAATGTACATTAAACTGCTAAATCTAACTATATGATTAGCCAGTGGTTCTTAACCGGTGTTTCGAAAACTTGTAAGTGTTCCTCGAAGCGACGTAGAAGCTAAATTAAGCACTGATGATTTTAAGGAAATTACCAATAAACATATGTGGGGTAAATAGCTCCGTGGTAACGCGTCGGACTGCGGATCGTGAGATCCTCAGTTCGAATCCGGCGGCTGACAGTTGCCAATTTAAATTTACTCCTGTGGTTCTCCCTCCACTAACATCTTTGGGGGCTATGACTTGAAGGCTGGTAACCGCACTTCATACGAAAAAATATATCACTTACCGGGATCTGCGTAAGCAAAGTGCCACACCCATAATGGGCAAAAGGCGTGATGATATATTTATTTTATCAATAAACATTTCTATAAATTTTTCGATTTCAGGTAGAGAAAAATTTAAAATGTTAGTGTCAATAAATGCAGAAATTTTTTTCTTCTACAACAAATTATTTTTTTCACGACATGCTAGGAAACCCCACCGTTCTTTTCCCGAAATAGTGAGGAAAATGTGTTGTTCCTCTCTAGAGAGGAAAGTATAAAAGTGTTACCAATATGAATATTATTTACAAAAAATATATTACAAAAATTATAAATAAATTCCTAATTTGATTGAAAATCCTTATTTTAGTTATATACATAATTTAAATTATATTACAATTATGTCTTATATTTTTCTTTTTCTTATTAAATCACAATTTGACAACTTATTAAAGATATTTAAGATTGGTCCATTGGCAACACTGCTACACCGCCTTGTGTCTGATAACCTAACTTTTAACGTGTCAGTTTGTGATTTGTGTTCTCAAAGTGTATTTTAGGTCCGAGCAAATCGTTTTTAGAAACATGTCGTGAAAAAAATGTTGTGTCTAACACGAGAGGAAAGCTCTTCTTCCACTCTCGTTCGAAATGCCTCGAGCGGGAAAAAGAAGCGCTTTCCTCTCTAGTTTGACAAATAACTATAACCTGATGTAAAATAATTAGAAAAGTCGATAATTGAACATTTTGAAAATATGGTGCGCCCTTCAATTCAACAACCTGTATATAATTTTTTTTTTATGAAGATAGTAATCGGACTAACTACTTTTGGTCTTATGCCTAGACAATGTGAGAATGTGGACCAAAGAAATTTTAGAAACAAAATCTGCATTAAATCTAAACTAAATTTATTGATATGATATAGTACATATCTGTCATGAAATAAACTTAAAATAAGATTGATATTTTTTTAGCTATTTGTAGGGATTCATGGTAAACAAAACAATGAATTACTTGATAGAGATGTAATATTTAGAATATTTTAATGCTATTTTCTTTCTGAACATTTTTTATATTTACACTTTTGTTCTTTAATTCATAGGGAACGAACTATCGCCTAATGAAAATTTTAACATTGTATTTCCTATGTTGTGTAAAATAGTAACATTTTTGAAATTAATTATGTTAGCAATAATCAAAATAAATATTCGTCCATTACGTTATTTATCGTAGATTTTAGTAAGTGAAATATTTTTGCGCATAAAAACAATACATTATCTACTGCCTCCAAAGATATTAGTGTAAGAGAAATTTCTGATGTATACTAGGACCTAATGTTTCATAGGACGATACGTTTTCACGAAGCCATAAATAATAAATATTGAACAAAATTTATATAAATAACCTGTTTAGTAAGCAATTAATTACATATATTTTTATTACACTGTTTAAAACAAATTTGTTCATAAAAAAATAATTCTTGCACAAGAATAAATTAATTTACTATGTATACGGTCCTGCATAATTACATTTTACCCGAACTGTAATTTGTTTTGAAAAATACGGTGCACTGCAAAGACTTTAATGCTTTAGTAGCTTGCTGCAGAACACTTAACAACGCTAACTATTATTGTCAACTACTTTTCGAGCAGATAAATAAGGGCACTAAGAAAAGACAGCTAGACTTTGCAATTAAACCCGCAATTATATCATGTTTACAGTTTACAAAAGTTTTAAATCTGCTCTCGGGGAGAGTTAAAGTAAATCGACTTGTTAGTACTGATTGATTAAAAAACTTCTAACAATAGCGACTTCTGCAGCAAGTTTTTTAATCAGTGTTACAATGATTCTAAGAACATGAAGAGTCTAGACATAGATACAATTTAGAGAATTACTTTCATTAGTTGGAGACGTTTCTAAAAGGCTGCAACCATTAAAAAATTTATCTGTCAATTTAATAACATCATTAATTTCTTGTGCAGTCTTCATTCCGAAATATTTGATATTTTCGACGTTTTATCAGTTTAACCCTTCGTAAAAAGTCATGCGGTTAATTCACTAAAACTATCAGGAATTTTCAAACTTGGTACATTAAACTATTCGTTAAACTTTTTTGTAAGTACTTCTAATTGTTTAGTAAATAATCGTGTTCAGTTTTTTAATAGAGTTGTTCCACATTTTCTGATTTATTTTTTCCTGAAAATGAATCTAAAACTATTTAGGAAAATTTGTATTTTATATTATACAAGTTTTTAGTTTCACCGTGATAAATTATTGAAACTAGTACGAAATTTCAAATCTTCTGGCAACGCCTTCATACTACGTCACACTTTCAAGATATGTTTCCCTCTGCTGGAAGCAATTGTAACTTTAATTTTTTGAGTTTTGACTGTTGACATTGACAGCTGCAGATAAACACGTGATTTTATTTCATTTGTTTTGATTAGTTATTAAAATTATTATGGAAACTGGTTACGAAAAAGCAAATTCGAATAATCAAAGGAAAAAAGAACCACTTCTTGCCACCAAAATTATAAGGTTATGTTTACAAACACAAGTTGGAATGACAGCTGAAATTTGACGTTTCACATACAGTATATGTGTGCATCACTGATTTCTATATAACACTAGATTGGGCATAAGCCGCTACGGTGCGTTCCCAATTAAACGCTGCCATCTCAAAATTAAGGTTTTGTGATACTTCAATATTTCAAAATCTAGTGTTAAGTAGAAATCAGTGGTGTGCATGGACTGTGATACTGTGGGCGTATGAAAGTGTGACGTCACCGATTTCAAGCCGCGAAAGTTTATTAAACAAATCTTGAATGAAAAATATGATTTTTATTTAAAAAATAAATATAAATAAATAAATAAATATATCATCACGCCTTTTACCCATTGCGGGTGTGGCACTCTGCTTACGCAGATCTCGGTAAGTGATATATTTTGGCGTATGAAATGCGGTTACCAGCCGTCAAGTCATAGCCCCCAAAGTTGTTAGTGGAGGGGGAACCACAGGGGTAAATTTAAATTGGCAACTGTCGGAAGTGGGATTCGAACTGAGGATCTCGCGATCCACAGTCCGATACGTTGCCACTGAGCTATTTATCCTTAAAAAATATTTCTCTTGAAATATACATATTATATATTACCTTAATTTTGTATAAATGTAAATATATCAATACAAAGATATTTTCATAAAATGCATCTTATATCGTCAGCAACCGATAGTTCGATAAATTATACGGTACTTTCTTCCATGTACGTATATCTTTAAGCTGCAGATTCGATTATAAAAGCTGCCCGTTGTAGTACCTTTTCTTTATCCTTATTATCTTAGTTTGTAATAGGTTAAACTTTTACTTCCATAATTGAATCTTATAGTTCTCTACTACTTCTTAATCCTATTTTTAATAATGGAAGCACAGAATATTACCTAACAGGAATCTTAATAACTGCATCTGAAATTCTTTAACCAGAAAATTATTAATCCCCTTGTGGTATAAAATGTAAATACACCAACAGCGTCAACTTTTAATATCGCGGTTGCTTCCTCGAAGTTAACAGTGTACCTTAGGCGGGTGTGGTATGTCACAGGATATAAAACTAGCTAGAGAGAGACAGACGCAGGACGATGAGAGAGGAAGAGAGGATTCACCGCATATCATTAAGCATACAAGCACGAGGTTTATTAAAATCCCTAGTGTCTCTTCTCAACACATTGTCTTAAAAGCTGCTCGTATATGCGTACGAAATTAAATTTTGTCGTGAGTGCCATCTTACAGTGATGATAAGAACCGCGGGCAGAATTAACAGGAAGTTTGGAAATTATTTGCTCGTTTGTTTCATTCATAAGTAATTGTTTTGGAGAGGAACTTATTCACTGCAAGATTATTATTTGTTTCGTACATTTCTTACTGTATTAATCTATGGGAATTGAAGAAAATAATAGTAAATCATATTCATGAACATGACTTTTTTAAACAATATATCATTATTATAATAAATGAAACATATAATGTTTTATATCTACATTTGTAGATAAAAGTCCAAAGTTTTGTAATAAATTTTAGAAAGCTAATTTTATTAACAAATTATATATGAACATAATTTTCAAAGTAGTAAAATATATGCCACACATTCCCATGAACGACTACAGTAATGCAAATAATTAGTATATTTATAAACATGATCGTCTATAATATACTAAGATTATTTTTCATTTGAATTTACAGTTTTTGAGAAACAAATAAAAATATACCAAAAAGTGTGTTTTTTGGTATATTTTTATTTGTTTCTCCTTTCAACTCTTGTGCTATTTCATAGTTCATTCTTATTCTGCATTCCTTATCTGATATCTTTATTGGACTTAATATTTTTCTTATTATTATTCATTCCATTATTCTTAAAGCTTCTTCATTTTTTCTTCACATTGTCATAGTTTCAGCAGTGTACATTGTTGTTAATTTTATTATCGTTCGATAAATTCTCATCTTATTTTTGTATCTATATAAAATCTTGTATATTTAGTAATTTTTTGTTTCCGTGAAAAACTTTATTTATAGCTATTATATTTTTCCTTTGATTTTCATCTTTATCTCTTTAACTTGTTAGTTTACCAATGTAAAGAAAATTTTGTTTGGAATTTGGAAGTGCTAATAGATGGCACTGATAAAAGTAACAGTACACGTGTCATAAAAAGTAATTTGTAGGGTATTTGTTTGACTAAGTTATTTATTAGAAACGTTATTTACTATTTGACATTCCTAAATGCACGGATCCGTTACCTTTTTAAATGTTATTACTTAAATTTTATATCAAGCAATTAATTTAATGAAAGTTTTAAACTCTTTTACAGCAGTATCAATTTTATTATCCCACAAATTAAGTTTAATGTCAAGAAACCAATATTCGCAAACATATCTCGCAAAATAAAATTTTATACAACATAACACAGGTAGATATAAAAACTCTACGTACATGTAGGCATTATAAACTTTATATCCACGTCCACATGTACCGGAAGTAGTAACTGTGGGTGCATTTGTTTATTGCAGTCTAACGGGGGTTATAAACTCTTGACTGCATGGCGCCTGGATATGAATATATATTGCCTGCATGCTCAGATCGTATCTCACAATGCCTCAAAACTCCACACAATCCCGTGTTTTTCTTGACCGCGGGCATAAACATCGCGGAATACAACACAAAGTAATACTTTGTTTCGGCGATTTGTTTTGGAATATCACCTTCCTTGTGAAATATTCGTGCGATCGTAAAATATTACAGTTGCACTCTTCGATACTTAATTTATGATGGAAGTTCTGCACCGCTGCTTCTAAAGTTTATGAGCGGAATAGAAGCTCGGATAAGGAAATTTGTTTCGGAATTTAAAACTCCCGTTTCTTTTTGTATTTATTTATTACTGGTATAACAATAACAATAATTTCTCACAAATAAATTGTGATAATTACAAACAGCTTCATAAGCAAGAAAGAAATATAAAAAAGAGAACAGTTTTCAAGACAATTTGTGAATCATGGATTATATGAAGAAAAATGTAAAGTAAAATATAAACATTAGAAAAGAAATACCTGAGAAGAGTCAAAGGGGTAACGATGTTAAATAAAATAAAAAACAAAGATGTAAGAGAAGAACTGGAAACGAAAACGATAGAAGAATACATAGAGAAAAAACAATTGAGTTGATGGGGATGGACGACAAGAGGCCTATGAAGAAAATCTGTACAGCTAAAATAATTAAGAAGAGGGAAAACACTAATGAAGAAAGGAACCATAATACAAGAAGCAAAAACACGTGCTGGAGAAGAAGAACAGTACAACACAACACATGGGTAAAAGGGTAACTCGATGTTGAATTGAAATATGCAAGTTACGTATTTCCCGCATAATATTATTTTATAAATAAAATATTATCATGAAAATATTTTGATATTTAAAAGAGTTCGAAACAATTAATAATGTTTACTTGTTACTCACTTGTAAACACCATTTACCCAAGCTCTCTATTGACTTTGAAATGAATGAAGTTACTAAATGACAGCTGCATTGTAAAAATTTTACAAGTTAAAAAACAAGGTAAACAATGCACGTCGCCCCAGTAATGCATACAAGGCTTATGCGAAATCCTTTAAAATAATTTTTGACAGAACGGTTGTGGGTAACTGACAGGACTTAGCTATAATTTTAATTAAAAAAAATATTGTACAATACACGCAAGGTAACTGTTTTTACTTTACTACTTCAAGGAGGTGACAGGCTCGCCTGATCGGCTCTCCGGTCATTTCCTCCATTCAGCAGTAAAAACTATTTTACCTTGCTTGTAATGTAAATAACTATTTGACAGAACAATTATTGTGTATAACTGATAGAATTTGTTATAATTTTAATTTTGATTTACAAATGAGTAACAAGTAAAATATTGTACAATATACGCAAGGCAATTGTTTTTACCTTGCTTGTAATGTAAATTACTATAACCAAAGCTATATTATTTCGGAAACTATCAAAGTTTATAATAAAAATTATTTTGTTTCATGTGTTTTCCACAGAACTTTCAATCCGTAATTTTCTTCGCAAAATTTGTTTTTCGTTTGCTGCTTACTCTTGCATAATGAACAAGTTATGCACCAAGTACATACTTGATGTATGCAATTTTTAATTCTTAACATTTTTTGTATTTACACTTTTGGTTTAATTTAATTAGGGAAGCAACAATCACCGTATTAAAAATATATCATTGTATTCCCTATGTTGCATATATTTCAATTCAACACTTAACATCAAGTATCATTTACTTAATTATTTTCCTGTAAAATGTTCCTAAATGAAGAGCGTTTACTCTAAAATATTTGACAATCTATCATCTGAATATTTAGATATGTACTAATTCCAATACGTTCATTTATCAAAATTGGAGACATCTAATTAATACTCAGTTTGTAGTAGTAAATTACCGCATAATATCGGGTAAACAATTTAATTACAATATTACAAACCATTAAATAATACGAACATAAATTGTAAAATAAACAGTAGGTTAATACAAAATAATACTACAGGTATTTCTTAAATTATGTAGCTGAAATGAAACGTAAAATATTACCCTGTTTTTGTCTGCTAGCTTTGTTTACAAAGTTACATCGCGAAGAGAAATTAACATGAAAATTATTTTAGTGACACTTAAACCTGGAGTAATATTTCGTTTCTAAACACCTACCGAGATCTGCGAAAGCAGAGTGCCACACCCTTAATGGGTAAAAGGCGTGATGATATATATATATATACTAAACACCTACAAACGAAAACGATTATAATAACAACGTACATGCTACATATAACAAGCATGACCTTACAGCAAATAATCCACACACCACGAATTGCAAAACCAAGTACTGTCACCATAAACATAACCTAACTTTGTGTCGTGGGTTAGATCTACCGGCCACCGGCAATACAATTAAGACCTGCTTTGTAGCTCTCCCATCAGTACAAGGAGGTGTGCAGTTCAGCTTGCCAGAGGGCAAAGTACGAGTTGGTTTATTGGAGACATTAGCGTTAACTCGGACACTTGCTCCTTGCATGGCATGCGAATTACATACTCTGCTTGCACATTGCGCGAATTGTGACGGGAATGAATTAACTGGGTTGGGATTATTGTTACTTGTTAGTGGAGTGTTACGCGCTAGAGATAGTTGTTAGAGGCTTTGGAATGTTTTTAGGGCGCGTACTTAAGTGTAAAGCGGCTTTAATGGTTCTGTAAATATAATTTAGTTGCTATAACAGTACGTGTCTTGCTATTTGAGCTTAATAAGTATTTTAGATTGTCTAGCAAGTAATAATTGAAATAAATACGATTGTTCTCATCATACACTCTTTTCAGATAGGTAATGATTCACATTACCGCACTAGTGCCTTTTTTAATGTTACCGCACTGTTTATTTGGTTGCTGTTATTTTCAACACGCAATTTCGGCCTGTTACTCTTCGTAAATGTAAATGCAAGATACTGTAATAATATTGTTTTTAAAGAAATGGGGTAAATAGTTCCGTGGTAACGCATCGGACTGTGGATCGTGGGATCCTTAGTTCGAATCCCACAGCTGACAGTTGCCAATTTAAATTTACCCCTGTGTTCCTCCTCCACTAACATCTTTGGGGGCTATGATTTGAAGGCTGGTAACCGCACTTCATACGCAAAAATATATCACTTACCGAGATCTGCGTAAGCAGAGTTCCACACCCATAATGGGTAAAAGGCGTGATGATATATTTGTATTTTATTTTTATTTTAAAGAAATCCCTGTAAGATTCGTTATATTTAGCACCCGCTATACATCTGATAATTCTCTTCTGGTAAACTATAACATTGTGAGAAACATTTGAAGAGCCCCAGAAACAGTGAAGGAATAATTAGAATTTTTTTTAACTAAGAGAATATTTTAATCATATTTTGAAGTACATCTGATAAGTTTTTCAAGTCATTTCCGCAGGAAATAGCTGAGCTATAAACTTTTGCCTATGAAAGGTCATCATAACAGTTCACAAATTGCGGAAAATGTAGAAATCACAATTTCTATCGAAAATCAATATAGTTTTGTAATTTCATTAGTAACATATTTCTTAAGAATTTGAACTAAACTCCAATCGAAAAAGTTAAAAATTGCATGTTTTAGAGGTGTTTTATCAAAATGATATGATTTTCCATCAATTTTTTCCATTCAGCGTAATAAAATAAAACATCTTCATGCAAATTTGTAGAATGATTGGTCGATAATTTTTTGAGTTATAGTTCCCGCAACTTTAAAAAAAAATTCATGTCGAGAAAAGCGCGTTTGAAATAAAAGTTACTGAAAACGAGTAATTCGAAGCAGTAATAAACAATATCAATTGCTAAACGATTAATCAACTTTTCAGCACCATACAGCAACACTTCTTGGTGATGACTTGAAAAAATTATTAGATGTACTTCATAATATGAATAAAATATTCTCTAAGTTTGAAAAAAAAATTCTAATTATTCCTTCACTGTAAATAAAATTCACGAAAAACGCTACGAAATCATACTGCTTAACTAGGTTCCCCCCTTAAATCTAAATAAACTTTCAATGTTATATTTCGCTTGTATTGGGCATCCAAAATTAAAATACGCCAACTAGTGGTAGAAAGCTAAACTAACCATATAGTACATAATATTTCATTGTATTTCGAAATTAAATGTAATTTTTTAAAAATTAATAACTATAGTAGTCATTTTAAGAGTACTCCAATGTAAGTATTACATTTGTTTAAACCATATTATTTAAATAAGATGTAAAAATGAAAGGTACATTGTATTTGTGTATTACAGTTTAAGATTGAATTTTTTCCAAAGAAACCTATAAAAATAGGAAAATTTACAGTGTGTATGGTAACAGTTCTGCTGTCAATAAAAACATACTACCAATACTGAAGCACACATTCGCTATCATAAGATATCATACAAAATGAATTTGACGTGTACCTTATGCGAATTGTGATCAACGCCATCTCTTGATAATTTGGAAGCCCAATAGAGTCAAGATTAAGGTATGGGATATTGGGATATGTTTCTGGGGCTCTTCTTATTACTCCTTCACTCTAGTGCTCATAACATAGGCGTACAAATCGAAATTTTATTATAAAACTTGGAGAACATATTCTTGAATAGTTTTACAAACGATATATGGTATAAAAAAAACGATTTTTCCAAACATCTAAACTAGGTTCCGGCTTAAGTATTATATAAGACAATTGTATGGTTGTTTTCCAAATAAAATGTCAAGTACCTACCCAAAAGCAAAAAAATAAAAAAAGTGAAATAATTTGAAACAATGTTTTAAAAATGTATGTTGTATTGTACGAAATAATAAAAACTGTCTTATTCTGGGAATATTAAATTCACAATTTAAAAATTCATCTTGTTTTTAAAACTCGGAAAGAAACACGATAATAAGAATACAAGTTCTGTGTGCAGCTTTGCATGTTACCTACTTAAAATGTCACAATTTTTACTCCCGGAAGCCGGATTGCTCTAAATAAATAAAACAAACAAGTTGATTCGGTCGAGAGGAATAAAACAGACCGTAATCAGCAGAATTAACGAATGGCTTCGGGAGTAATTCGCTATTCAAAACATATTTTTATTGTCAGAATAAAAATTGTAAATTTTTCTGTAATCCCAAATATGTTTATACATGACAAGGATATTTCTGTGTTTTAAATTCCGCGCCGCAGATGTGCAAAATGGAATTTAATTAAGGATAAATCTCTTTGCAGAAAAAATGTCACAAGAAACGGCCAGCGTGCATTATTAACTTTGTGAAACAACTCGGGTTTGCTGTCAAATGCGGTTCTCATACAATAACGCAGCACATTTGTTAATCTAGATATAACTTGGCGTAATATTTCTCTTAGCCAATTATAATTGTCGTTGTAATTAATGAGTGCTATAAATTGTCTCAGTCTTCTCTTTTTGTTTCTAGTGCAAGTATTCCCAAAGAATATCTCTACCTTCTACGGAAATATGAAACTGTATTTTACACTACGAAGCTAATGAGATTGTTTAAGAAAATTTATCAGATTATTTTTTGACGTTTCTTTAAACCAACAACATGCTTTATTGTATGTCACGTGTCTGCGTTTTAACCAATCCTGTCATTATTATACTGAAAATAATGCTCTTGTGATTATTCCCGGCAATTTTCTCTGTAGCTTTTTTGTTTTTGTTGACAGATGTCAGATGTAAGATAGTTATCATCAACACAAGTAAAAATGAGCAAAAAAGATAGATTTAGTGACGTGCCTGATGATGAAATCAAAAAATAATCTAATTAAATATAACTCGAGAGTTGAATTAGAAAATAATTCTCCAGTATCTTTCTCAAACTTGTCGCCATTTGGCAATAGCCACTCAAGCCCTACGGGCTTTCGTGGCTATTGCCTGGCAACAAGTTTTCGAAAGATCTGTCAAATTATTTTCAATTTAATCTCACTCTCTTGTTATATTATTACTGATAATATTTGTTTATGTACAATTGTACTTAAATCATAAATTATTTTAAATAAAATCAATAATTCAATGGTAACGCATACTACTTTTAATTAGAAATCTCCAATTCGAAGTGTATAATTTTTCCCGCGGAGTAAATTGAAGCACGAGACGTAGACAAGGGTACAATAGCTCCGTGGTAACGTGTCGGACTGTGGATCGTGAGATCCTCAGTTCGAATCCCACTGCCGACAGTTACAAATTTAAATTTACCCCTGTGGTTCCCCCTCCACTAACAACTTTGGGGGCTATGACTTGACGGCTGGTAACCGCATTTCATACGCAAAAATATATCACCTACCGAGATCTGCGTGAGCAGAGTGCCACACCCTTAATGGGTAAAAGGCGTGATGATATATTTATTTATATGATAATTATCACAAATACTATATATACATTTTTTATTTGACATCATATTGTCAAACTAAAACTAATATTTTTTCTGAATAATACATTTCAGTGACGGGAACGGTAAAGTTACGCCATTCGTTTTGTACATACTTGGATGGACGGAGTTCTGTTACGGACTCATCAATTTGCCGCGGTAAATGAAGCAAATGTAGAAGTTTACGTACTATTTTTACTGTTTTGTCAATTAAGTGAAAAGGTTATTTAAAAAGTAGAAAATCATTTGTATTCTCAGGACCGTTCTTGAAAACTTAATATTTATGTATACAAAACTTACACGATAGAAACAATGTTTCTATTCTCTCCGAACTTTCCTTCATCTTCAGTGCTTCCGTCTAGCTCTGCACCAAATAACTAAAGTTTTAAATTGCTGCAGAATCTCGTGCGCATAGCTCAGAGCATTAGGAGGAAATTGCAAAAACGTGTGTTTCCAATAAAACTTTAAATCAAAGTGTAACTAGTTCAACTCGTTTCAGCTTTAAATACTTTTACTATCGATATCTTATTTTAGCTGTTACTCGATACTTCGTTTTATTATCAGGCACGCGCTGATGTATATAACTAGCAATTAATTGATTGCGTTCTGTTAATTACAGGAAAATCTGTTGAATTGATTTATGTGAGAACATTATCTAATGTGTTAAATCGAGATTCCGCGGCCGTTTTGATACCATCAAACATTCACGGAATCAAATAACTGATTCATCAACAAAATTGTTGTCAACTATACAAGCTTTTGTGAATCTGTTTGTAGTGAAATTCGTTTGACATGATAGTTGCGAAGCGATTAGCAATTAGTACTTTAACCAAATGAAAGAACATTGTTTCAGTTCTATCGTATATTGGATCTACAGTCTACACATAATTTTATTTTGTTCGCATACATATATAACATCACGCTGTATCCCACAAAGTGGGAAAGCGCAAATTCTGAAACAGTCAACCAACAATAAATCTCCTTCAAACATTTCCATCCTGGTACACCACTTTCGCCTCGTCTACATTCATAGTGCGATTCGTTTACACAATCGCTGAATCTCTATTAGTTTCACCAACCTTTCATCCGCTAAAGATGGCCAAATCATCTCAAATGAATCGCTCCCATTTCTTAACAATATTCTTCTCATTCTCAAATTCAACGTACACCAACGTATTCCAGATACGATACCTCACACTCTTCTCCCAAACCTCATTTTGTAAAAGAGACGAGACAAATTTGACTTGATAGAGCATATTTTTTTAATCAAGATTGAATAATATTGCAAGTATTTTTTATTATTTTTTTCGTCTAATTTCTATTGCTTAGCTTCTTCAGAAAATCGTATCAACATTCATTGGGGTAAGATAATTTTAGGTATTTAATCAAACTAAAAGGAAATACATTTTACAGTAATGTACTTAATCTTGAAGACTTATAAAGACAAACAAAACAATACCTAGTGTTATCTCAGGCGTTTGATTTATGTACTATGTTCAAAATGAACAAATAATATATACCTCTCCCTAAAAGATGATCAATAAGAACTGATTACTTTTGAACACAGTTTACTTTTTTCTTTCTTAATAACTTGTTTTATAGCAAAATATATTAAATATTACATTGATAGCACTAGTTATTTGTCACGCCGAGATTACAAAAGTGCATTTTTAGCAATATTCTATGTTCCAAAATAAATGCTTTAATTCTGAACTTAATTCGAAGTTTGTATTTATTGCACCACAGTTTTCCTTGGATTCAATATACACTACTTGACAAAAATATAGGACATTATTTTTCATCGTTTTGTTTAAATTTTGTATAAGCTTCTTTTTTACTTTAGTTTATGTTTATAAATTAAAATGTTATTGTTAGTTGATTATTACGCTTTCAATATTATTGTCTCTAATCTTTTCATAGTATCATCAACCGCTTTATTATAATTTAACGATAATCCTAAAAAATAAAATGTCTTCCCGTTCTTTTAGGCTTGGTCTAGGCTCCTGCGCTATTCATTGACCTTCGTATTGTAATATTTAAATATTTTACCATCAATGAGATATCAAAATAAACTCAACTAGGCTGTGTAAATAAAATTAAGTGTCTTATTTTTTGTTCAGCCGTTTATTATATCACTTCTTAGATAGTTTAACTTTTAGCATTCGGAGAAAATTATAACTGGAATTGTGGAATCAAACAGGTTGGAACCATTGACGTAAGAATATAATCAAGATGATCAAATTTAATATTCTGCAAGAACAGCAAATAGACACTAAAGTTTCATTGAATATAATCGACACACACACACACACACACACACACACACACACACACACACACACACACACACACACACACACCCAATAAACTCAAGGGTTTACGAGTGAAACCAAACCATCAACTACCTATTTAATTTTACTAGAACTGCCCATTACCAATATTTTAGTTGTTCGTTTCTACAATCTTGTAAAATGAATGTAAAATGAATGTTCAAAGAAATGTGGTAAAATTTTCCTGTTTTGTTGCAGATGCCCGTGACGCTGTGCACACTTGGCGTGGGAGCAACCTTCGGAGAATCCATCCTTCACGACCTGCCGCGAGACAGCACCGTGGTGACGCAAACCACGTGCGAACTCCTGCGGGTAGAACAGCATGACTTCCGTCTCATCTGGGAGGTAAGATACAACATAACCTATAACTTACAAAACCGTCTGATCGGCAGCAAAGTTATGAACTGTGAAGTTAGCGTCGCGTCATACCGAGGGGTTCCTAGCACGATTTATGAAGGGCTAGACTCCAACATCAAGTTCGGAAAGTTGAATGTGATACAAGAGTAAACAATTGGAGTTGTGTTTAAGTTTGGGGTTATGTTTTTCGTGTTTGAATAACGAAGTATGACATAATTAGATTCTGTATATTTGCTCATGAGGTAATTACTAATTTGTTAAATGTCAAAACTTTTGCAACGAGTACCAGTTTATTTCTGATTTAATGTACAAGTCAGATGATTTCATGTAACTACTTCGACATTTTGAAAATAAAATATCTAATGTAGCCAGTACCTACTTTACCTCTTGCCGTAGACTTTTTATTAAATTTATACACCAATAAGCATCTATCAAATATAAAACTCCTCGAAAGGAAATTCCGTATTTTACATTTTGTAATGTTCTAAAAATGACTCAAATAATTAAATTTAGAATAAACTTGTGACAAAAGTACACCAAGAAGTATCTAACTCTTCAATATTCAATAGTCAATGTATTACATTTGTCATATGTTATTTTATTTCTTCTCAAAATACACAGGTTGAAAAAATTGCCATACAACTATAGTTTACTGAGATTTTCAAAATAACCTGATAGGTATTCAAGTAAACTACCACTTCCTAAGGGGATACAAAAGTAAAATACAAAATATAGAAATTTTCAATACAGCAGTTTTCGAGAAACTGTAACTCCTAAAATCTACTCATCCATCCATCCATTCACACATACACACAAGCATCATCGCGAAAATATTAAAACCGTATTCTGGGATCCCAGAAACGTACTTATCCATTACGAGATGTGACGGAAAGCAAAAAAATTTCAAACTAAAACATTCAAATTTGAGGAAATAATAGTATATTATGATACAAGTGTATAAGTAAGCTTTTAAAGCACGTACGACGAGTTTAAGAGCACGACGCGAAGCGGAATATACTCTGGAAAAAACTGAAAAACAACATTTTGATTTTGATAATTTTACGCGTGTGACGTTTGACGTATATCGTTTACATGGAGTTTGGTTAGTATTTATTGTTTACGTTTACAGTTTTGACAGATATTATCAGTAATTATTTGTGTTGTTGCTTAGCAACCTTTAAAGCACGGCGTGTTTTAATCTTGCGTTAATGAACGCTGTAGCGTGTTTTAAACACAGATTATGATGCAGGTATAATAAAAAATAATATAGAAATGATTACAATTATTATATAACTGTAAACAATTCAAGCCTATTAAATAAATGGATAGCTATTTCCCATAATTACTTAATCTAATTACAAAAGTTTAATCTATTATAGTACAATTGTAATAAAATTTCCTCATTCTTTGATTACCAAGCTTGAACGATTCGTTTTAAAGCAATCACGTCTAGAATTCTAAAACTTCTACATTTTAAAGCAAGCGGTAATTACTCGTTAGTCAACGATCTATTCATTGAAATCGGTTTAATACGTGACTTGTTTCTTTAAATTAGTTTGTTGATAGAAAATGGATTCAATACATTCAGTGAGTTATAATATCCTACCCTACAAGAAACTTAAGTTCAAATTTGCTGTAAACTGACAATGTGTACGAGTAAATAATTTGAATTTCAAATATTGACTGCAATGTTTACTGCAAAATTTTACAGTGTAAATTCCTGTTCACATTCAAATAATTCATGGTTATATTTATCTTTAAAGTATTAAAGAAAATATGATCACAAACTAAAAACAATATTGAAGTAAGACAGAGCAAAATGTTGAGGTTATTTTTTTTTTATTTTACTTCGTCGTAGACAAAAAAACAACAAAGCATAAGTAGTATATAACACGTGAAAATAGTTTTAGAACTGTCAAATGAATTTCAGCAACTTTTTGTTCATCGCAATAATTCCACAAAAATTGGATGTCTAGCAAGAAAATACGAACAGTTCTCACACTTATTCTCATAAACACGTCATGTTACATTTCATTTTTTTAAGCAAGGCAATTTGCTTGAGGCCTTTAGCAGTATGTTCAGACAAAGGTTTTACGTGGATTTAGGGCAGATTTACTTTAGCGCTGGAAAGAATGACAGAATTTTAAAACGTTATTCTTTTTGTAGTAAATTTATTTGGATAGACTCAGCTTTGTTTATTTAACAACTTGCATTTTTATTTTCCAGAAACAGTAACGTAGATAATATAGCAATTAAAACCTTACTCAAAGGAATGAGACCTATTTAATAATTTGATAACATTGTTAACGTCAAACGGTATCTGAAATTCTTGGAATCATATTATAAAATAGGTCATTAGTCTCTCTTCAAAACATAATTCAAACAGCAGACTCGCTAGAGTATTTGCTATTACGCAGGACAAAGGTGAATACCTCCTATAATTTCTGACATCCATATTCATTAAACGTCTGCGAAGCAGTAAAGATTTTATGCATTAATATTACAATACTAGACAATAATCGTTTTGATGTGACATGCTGATGTAATTATCTTTACTTCCAATTATTCAGAATACATATTTCGTTATTACCAATCCCATTCGTGTAGTACAATATGAGATATTTCATCGTAACTTTTTCTCTTTACTACACGGAAAAAATGGATTGTCGCAATAGCAAAAATTTATCTATAGTGACAGCAAATTTATATATTTACAATAACAATATTTATTTTAGTAATATGATATTATTTTCGATTGCTGCTACAACAATCTAAGTAATGAAAAAATCGAAACAACGAACTAGCAGGCAAATATTAATTAAAAACTATGCCGACGTTTCAACAGCAACGGCTGTCATCTTTAGGGCAAAGTTGCTGTCGAAACATTAAATTTAGAGATCGGAAAGTTACTTTCAGATAGACAATTTTCCGAGCTACCTCAGTAAAGAAGGAATTTCTGCTCCAAAACGTGATCAGAAACAGCTCATTTGCAGGACGATCGCGAAAAAATATAATATATTCTATCAATACAAACTTTACTCATTACCCATTTCTTTTGTAACGAAATAAGTATTAAAAAACATGTTTAATTACAAGTTTCTAATTAGTTTACTTAATCGCACTATATTTATTTCTAGGGATCCTCTGATTAAGGCAACTTTTAAAAAGCAGGTATTAAAAAAACGTATTCTAAATGCGACCATCAAATAGGCGCATAATTAAAATGGAGCACACTCTAAAAAGCGAGTATCAAAAAATAGCACGATAAAAACGTACTTGTATAGTATTAGTTGATTTTGGTATTGAAAGTAACTTGAATTTAAGTTTAACTGACTGTTTATCATATTTTTAAAATATGTAGTAATAGCAGTTTATTGAACTACATAGTGTGGAATGTGACATATTAGTCACGAAAGAAAAAGTTTAGCCACGAACCCGAAGGGTGAGTGGCTACTTTTCTTGAGTGACTATTATGCGTTCCACACGAGTGCAATACAATGTTTTATCCAACACCACTCTTAAAATGTCTTAAATCGTTTATATATTTTCGTTTTTTGTTTGACAATGACAAGACATTTGATATGCTATTTATAAAATATAGAAATTATAAAGTACCCATGGAACTGTTGTGTCTGATCTGTCATTGTAAATTGTAAACACGAAAAAAGGTAAAAAAAATCTGATGTGGCCAGCACATAACCTCCCGCCCAAAACTACTCTCAAACGGTACAAAATAGTATTTGTTTATTTTCTATTTATATTTAAGAATTTTAATTTTCTTTCGTATATTAATTTAATTTTTTGACATATATTTCACTAAGAAAACAGCTTCACAATCACAATAACTTGTGTCACATTTCGTATAAAATTGAAAATTTTTTATTGTTTCCATGGTGTACCAGGATATTCATACATACATACATACATCATCGCGAAAATAGAATAATCGTATTGTAGGGACCCTAAAACGTGCTTATTCATTGAAAACTCACTACCCAATTTTCTGACCAAAAACAATACCTCTCTTACCTAGAGGTAGGCGGGAGGTAAAAAAAGTACCTGATTAGAAGCACAGGAAGCATGTCTGAATTTAATTCCGAAGAAGTCCAGAGACATTTATAACAAAGAATTTAGTGAATTTAATCAGTAATTATTTTCTCCGTTAATTCTCTATTATTTTCTCACTGAGTGAGGAATGTTGGACATTATTTATTTCAAATAACCATAGCTACAGCCTTATTATGAACCGGTTTTAGATAAACATTTTTCCTCATATTTATTATCAAAATTCTATTAGATATAATGTGTAGGAACAAAAGTGTTCAATTTTATACATATATAATATATAGCGCGCTTTTTCATCGTGTGCCTTTTTAATAATCGGCTTTTTGAGCATGCGCTAATCATGCCCCATGTTAGTAGTCTCTCTCTTATAAAATACAAGTCAGGATCAAAAAATTTAAAAGTCCGAAGCAAATCTTAATCCATTAAAGGAATAAAGTTTATTTGGCTTTTTGTGCAATTACAGCAATTATCCTAAATTCGCTACTGAAACGATTACCGAATCTCGCTCCTTAGAGAGATTCGATAAGAACCAGCAGAGATATAGCTCGTCGCAGAGCAGTGAAAATGCAAATGTATTTTTCGTCACCTATATAGGCGCTCCTGAGATTTCCATACGACGAAGGGAATCGAGTTTTTACAGCGCAAGTGGAGCAATTCCCAACTGAAATTAACATTTTCACCAGAAAGGAATGCGGCTTATAGAATTGCAGATTACTCTGTTGCTGAAGCTGTCCTGTATCTCGCTCGTTTTTGGGAGACTTTCATATGCGTTAAAAGTATACCTACGCACTTTTACGTAGTCGAGAGTTCAAATTAATATAGAATAATTTTGTTATAAAATGAAACTTTACACCTACGTTTTAAAATTTTTACATTAACATTAAAAATATACTTTTAAATTATATTACTCTCATAAAAATAATTAATGCTATGTCTCACATGAAAGATCTTTTTATGAACTGAAAATAATTTTCGAATATCATTATAAGCTCAGAATCTATTTATTTCTACTTGTTCCAATCTCAAAAACTCAATTATTGTTTGATATCTCGTATTTTTATATATAGAATTCATTAAAAAAAGATTTGAAATAAATAGATAGGATAATAAGATCCGTAAAAGACGATCTGGATGGCTTAGTGGCAATGTCACTAGCCTAGCACGCCAAGAGTCGTAGATTCGAATCCCACTGAAGAGCATGGTCGTTACTGCTTACCATCTTCATAAAAAGCAGATCCGTAATAACACATTCGATTGTGGATAATGTCATCATCAGTTCGATCCCAACAGCCGACAAATTTTCAGGCAGAAATTCCAAATGTTTTTACCTCTTCGGGAACAATGATTCAACGAGTGGTATAGACATATATACCGGGTGGTGCATAGGCTTGTAGTTTTTATTATATGCAATTTATTTTAATGATGAGGGTAATAAGCCGTTGAATTTTATTGAAGTCATGTTGACTCCGCCGTAAAAGAAGATTGTTTCACCTAGGCGCAAAGTAGTAAGCGTCACAATTTTGTTTTTGTAACTTAAATTCTTTCTACTACTTTGTCGCTGCTCCTTCGTCCAGCTTATTTTCAACAACTAAAGTTGGTTATTTATGATTTCATAAATAAACTTTTAAGCCTACAATCCAGTTTTTCATTCAAAGCAATTTATTTTAAATATTATCGAAAATATTTTCAAATAATGTTTATTTATTATTATAATATGCCTACACATTTATAATATAAGTTATTCTACCAAATGTTCCATTTTCGCACAATAATATGCAACTTTGTGTTTTTTAATGTTAGTCCCTATACCGTGTGTCTGTCTTAAAGGTGTACATAGGGGATTAACATGGGAAATCAGTTTTTTGCGTGCTGTTACTCGGTGTTCTACCGGACAACAATGACTGTTGTACCAATCGAAAGATATCATTTTTCTGAATCAAACGATGTAACACACATTACAATTTAGTAGTAATTTGGTTCAGTAAATTAATTTTAAAGTTTTGAAAATTCTCCGATTAATTCAATTTTTATCGAAAATAAATATAGTCACCTGTGACTGTTTTGTTTTGATTTCTTTCAAGCTATTTATTTGAAGTTTAAAAATTAATTTACGGAAACAAATTACAACTAAATTGTAATGTAATTTACATTGTTTCATTCAGAAAAATTATATCTTTCGATTGATACCACAATCTCTATTGTCCGGTAGAACACCGAGCAACAGCACGCAAGAAACTGATTTCCTATGTTAATCTCCTATGTACACCTTTAAAATAGACACACGGTATATTGAAAATTTTTAAAGATATTTGTTTCTCTTCAAAACAGTTCTTATTCATTATTGTCCTAAAATGATTAATACAGAAAATATTCTTGTTAACTGACTGTTTTTGTTTGAAATGTAGTTTGCAAATAAGAATAAATAGTATTGCTACTCCCATCATCTTGGACTTTTAGTTTTAATCTTTCCAAGATCAACTAATAATTCTCTCTTAGGTCGAAATAACTAAATAAATAAAAAGCAAAGCTTAGAGACATAACTAAAATGTGTTTGACTTAACGATCTCATAAAACAAAGATTAGTCACGAATTCTTCGAAAAATCCGCAAAAATGTAGTATGTACCTTGTTGACAGTAAATTATTAAACAAGGTTTTCATATTTTTCTGAAAAGATTTTGTAAAAACGAAACGGTGCGTGACATTAAAAAAACCTAAATAATTAATATTGAATTTACTTCCACTCATAATTTTAATTTAAAACGAATTTTCTATTTACATGGCTTTGAATACGGAGTGAATGCAAAACACAATATTAAAGCAGAGTGGTTATAAAATTTTGTTTTATATTAACTACATTTCATTTATTTTTAATTCGAAATTAAAATTCATGGCAGGTAAATAATGACATAAATTCAACGAAGTGTAAAATAACTTTATTTTTAAATGAATAAAAGAAAACAGTACAATGATTCATATTCTACGAAGTCGGGAAAAGTAATTCTTTAGTTTTACTTCATGATTTCGCCATGTGAAGAATGTTCAGTTGGCTGTGCTTAAATTTTCGTTGTTCGAGTGTAAGTTGTGCTGTTTTATTATTTTAATAATTTGTTTAATTTAGTGCTGTGTTTATCTAATGGTAGGAAATTAGTTTTATTTAAATTTATGTGTTTGATATTTTCCAATAATTTAATGCGAGCAGGTAAATTATTATAAAATATTTTACGTAATATAATAATAGCTATTTGTTCATATTTATTTTTAATTAAAATTGATGATATCACTGGTTTAATATATTTTTCATTAAAATTGTGCAGTTCAATGCCATAATTTGATGCAGTATCATATTTGTGATAAATTAACAGTTTTAGTTTATAATATGATGTACGCAAAACACTAATATATTTACAATTAAATGTTTGTGTATTCACTTCGATAATAATTTTATATATTTAAATGGGATTTTTATTCCACAAATAAGGTTGCCACTTTGTACAAACATAAAATTAAAAATATATTTCATACCCGGCTGACTAAATATTACATTTCGAAATAGAACAAGAAAATATAAAAAAGTACCAGATAATATTCGTATACAGGGTGTTCAATTTAAGTGTGCCACCATTGCTATCTCGAGAACTATAAGAGCTACGAGATCAGTTAAATTAGTAAACAATTTCTATATTATAAGAGAATTAAAATGAGAGAAACAAGAATTTTTTTAGACCAGTGGTTCTCAAAATGCGGGGTGCAACTTTCTTATTTTAAATGGCAACCTATATTTTTTATTTGCTTATTCGATTCAGTATTTTTTTCTGAATTCAATGATATTCACATGTAATGACCAAATAATACAAAATATTTGAGAGAAATGCAAAATTAGAAATGTATCATTTTTATTTAAATATGCCCATACAAAGTTTGCCTTGGAAGAAAACAAATAAATCAAACAATGTTAATATTAGTTTTTTGAAGTGTACTTCTGTATTTCTGTATTGTAACAACAAAATGAATAATTATTCTCATAATTACAGTTTTTGCAATTATTTCTGCATTTGATTTATTGATTTTCTTCCATGGCAAACTTTGTACGGGCATTTTTAAATAAAAATGATACATTTCTAATTTTCCATTTTTCTCAAATATTTTGTATTATTTCGTCATTACATGTGAATATCATTGAATTCAGAAAAAAATACTGAATCGAATAAGCAAATAAAAAATATAGGTTGCCATTTAAAATAAGAAAGTTGCACCCCATATTTTGAGAACTACTGGTTAAAAAAAATATTTTTTAACCTCATTAAAATAATCTTATAAAATAGAAATTGTTTGCGAATTTAACCAAACTTGTAGCTCTTATAGTTCTCGAGATAGCAATGGTGGCACACTTAAATTGAACACCCTGTATATTATGAAAAGTGATAACAGATTATTATTATATATTCCAATTGTTTTTTGAATTGTTGAAATATGTTACGATCATTGCCAGGAAATTATATTTTTTTCCCTTATTAACAATAAAACTTGTATTTGCATGACAACAAATCGTGATGAAAGTGACACTTTTTAACTATTTAACAATCATAATTTGAGTAACATCACTTTGGATATTATTTGTACATAAACAATTTTTATAACATTGAAACTTTGGCATCTGTCAAACATTTCTAGTATTTATTTCTGTATTTCTCTGGAATATATACATATAATATTAATATGCGAAAAAAATACGTGAACGACACGTATAAAAGCATCTTTTTTCATTCATTTAATATATTGACTAGTTGTTCAAATAACCATTAAAAATATGTTTCTATTTTGCTTCTATATCAGAACTATTATAGCACCCTTATCAGTTCGTTATTAGCTAATTCGAGTGTTGTAATAGTGCTATACAATTTATATTTTGAAGGTTTTAAGGTATCAAATGACTACACTCATTTTTACTTTAAGTAAGTAATAAGGCAATTTCAAATTAGAATAATAGAATTTTCAAATGGAACATCAGTATCATCAACAAACAAAAAATTCCCTAAATTTTGAAACATTTTTTTATTTAAAAAAGGATAAAAATGGCGGAAAATGGAATAAATAATATAAATAATTCATTATTTTGTTCGAAGGGTCGTTCTATAATATACTATTATAACCACGAATATTTTGTTCCTTTATGAATAATCTTATATCTATTTGTTTTGTGCTGAATGTTATGAGCAAAGCAAACATTTTCATTGATGCTGCATAGTTAATTCCCTTGCTTCATCTACTAATGAATTAAGTTAATGTGGTTGAAGTTTTCAAAAGATGCTATTTTAAATTTGCTGAAACTTGCAAAAACTTATGTTTACAACTGCTTTTTGTTCTTGTAGTATTGTTCGCTGATCTAATGTACAAATATATACAATAAATTTGAGAGTTAAAGTAAATAATATTTACATGTTCTAAGTTAAGTCTATAGGTTTATTTTTTTGATGGTTCATCCAATTGTGACAATATCATTCATTATATTTCAGGTAAAGCTATAGGTTAAGTTACGATAGGTTATACATTTATCATAAAGAGCAGTTTTATCCCGAAAAACAATTTGAAAAGAAATATACAGGTAGATTTCAAAGTATATACTGGAAATACATTCTCGCTCTGTGTCCATTTTTAAACAACCATTATATATTCCATCACTATTAATCTGCATCTTTTTACGAGCAATAAAATTTTTGTCTTTACTGCAGTTTACAAGAGTAATAAAATTTTTACTATTTTGTGCAGCTGCAACCTGTTTCGCCGCCGTTGGATTCTGGTTGCATAGTACGTGCAAACGTGTATTTCGTTTTATGAGTAGGATAATTATCTTTATTAAAGAAAATGAAATCGCAACTAGCTTTAACGGCCTATAAAATTTAATTTTAAAACCCGTGCTCTGTCGTAAATGCTTGTATACCGCCACAGTGGTAAAATTTAATAAAGAACATAGAAATTACGTTTTCAATTTAAAAGTAGAATACTTAATATCCTATGCATAGAGTAATTTACATAAAAGATAAATATATCTTTTAGCTTTTTCACGAATAACTGCTCTAGCAAATGATATATTAATCCAATAATTACTCGTTTATGAACATGATTCTCTGGAATATGTCATTTTTGCTCATAGGAATATAGACCAATCAGATAGCTCAATATTTTTTAGTTATGCTGTATAATATCGGATATTTGTGTTGCTAAGTTGTGTTTCGGTTGCAAACAAATGAATCGTATGTCATATAAACAAACAATTAATATTTTTGACATAAATAAATAATTTGTTTAATTGATTCGTTGTAGAGTTTTAATATATACAACTCGAGCTTCGAAAATCATCTGAATATACAGTTGCGGAATCGTGTGCTGATATATTTATTTATAAAATTGAAAAACAAACGCATCTGTTTTGAAAATTAATAATTTTGCAGCAGATATTGTATTGGACTGGTCAAATATTTTGTTATAATATTTCTTCTTCTAGTAAACTTACTTTTTTAATATAAGAAATTTTCATAAAATTAAAATTTTAATTACTTAAGCAACAACCAACATACATGTCCTAGAATATTCAATAAGAAAGTTCTAATTTAAACTCTAATCTATATGGATATTAGAGGTGATATGCATACATGTTCAGCAATGTAGATTATATTAAGTTAGTGACAGTTTATCCCCACTTGCAAACTTCATAATTCGATAACAATTAGAGTAGAAATTTAATTGCAGTTTAATATGTTGTCCTGTATTAAAGAAAGTTGAACAACTTCACTTAGTAAATCTGATTGCAATTACTAACTTCATATTAAACTTTGGCAATATGCTAATAGTTCTCTGAACAGCGCTGCATTAATTCAAAACAAAGTAATCGAAATTTTCCATAAATTTAGCTATATTACGTCAGCTGATTTGAATTATTCTTTGTTTGGTATGAATTTAGTCACAATTTATTGAACAACAATGAATTATAAATATCTTGATTACAATAATATTGAACAGTATTTTATTAATCATGGGAAATACATTAGAGTAATGTAACAACAATTCTATTCGGTTCAAAGTGCAAAGGGGTACCCGGTAATCAATCCAAACATGTTACATTACAAAATCAACCAATTCCGTTTACAGTACGGAATATTAACGTCCGCGTTAGCTACCGTAACACAACATTCAACAGAGCATATAGATTCAGGTTACTATATTACGTTCCACATTTGAAACCACAATTTTAAATAGAAATAATAGCAGATAACAGTCATAGAGGCTGACTTTAGTCGGTCATTTTACAATTGCTATTTTACGAAATTGAGTTGTAGATAATTTTAGTTTCTGATTGTTATTTTTGTAATACTAGCGTACATCACACAAAATAACAGCAATAGCAATTGAAGTAATTTTTAGGTTAAAATAGTCTTTGTGTTATTGTACTTAGTACCAATAGGTAGATGGTTCGCAAAAAAGTTGCTTCTGTATAAACTGCCATTGAATCCGAATATTTATTTCTCCAATGTCCAACGAATCTAGTAATATGATATCCGGGAAAACGTTGTCCCATTGGCAAAATTAACTTTGCAAGTGTTAATATTTATATTAAATCATGCTACCTACGGATGAATATAATATGAAAATTTAGTTCTCAGCGAGTTAAGAAAAGTACAATTCTGGTGGTGTGAGCACCTCACGATTCTCATAAACCTATAAATCTAAATTGACAATCGTTCAAAATTAATTTTTAACTCAACTCTCTTTGAGTTTTAATTTGATAACAAAACCTCGTACAAAATTCTGATGTGGCAGCACATAACCTCCCGCCCAATACAACTCTTGAACGGTATAAAATAGTATTTGAAGATACAGAAACATACCTTCTTATTTGTTTATTTTATATTTATATTTAAGAAATTTAATTTTCTTTCGTACATTTATTTAATTTTTTGACATATATTTCACTAAGAAAACAGCTTCACAATCACAATGACATGTGTAACATATCGTAAAAAATTGTAAATTTTTAAGTGTTTCCATGGTGGAATGCAAGATTTAAGAAATTTAATTTCTTTTATATTCTATTATCTGTAAATCTAATGAAAATTAATAAAATTAGTGTAATCAAAATAGATGTAAATTAAATAATCTACAGTTTTCAAAATAACATAAATTGTAAAAAATAAAATTTAACTATGTTTTTTTTTTTAAGAGAAACTGTTAAGGGCTTCTAGTGAATTGCTACTTCCGGTAGATCAATTTTATCCAAAATCTAATCAGCTCTAAATATAAGAAGCAAAAATACACAAAAATGTATTTTTTTTTGGTATTGTAGCATTTGAGTTATGCGAGACGAAAAAAATTGGCACAGACCACACACACACAGACACGCAAATACACACCAATACACAAACACATACACACACATGCATACAGAGGGACCCCAAAACGTGCTTATTCAATGAAAGCTCACTACTCAATTTTTTGACCAAAAACAATATCTCCCTTACTCAGAGCTAGGCGGGAGGAAAAAATGCGAAAATGGAAAGAATCGACGTATATCTTCTATTATTTCTGAATGATGTATGAGCAATGAGCACACATTCACAGTCGCAGTCTCGCAGTGCAGCTTCCGTATTCAAATTCATAGTTAGTAGGCATTGACCACAAGATGACTGTCAGTTTCACCTTCGTCAGAGTTGCGCCCGTGCTGCCATCTAACGAAGTGCTTTATAACTAATGAGCTGACCGAAACTACATTGCTGTCTACTGTCTCCTCACCCGGTAACCTTGCTAGTCCTTCATCTGTGTAGAGCTTTGCCCTTGCTACTGTTGCCACCCTTACTGTTTGCCTTTGCCTTCATCCCTAGGTTCACAGAACGCTATTGTTACGAATTAATTACTCTGAACTAGAAATTAATTACCCAGACCAAAGGTTTTCGATGTTCTTCGTGTTCGTATAAATTGTACTTGAAGTAATGATTCTGCTGAATATGGAACGAACGGAGGTTTTTGGAAAGCTAAGATATAAACTATATTGAAGTAGTTTTGTAGCTTCGTCTTACAACTTTACTACTAAAATAAGTACGTAATCATATTTCAAGAATTTTACTATGAAATAAAATTATAGTTTTAACAAGGTTAGTTTAAATTGTCTCTATTTTATGTCTCAGTATCTCAAGAACAATGAAATTCTCAAAATATTTCCGTTTACCGTTTCTCATGATTACATGATTTTTCTATGGATAGTGTTATAATGATAATAACCCCTGTAAAGTTAATTTACTATAGAAAATATAACAACCTATATCAAAAACATTGTAAGTTGAAAAAGTCTTTCAGAAATCATAGTAATTAAATGTAAGATTTTTGGATCAGATTCTGCAAATTTTTTTGTAAAATATAACGTTTCGTTTCATATTGCTGTATGTAATTCTCTGTCCGGAAAACAAATGAACAAAATAAATATGTTAATAGAAACAGTAACAACATTTATATGAGTTATAAAACAAAGAAATAGAAATCTATAAGCAGAAGAATACAGTTAATCAGAATGAAGGCTACGTTTTGATTCATATTTTGTTGTTACTTAGTTACTGTTTCTATTTAGTATTTACTTGTTTATATTATTCTCTTGTTTTCCTTACGAAAAATTGGGTATGTGACGAAGTTTTTAATTATTTTTTTTATATAAATTTTAAATTAAAAATAAATTATACGTATTTATTATTTTCTTCAATTTTTGTTAGTTTCTAACAAATAGATTCACAAAAGGGATTAACTAACTCCATTTGTATTATTAGTCGTAACTTCATTTTACATTCTCAGAACACACTTATTTTAACTAAGGTTGTAGATAAGGTAGGTTACCATAAAACATGTCACATTTTATTAATTTAATTAATTTAGATACAAAGTAACAGATGTTGAAAAAAATGGAGTTAGCGTTAATTCCTTTTTTGAATCTGTCTGTAAAATTAATTATTTAATACTTGAAGTGAATATATGTAACATCTGCACGGGTTACCGTATAAATAGAAAACTACATCCTGATAGAAAGATATAGAAAAACAACTAACATTTCATGATATAGGCATACAGCATTTAATATCCTTTTCCATTTTATTGATACGTAAATATAACTTGCAATAGTAATTTACGTAACAAGACCTGAAAGTGATACTTTACTGGGTGAGCAAGCATATTCCAGAGCGAGCCGTAGGCGAGCTTTGAAAGCTTGCGAGCCCAGTGAAGACACTTTCAGGTCATGTTGGGTACAATATTTTTTTCGCTATCCTGAAAAAAAGAAATAATAATTCTTACTTCCAATGACGTGAATGAAAAATAAATAAATAATGAACTGATCACTATGGAAACATTGCTTTCCGATCTCTTATAGTCAATTTTCCGAGCTAGCTCAGAAGAGAAGGAATTTTCCGAACTAGCTCGGTAAAGAAGGAATTTCCGGTCTAAAAAGCGATCAGAAACAGTTCATTTTCTGGGCGATCGCGAAAAAATAAAATTAAGTACTTCTTTAAATTTTTAAAAGTTGCTATAGGAAATATTATTTTCCCTTCTGTATGAATATAATAAATTACTATATTTATTTAACGTATTTTTATTATAAAATTATATGTAAATAAAACAACACTAGCAGCTACCTTTAGGAACCCGTGATCACGTCATCAATTCGCGACACTTCAAATATGTGAATTTCAAATATGAAAAACAAAAATATAAATAATTTAACACTAAACATAATTTTAATTTTATGTATAGAACAAAATATTACCATGTTTTGTAACTATTTCATTATTTTCTTTAAATTCCACTACCCTATTATATAGCGAATAATTCGAGATGTTGTATTTTAATACAAAATTTAACAAAAATATTTTATTTAAAGACATCTCTCATCTCTCTTATAATAATTTCCAACTAAGTTATAAATGTCACATATTACACGTGTTTCTGTTGACCTTCACTTCACAAATACATGAACTAAACCATAAGTTTTTCTAACAAAATTATCATGCAGTTTAATATAGTTGCACCCTTGCTAACCTTACCGTCTTCAGGGCACCCGTGACATTTCTGCGTTACCCAAATAGGTCCTAGTTCCGGTCTACTACCGTTCTGGGTTCCTTGTTCTTGTAATTAGCTTTGTGTTTCCATTAGTGCAAGTTTGTTGACTTAATTTCGAAGTTTGACGTTTAAGAAGTAATGGAAATTGTTGGCTGCATTAATATGTGCGGTAGAAATTTATAGATGGCGTCGTGAATATCTCTTGAGAGTTCAGAGTCTACAACTTAATGTTTGATAATTAAGTAATGCACAAGTTACAAAATTAAACTCTTCAATTTAATACAATGTTTACAATTAAATATGGGGTAAATAGCTCCGTGGTAACGCGTCGGACTGTGGATCGTAAGATCCTCAGTTCGAATCCCACAGCTGACAGTTGCCAAGTTAAATTTACCCCTGTGGTTCCCCCTCTACTAACATCTTTGGGGGTAATAAAATATATCACTTACCGAGATCTGCGTAAGCAGAGTGCCAAATCCATAATGAATAAAAGGCGTGATGATATATTTTTTTATTTATTTTACAATTAAATAAACACGAATAAAAACAAATGTATGGATGATTTGATTAATATTTGGAAATTAAAAATGAATCAATAAATCAAGGATGAAAATGCTTTATGAAAACGTGTTTTTCAGTTATTATGTAGAAGAATATCTTTGCTTTATCCAAAATACTGCACAGAAAGTCTTTCAAAAGTAACTTTAATTTGTAATCTTTTGTAGTTAACTTTGTACAATACTAGAAACTATTTCATTATTCTATTCATATACAAGTAGAACAAATATAAAATACATGACTTCATTTTAACTTTCATAATTTACAAGCAAATACCTCAATTTTTCCTGTATTAATTGTGCGTAATTAAAATGTGATTGTATGAAATTAAACAACAATTAACCATACTTGTATTGTAGAAACAAATGCAAACAATATTAAATTGATTAGTTACTACCATAATTAAACTTTGCCATTAATCTTCGCATGTACACCTAATGATCTCTATTAATTATTGAAATATTTAATTTGCCAATTATTGGAACAGCGTAAATCCCGCTTTGTACCTACTAAAGCATCAAATTATTAATTTCTACATCTGTTTACTAATTGCTACGATTATGCAAGTTAATTCAATAGAATCATTAATTTACATTTGTAACATTTATAAATATTGACACAGTTAATTACACGTGCCTGTAATTATGCTCATTAACACGTTTTTGAACTTACAAAGTTAAACAGATTGTACATTTTTTAATTCAAAATAAAATTTCATCATTAATACAATTTCGCTAACATAACCATAAAAACATTGTGTTAAACGCTCCGCATAATTGCTGTTTGCTTAATTATTACAACGTCGTAATGCGAGATAAAAATACATTGTTTAATTAACAAGAGTCACATGATTTAGGCATCGTCTTTCGGGTACGCTCGCAATATCAACGCACAGTAACTTTGCAACATCACGGAGATGATGGCAGAGCCAGCAAACAGTTGAATGAAGGCGCCACAAATGTTTTGTTTATGTAAGTGACATGATTGACCTTGACGCCGTGTTATTATGCTCTCGCTCTTGGTTCTTGATTAATGAAAACGTCAACAAAGGGAAAGTAAACGACTCGTGTTGAGGGTTCTTTTACTTTTTTGTTTTGGTGAAATGTTTGTTCAACACGTTCGCACTTTGCTGGCATTGTTCTGTCCGAGAAATGAAGAGAAGGTTTGTATTATTTTGATATGTGATATTGGCATTCAGATTTTGCCTGTATTAGACTCACCAATTTAGCATGCATATAGTTATTTAAAAATAGTATATTATACAATAAGGGAGTAAATTGAAGCACAAGTCGTAGGCGAGGGCTACAATACGACAAGGGAAAAATACACTTCTCTCCTTGGGTGTATATACTATTTTTTTCACGACTCCAATATTTATTGTGGTTTTCATGTATTTCAAAATCATTTAAATTGTAATTTATGATAGTTACCCTTGATTTGTTTTATTTTGTTCATGTTTCACTAGGTTTGTTCCAAGTGCTCATTTCTGACATGTTTGTGACATGTTTGTAACAAATTTCAGTGCGCCTGCGAAAAATGTAAACAAGTTAACTTTGAAACATAAACTTCATTTCTTTTTTGTGGCGAAAAATTTATGAATTTCTTTATTTATATTTATATTTATATTTAAGGTTAGCTGTCAAAATAAAAAATGAGCATGCACATGGGCTTCATTCCATTCACCGTTCCAGTCTATGTTTCAAACTTAACTTGTTTACATTTTTCGCAGGCGCACTGAAATTTGTTACAAACATGTCACAAACATGTCAGAAATGAGCACTTGGAACAAACCTATTATTTGAGCACACGGAAAACAATTTATCTAACGTATAGTGACAGCAATTTAAATATTTACAATAAAATTATTACTAATAAAATATAAATATTGTTATTGTAAATATCTAAATTGCTGTCACTATACATAAGATACATTTTTGTTCTTGTAGCAATTCGTGCACTTTCCCTCACGACGTGAGAGAAAGTGCATAATTTTCTCCCGTAGATATGAAATTGGCTGTTTCTGTCATGATTTTGGTATCATAGAAATCGAGTTTTTCTCCCTGTTGTGAAAAAAAAATCGGTCATTCAAGAATTTGAGTCATTATAATTCGGATAATAATTTATTGAAGCTTCGTCTGAATGCGATTTAATTTGAATTTTTCAAAAAATTATTAATGGAAACATAATTTCTAAAAAGTATAAATATCTCACAAAATCTATTGCTACTACACGCCTTATTTAACTTTACCCCTGTGCTCCCTTCACTAACATCTTTGGTGGCCTTAACTTGACGGTTGTTGAACACACTTCTCACAGAATAATGGCATGATGATATATTAATTTATTTATTTAAGAATATAAGATTAAAATGAATATGAAATACGTGTAAATATGGAAATTTATGTGACTATCAGGATAAACAGGAAATAAGAAATACATATTACCGATCAAAAGAAAATTTGTTTATGAAATAGTGGCACAGAAAATGTTTAAGTAAATTTTGTTTCTTTAATTTATTTAAGAATATAAGATTAAAATAAAATAAAAAAAATATATCATCACGCCTTTTACCCATTACGGGTGTGGCACTCTGCTTACGCAGATCTTGGTAGGTGATATATTTTTTCGTATGAAGTGCGGTTACCAGCCGTCAAGTCATAGCCCCCAAGGATGTTAGTGGAGGGGGAACCACAGGGGTAAATTTAAATTTGTAACTGTCGGCAGTGGGATTCGAACTTAGGATCTCACGATCCAGAGTCCGACACGTTACCACGGAGCTATTTACCCCATGAAATACGTGTAAATATGGAAATTTATGAGACTATCAGGATAAACAGGAAATAAGAAATGCATATTACCGATCAAAAGAAAATTTGTTTACAAAACAGTGGCACAGAAAATGTTTAAGTAAATTTTGTGTCTTTAATTTAGGTAGGTACATTATAATATAAAATATGAAAACTAAATAACCAATTTTATAAATAGACTTTCATGTACGAGATGAGTTGTTGATTTTGAAAACTTTGATCATGATTTCGTATTTTGTATTAACTTTAAATTTTTACCTCCCGCCTACCTCTAGGTAAGGGAGGTATTGTTTTTGGTCAAAAAATTGGGTAGTGAGTTTTCAATGAATAAGCACGTTTAAGGGTCCCTACAATACGATTTTACTATTTTCGCGATGATGTCTGTATGTATGTATGTATGTATGTGTGTAGTCTGTGGCAATTTTTTCGTCTCGCATAACTCAAATACTATAATACCAAAAAATACAATTTTGTGAATTATTGCTTCTTATATTTAAATGAAGAGCTGATTAGATTTTGGATAAAACTGGTCAACCGGAAGTAGCAGTTTACTGGAAGCCCTTAACAGTTTTTCGTGAAAAACGCGGTTAAATTTCCTTTTTCAACAATTTATGTTAATTTGAAAGTTGTAGAATATTTAATTTTACATGTGTTTTGATTACACTAATTTTATTAATTTTCATTAGATTTCGAGATCATAATATATAAAGAAATTAGATTTCACAAATCTTGCATTCCTAGTACACCATGGAAACATTTAAGAATTTTCAATTTTTTACGAAATGTGACACATGTCATTGTGTTTGTGAAGCTGTTTTCTTAGCGAAATATATGTCAAAAAATTAAATAAATATACGAAAGAACATAAAATTCTCAAATATAAATAGAAAATAAACAAATAAGATGGTATGTTTCTGTAACATTAAATACTATTTTGTACCGTTTAAGAGTAGTATTGGGCGGGAGGTTATGTGTTCGTCACATCAGATTTTTTGTATTGAATGTGCGAAATGCTTGTTTCGCGCAATCGAGTGAACTTTCAATTTCGTTATCGTAAACACATTTCGCGGACGAAATACAAGTAATATTTTTTAACAGTTGTAGAAAAAATGTATTTGTACACCATGAAACGTACCAGACAAACAATTAAATAAAGGAATAATAAAAACAAAACAGTCTAATTGTGCTTATTAGGTTAACGTACTCGCTTCATAGGCGAGCAATCGATAAAACTATGGTATTGATAAAGGATTACACAAAATAATACAGTACGTAACGTTCTCGATGTTCTGCTTCGAATACCAAAGGTCTCGACGTCGAAGCTCGGTTACGGTATCATTTCATCCGACTGAAGTGTATTTATAACATTTATAAGTCCGTGCCCGTAAACAATAATTAAGAATTACATTTTTTTGTTACTTCATAATTAAAACAATAGTACATTGTGTTATTTGGAGTAGATGTGATGCTTTGTGTGACGAGCGTGGAAAATTGCACAATTTGGACAATTGCATGCGAGGCACATAAAGTCACTCCTACTCTAAATAACACATGCTATTTTTTATTCAAATGTATGCAACAGAAGGACAAAGAAATTAAGAATATAATAGATACAATATTAAAATCTAGTTACTACCGTTTATAAAGTGTAGTTGCTACGGATATTTGGGTCATACAAAGTGTTTTTTCTTGTTTCAATAACAGCATATTATTATATGAGGGATTTTATAGTCATTATTCACGAAGATATAGTTTACGTCACGAGCTACAGGCGAGTTGTGCAAATCATCCGAGGAATGAATAATGACCATAATCCCGAATATAATACTATACATTTTCTACTCCTGTAATTCGGAAAACACTTTCGAAAATGATTGAAATTCGTTGAAAGTACACGTTGAAAAACGTCAACATAAAAATACACAATGACAACTGACTACATGTCAACTGTCAGACGGCCGTTGCTGGTGTTCCATATCACGTCTTTAAACTAACCGTGAATTATGGATTCTGTGATTGGTCGAGAAAAATGAATTATGAATCATAATTCACGGTCGTGAATTATGGGTAAGATAATACATTAAAAAAATTGATACACTCAAAATGATTTTGGAGAAGACGCACGTCATCAAAAATATTACTAGATAATATTAAATATTAATATTAAATATAAAATTACTGAAAATGTCAGAATCCGATCTCGAGTGTACACCGCCTAATGTACTGCGATCGACATTTGAAAAAAAAAATATTCTGATATGTCCGACACATAACCTCCTGCCTAAACAACTTTTATACGGTGCAAAATAAAAAAAAATACTCATTTTGGGTGTGGCACTCTGCTCACGCAAATCTCGGTAAGTAATATATTTATGGATGAAATGCGGTAAACAGTCGTCAAGTCATGACCTCCAAAAATATTAGTGAAGGGGGTACCAAAGGGGTAAATTTTAAATGGCAGTTATCGCCTGTTGGATTCGAACTGAGGATCTCACGATCCGATGCGTTACCCAAAATTTTAGAATCCAAACGACACAAAAAAAAAATAGAAAAAAGATTAAAATAAAAATTGTAGCTAATATTATTCTACATGTCTTTGATTACAATTAAATTTACTTTAACTCGTTTGTTTACTGAAATATGTCAAAAAAAAATGATAGACCTTCAAATAAACTTCAACTTCCGGTTGATGAATTGCTCCAAAAATCTAAAATCTGAATTTTAAATATAACCTTGATAGCTTCATTAATTTTTGAATTATAGTATGAGAAAAAATCGTCACACATAGATACACACACACATCTACACACACACACACATACACACCGACAAACGTTATCATGAAAATCCGTTGAAAACTCGCTACCGAAAATTTAGACTCGTCGCATTAACTCCCTTACATCTCGTATACCGTGTGTCCCAAGTAAATGTTGGTATAGACAGTTAACATGTAAAATCAGTTTTTTGTAAATAAAAAGTGTCCGGCAAAAAATCATGCATCCAAATTTTATATCACAATACTGCCAATATCCCTACATCTCATTTAATACAGATTACTTTTATTTATACCGCAATTTAATGAAATTAATAATAATAATTCATAATTTTCGCCTACTCTTTTTATTGCTACTGACGTATAGTACCTGCAATTTGTTTTAAATATTTTAATCTGTCACTGTCATCATGAATACATTAAATGTCGAGAACCGTGTAAATATTATTAGAATGTATTATGGGGGCGCAGTGCAAGAAAAATATCTGAATACATCACAGGAATGAACGCTGAATGGTTTCCATCGCCAAAAATTGACAGTGACATATTAAAATATTTAAAACAAATTGCAAGCACTATGCGTCAGTAGCAATAAAAAGAGTAGGCGAAAATTAGGAATTATTATTATTAATTTTATTAAATTGCGGTATCAATAAAAGTAATCTGTATTAAATAAGATGCAGGGATATTGGCAGTATTGTGATATAAAATTTGGATGCATAATTTTTTGCCGGACACTTTTTATTTACAAAAAACTGATTTTAAATGTTAACTGTCTATGCCAACATTTACGTGGGACACACGGTATGTGTGGGAGGTAAGGGAGCTTTATTCGGAATGGAATTTTATCTTTCTAAAAGAAGTCAAGTGACTGCACTAGAAGTACATTATATCAAAATATATGTACTAAATGGTTGCAATGAGCGTAAAATAGCGACTGTTTTTGTCAGATTCGCCCCAATTACCGTCCGCCTCCTACACCAATGTCAGTGTCTCTTCATTATCAAACCGTCGGAAACGCGAAACGGTCCAAGCCGGTATCTCGCATCATCGAATCGTCACCGGCCGCCGTCAGCTTGTATATGTTACACATTACATACACGCGATTCACATACTCACTGTGACAGCAGCAGCGGCAGATCGCTGTATAATTAACTCACGTTAATGGCGCGACGCCAACTAGATGTCGATCAGACGTTTTTATTCGAATTTCGTGAATGTGCCGATGTATGTGTAAATAATACGAATGTGGTTGTTTTGTGGATTACAGAAAAACAAGGAGTTGATGAATGATCTCGTCGCCAACTGCAAGTTGAAGAATGGTGAGTAGGAAAAGACTTTTTGTTTTTCTTTTATGATTTAGCATTGTTTTGTTTGGAAATGTAAACAACTATTAACATGCAAATTTTACTTATCTGACTGGCGAAACATTTATCGTTGTTTAATTGTTTTTGTTTTTTAAATGATCGTATTTTTTGTTCAATTTTCTTGTTTATTGTTATTCAAATGTTTGTGTTATATAACATTTAAATATTTTTGTTTATAATGTTTACATTATAATGCAAGAAACGGAATACATTTTTCATATGTTTCGCACGTTCAAGGGAAATTTAAAAACTGCGTCAATTGTTAGTTTACATTTCAATACGTCATTATGTCCAAAAAAAGAATTGTATACATTAATCCTGTATACTTGTTTCCATATACGTCAGTTGCCAGACATACATTTTAATATTGACTTCTGAAACATACATTTAATGCTTTTAGCAGTTATTGAGCGTAATAACTAATAATAATCCAATCCACGATTTAATCAGATTAAAGAATCAATTTATTAATAATGATAATAAATAATTAAATATAACGTTAAATGTTTAGCCTATAATATGATGGAAAAGAAGTCCTATTACATTGTAAAACTTCACATCTAAAGGCAATACAAGAAAATTGTAATAATATAAGATTAATATATAAATATAAAGAAATAGTATATTGTGCAACAAGTACAGAAAGTTATCAATTTCACGCTAGTTATGAGAGTTTTAGCACAAGACGAAGTCGAGTGCTGAAATTACACTCAAACTATTTGACGTTTATGATTAGAGCAAGAGTTTCACTATATACTTTTTCTACGATTACACTTTTATCTTGTCAATATTTAATAAAAATACAAGTAATTCTTACTCTTCAGAAATAATAAATGACATCCGAAACTCAAAGTATTTGACGATTATGATTACAGCATAAAGGTGGCACGCAGTGTCACCAACTATAAATATATGGATGTAATAAAAAAAACTAAGGACATATTTTATTTAACAATTGATATTTTCTTTTCTTTGTTATCTCATTATTGAAAACGAAGATTTATAAAAACTGAAATAATTATTAGTTATTTTATGATATATAAATATAATAATATTTGGCATATTAATATCATACCGTCGGTTACTCTTGCGTGTGGAATAATTGCCCACACGACTGTGCGAAATATACAATTTTCAAGCTTTGTTTAGCATGGAGAAAGAGTAATTTTCAGTAGTGATCGTAGCAAAAATAATTTTAGAAATATGTCGCAAAAGAGAATTTCAGTACATGATGTGGACTTACGAGGGATTTTATTTTATTATTTAACGACACAAGGCCAAATTGTGAAACATGTTCAAAAAGTTCTTCTTCCATATAGATACAGAATCTACTATCTTTTCTCAAGAAGTAATTCCACAGTCTTTAAAAAAAGCTAATTGTTTTATTCAGGTGATCGCTGAAAACAAGCGTAAAATGCTCTGGTGCCTCGTCTAGCATTAACCAAAGATTCATTTCAAAACACATCTTCCAAAATTACGAACATAGTATTTCCTATTAGGAAATGAAAATATGCGAAATAACAAAATACTTTATTAACTCGAAAATGACTCCATGATTATTTAAACTAATCTAAACAATAAATTTATTAAGGGATTCATTTTGGACCTATGTAAATTTGAATTTGTTATTTCTTTTTGACCATATTATAAGTCCCTTAAATATTTAAACGTTATTTTTAACAAGCTGTACATGAACATTGTTAGTCCAATTAATCCATAGATCTTATAAATCATAGATAAGAAATACTGTCATAACGGTGTAGATATATGTATCTTTATCTTTTCAAGGACCATCATTGTACAGTTACAATTGTTATTTTAACGTACCTGATTTGATTATTGGTAAACGTACTTCACGCGCAAAAATATATCACTTACTGAGATCTGCGAAAGCAGAGTGCCATAACCATATAATGGTGAAATAGTATGATGATATATTTATTTATTGTCAAATCGAAATTAACTCTAACATGTTATTGTGTAGGTGTCCCTGATTTAAACAGCCTAACTTAATCCATATATTAAACACCTAAAAACAAGGTGACAAGTTCATTTGAGCAAATGTCCGCAAATGCTTTATTCCAGATATATTAAACTTAATTAGGAGAGATCAAATAGTATTATCATTCATTGTGATGTAACATAATAATTGAATTAAATTAAAAATGAATTGGTTATTACAATAGAAAATTTAGTTTGCTGGTAATAATTGAATAAAATGCCTTGTAAATAGTAAATATGACGCCTGCGGTTTTTGTAATGGGTATATGAATGGTGCTCGTCGTGAATATTTGCTACAATTCTTTAACAGAAAATTACCACATAAAACTGTTTTCCCCCAAAAATGTTATAGTAGAGGGGGAACCACAGGGGTAAATTTAAATTGGCAACTGTCAGCTGTGGGATTCGAACTGGAGATCTCACGATCCATAGTTCGATGGTTACCACAGAGCTATTAATATTATTCTACATCTTTTTGATTCCATTGAAATTTACTCTATCTCATTTATTTATTAAGATATACTCAAAAACCCTGATAGGCCTTCATGTAATCTACCACTTACCTACTGTTGTTGAATTATTCCCAAAATAAAATTAATTCGTAACAAACATAATTTTTACCCTTACATATTACCTAAAAGTGTACATAGGAGATTATCATGGGAAATCAGTTTTTTGCATGCTGTTACTCGGTGTTCTACCGGACAACAATGATTGTAGCACCAAACGAAAGATATCATTTTTCTGAATCAAACGATGTAACATACATTACAATTTAGTAGTAATTTGGCTCAGTAAATTAATTTTAAGGTTTTGAAAATTCTCGGATTTATTCAATTTTTATCAAAAATAAATTATAGTCACCTATGACTGTTTTGTTTTGATTACTCTGAACCTATTTATTTGACGTTTAAAAATTAATTTACGGAACCAAATTACAACTAATTTGTAATGTATTTCAGATCGTTTGATTCAGAAAAAAGACCTCTTTCGATTGACACTACAATCATTATTATCCGATAGAACACCGAGTAACAGCACGCAAAAAACTGATTTCCCATGTTCATCTCCTATGTACACCTTTAAAATAGAGTAAATAGACACACGATATGTATGTGCGGCAGGTAAAAAAATTAGAATTTAAGATATAAATGTGGCGAATTAAACAATTTTCCTTTGTATGATTTGAACTGGGCCAAATGAAATGATTCTGAGCTCGTAGTAATGAGAAAACAATATTTTAATAGTACAAACAGTGTTATGTAACTAAATATATGATGGTTTTCTTGCAATAAGGTGCATATTTCAGCATACGCTGGGGCATAAACAGATTCAGATATATAATTGTATCGTACTACTAGATAGTGTATAATATAGCAACACGTGTGACATATCGAACATAATGTGCTTCCCGTGTAATCTTACAGACTAACATCGATTCCGCGTTTATAGAACATATTCTCTCTGTAGTACTGCAAATCTCTGCCTCGTGTTGAATCATAGCATGCGCTGCTTTGCCTAAAGCCTGTAGCACCACAGCACTCTCGATCCGCTTGTGCTTGTGAAATGTGTTCAAATAACAAAATAACAAGAGCTGGGAAAACGCGAAAATACATTTCACTGTTGGAATATTCTATTGGTGAGCGACTACCCAACCAGCGTTGATAAAATAGGAGAATGGGAAAGTTATCAAAATTTGTATTTTATTTTTTAAACGTTTTTTTGCTGGTAGCTCTGAAACGTCAACTAACTGTACCTGTAAACTCCACCGATTTACTATACACATACATTACATTACGTTACATGTTACATAGTAGGGTAGCACGAAACCTGAAATACAATCAATCTCCTCCAACCATTTCTAGCTCGTCCACATTCACTTAAGCGCTTGTGTTCTTCCCATTCAAAATAAACTATCAACCATACCTAACCATTTATTCCTCGGAATCTCATGCAATCGTTCACCCTCAATCTGTCTAGCACATATTAGTTTCACAAAACTTTCATTCGACATCCGATGCATTTGGCCAACCCACAGCAACTGTTTAACTCCTACTATTTTAACATTCTTCTCAATCTTACACTCACCGACTCACCGTACACATACCCCTACGCATTTCGGACACGATCTATTAAAATTAGACGACAAGCTAATGTACTTTCAAACATTCGTTTATCTAATACAATGCGCGAATTCCGGACTCAAACTGTTTTACTTGTTTTTAGTGGAATTTATTTTTAAATTAGCCCACTTCGCTCACATTTTTAATGAAAAAACAATAATCTAATACACACCCAACAAACTCAAGCCACTGTACTTGTTTTTAGTGAAAATGTTCAAATAGTCATTCGTCCATCGCGCATCGGTGAAATTCGTATTTCTATAATCAGATAAGTTTACGCTGTTCTTATTCTCGGTAGAATTACCTATAAAAACCTGTGGACCTCTATTAAATACATTATCACTCTTCTAAAAGATTCATGGCTAATATCACTTTTTTTAAATGTGTCATTATTGAAAACTAAATTTGTTGAAGGGATGAGGTTTTTTTGATAGTGATGGTCCATGTTCCTGCATTGTTTGATAAGAAATCTATGACGGGGAGGTATTGTGATGCCCACAACAGTTTATTTACGATTGTCATTGTACATAAATAAATCATCACGGATTTTACCCATATTTGCTGTGGCACACTGCTTTCGCAAATCTCTGCAAATAAAACTCCTATATCTTTCTACATATGAAGTGCGGTTATCAACTGTTAAATCACGGTTCCCCCCTTAACAATAGTAGAGGGGAAACCCCAAAATAAAGTAAAAATATCAACTGTCAATTGTGGAATTCGATTACCACGGAGTTATTTATCCCATTGTTGTGAAAGTTTAATAAAACGGTTGATGAAATTAAACTGTAACATTAAAAAAACAATAAACATAAACTAAAGTAAGTTATTTTAAACAAAACATTGAAAATTTGCCTCAATTTTTTTCCAGCAGTAGATATTATTTCTTGAAGGAAAGAAAATAAAGGAGAGAGCATAAGCTTATATTAGAGGCCAGGGGGAATGTTACCTGGTGAGGACAGACGCAGGCAAGCCATGGTTCTGGTTGGAGTAGGGATTTGCACGGTACATACGTTCAGAAAAAAAAAAACAGTACGGGGTACGGCTGCCAAATGCTGATGGTTGCTATAACAACGCGATAACAGCGGTTCTTATTGCAGTGGGGGAAGCGGCTTCACTATCGCTTACTAACGTTCTCTCCTTTATATTCTCTCCTCCAACTATTATTCATACTCGTTTAATTTCGCTTATTGATTTTAAAAGCAAAATAGATGGATATAATTTTAGGAATTGTTCGATTCATAGATTTTTATGTAAGATGCAAAATTCTATGCAACATCAGCTCAAGTAAATAAAATTGTTTTCATTTATTTACTAATAACTTAGGGAGCTAAAAATAGCTTAGCGTTATTTTATGTTTATTTATATGATTATATTTAAGTTACAAGTTGTGCTAAATCTCGTACATATATCTAAACACTTTATTAAATTTCTCGTAATTCGATACACGCCCTGAAATGAAATTCATACCATCATACCTATATTTGTTTAGGTAGTTCAAGTACATAAATACATAATTTTGGAACTTTGTATGATATGATAATATTTATTTAGCCCTGTTTCCTGGAAATGCTGTCGAAATTTGTTGAAAATATAATATTATCTCCATATAATTATCAAAGTTATATTACAAAACGTCAACATCCTCTCATGTTCAACAAATAAAGTTAGTTGTTTTTGAATGGATTTTGTCGATTAGAAAGAAATGGATAAAAATGAGATAACAAAAGGAAGTTATTTAGTTTAATAATTAATTTCCGGATACATATCAAACAACAATCTTCTTTGGCATTTGAGATATCGTGTTTATAAACATATGGTTTATTCATGTCGTTCTAGAAACAGGTCAAAATAAAAGTTTTTCGGAAATAAAACTACGACTGTAGCAAACGCATTAAACAGTTTGTCTTCCCTTGAATTTCAAATCAGTTTGAAGTAAACAATACGAAACTAAGTAACCTTGCAAGTAGGACGCAAAAACATTATTTTAAATATTATTTCTAGCACAAAACGTATTATTTATAAGGTTTTTTAAAGAAAGTAAATACATAATTCGTTGTTTTTTTGATAAATTAAATAATAAACTAATACATAATATTTAACTGGGTTATGTTTAATTGTTATGAATAATAATTTCAATACAACAAACAATGTATATGACGGAAATGTAATTTTTGTATAAATATATCCTATAGTTGATATTATTATATTATATGTATATATCGTGACATCACTAACTAAATTTATTATTGATAATTAAGGAGGGAGTACAAATAAAAAATATTGCTTTCTTTCTAATCGTGATATTTAGGTCCAGAACGTATCTGAAATGTCTTACTTATTTTTGAGTACTATCTTCATGTCAAATGAAAGATTGGTGAAACTAATATATGCAGGAGAAATTGAGGGTGAACGATTGCATAGGCGTCCGAGGAATAAATGGTTAGGTATAACTGAATGTTAATTACGTGAATGAAAGATTCCGAGTTGTATAGAATAGACGAGCATATATGAATTGTATTATCAATGTGGACGAGGTAAAAGTTGTGTGTGTCAGGATAGGAATTTTTTAGGAGACTGATTGTTAATTTTAAGTACAAACACACTGTGAAACTTTTTCTTTCGAAATCGTTTTGACAGTAAAAACAACAAATCGTATTCTGACTTAGTACCATGTTACAAATGTGTCTCCTTTTAGGCTTCGGTCCAAGCGTCAATTCCAAAGCATCCCCAATGCACGGACCCGGCTCGCCACCATCCCGCCGGTCCAACAGCCCGGATCATCCAAATCCAGCTGAGCCAATCACAGACGCTCCCAGTCAGGCAATGGGTCGAATTGGTTGGGCTTTGCGCACCCTTCTGCTCAGCACGAACAGCTGTCTGCGCGATCGGAAAGTGTCAGGACGCCTCGTGCGCAGATGTGCACCTGGAACAGAGCTCGTTGATTGGCTGCTGCAGCTGTCAACTAGCATACACACGCGCGCGCAGGCTGCAGGAATGTGGCAAGCGCTTTTGGAGGAGGGAGTCGTCTCACATGGTAAATAATCACAATTGTTAAATCTATTGTTTTCACTGTAATCAAAATCAAAGAGTAATTTAAATATAATAACAGATACTTGTTAGAATTTCAAAGATAAAGCTAAAATCAAATATCAAATTATAGTTTTAGGAAATATGACAATACAGCAGATAACAATATTTGCAGTTTGATAACTAAAATCTTTGTAACTTTCAGTTGCGGGCGAGCAGGCATTCAAGGATAAATGCTTTCTCTACCGATTCTGGCAAGATGAAGAAGGTGCAACAGCTTTGCCAACGATGGAAGATGTCGCCACTGCTGAGGACCAAGTACACGAATCCTTGGGTGCTCTCATTCACCGGGGACCGGATGCAGTGCTTAGGATGATTCTTCGGAAACCGTACGTAAAATAAAAACATTTGTAGCTTGTAATTATTAATTGCTGTTTGTAGAAGTCATGAAAGAACAGCTGATGATTTGGAGACAATATACGAAGAATTGTTGCACATAAAAGCTCTTTCACATTTGTCTAATTCTGTGAAAAGGGAGTTATCGTCAGTTATTGTGTTTGAAGCTCATCCTAGATCTGGAACAGTTTGTAAGTTTGTTGTATTTTTTCACATAGATGGTGCATGTTTACTCGTATAATAAAACTTTTAAATTAAATAGAAACATGTAACTTTGTGCGCTTTGCGCAACTTAGAATAACACCAGTATTTATACAATTAATGCATCTCTTTATTTTCAATTAATTTTACTTTTATAAACTTTTATATTTGTGTTGTTTATTATGTCTAAAACATTTCTGAGTAATTAACAAAGCATGATATATTTTGCTTTCCTCTTGCAGTATTTCATCAAGGAGATGAGGGTAGATCTTGGTATATAATATTACGAGGATCAGTGGATGTAGTAATTCATGGTAAAGGAACAGTAACAACATTACACGAAGGTGACGATTTCGGCAAACTAGCTTTAATTAACGATGCTCCTAGGTATGTAAATTCTGCATAATACCATCTTTAAGAACCACTAATAACTACTAACTCTTAACAGGGCAGCAACTATAGTTTTACGCGAAAATAACTGTCATTTTCTTCGGGTAGATAAAGAAAATTTTAATCGAATTTTAAGAGATGTTGAAGCAAACACAGTGCGATTAAAGGAGCACGGACAAGATGTGTTAGTCCTTGAGAAAATATCGCCACAACAAAAACAAACATTTTCACATTTCAAGTGAGTTTTATAAACATTCAACAATTTTTCGTATTGATGTTGTTTATTTTTACAGATATACAGTTATGGCTGGAACTCCTCAAAAAATGCTCGAACATTTATTGGAAACTCGATTAGATGGAAGAAATGGTGGCATAAGTGGTCGAGATGAATTAGCTCCCTCTGCTGTTCACGATCCATTTTTAGACGATTTTTTATTAACTCACATCGTTTTTATGCCCACACGACAGTTAATTACAGAACTTGCCAGACAATATCCTTTTCAATGCTTTTAACACAATTTATTACTCTGTTTTATCATTGTTGAATTTATTGATTTTTCCTTAATAAGAATTACTTATCGAATTGATTCCCCTAGCCAAGACCGGGAATTTCTTTTAGCGTGTAAAAGAAGAGTTGTTCAGTTTGTTCATCGCTGGGTTACAACCATTCGACATGTTGTTTTTGATGATCAATCTGTTCTAGAATTTATTGAGGTACTTTTTCTTTACTTCCGTTTTTCTCAAGTAATACACTCTTGACATTTCTGTTTCAACAACCTTGTTGAAATATTTTATTTATATTTTACATTAATTATAAAATTCTTTAGGTGTTCTATATTTATAAATGAAATTATTTATAGGATTTAGCCAGCGAGGTGGAAGCAGATTGCATGCAGTGGAATACCATGCAAGAAGAAGCTAGTTTAATGCACCATGTAATGTCACTTTTGCGTCGTTACCAAGATGACAAAAATGCCCACGCTGGTCAGAAATGGAAGCTTCCGCCTTGTGGACAGCCCATTAGCTTGTTTACCGCAAGCACGGACACAAACACTATTATTCGACCCATGGACGACAGTAATTATTAATTATTTTTACTCAAATATAATTTGCATTTTATATGAAATATTTTCTTTTTTAGTTATATTTAGAGTATACTGCGCAGATCACACATATTGCACATTGAGATTACCAGTAAATGCAACAGCTGAAACAATAAAATTATGCGCTGCAGATAAATTAAAATTAAGACCTAATGATGAGTTGATGTTAGTCGAAGTTAAATCTACGGGAGAAAGAGTTGTATTTAAAGATGAAGATATTGGTATTCCAACGGCTTTAAGTCTAAATGGAAGAATTTTTGTCTCGCCAAAAGATCACTTAGACGCTTTGGTAATATCATTCAATAAATAAACAACTTAATTTCAGTGATTAATTTATTATTATTATTTAATTTCAGACGTGTCTTCAGGAACAAGAAGGAGCAACAGAAGGAATCGAAGCAGATCTGGAATTATTTAGCACAAAAGAATTAGCATATTTCATGACATTATTTGATTGGGATTTATTCTGGTGTGTCCATGAATACGAACTAATTTATCACACATTTGGTCGACATCATTTCGATCAAATTACGGCAAATTTAGACGTATTTTTAAGACGTTTCAACGAAATTCAGTTTTGGGTCGTTACAGAGCTTTGTATGACAGCTAGTTTGAGTAAAAGAGTTGCCCTACTTCGCAAATTTATTAAATTAGCAGCATAGTAAGTCATAGAAAATAATAGAGTTTGTTTCATATTAATTATTTTTCTTTCAGTTGCAAAGAATATCAAAATCTAAACGCATTTTGTGCCATTGTAATGGGTTTAAGTAACGTAGCAGTAAGTAGATTATCCCTCACATGGGAAAAACTACCTTCGAAGTTTAGAAAGCTTTACACAGAATTCGAGTCTTTGATTGATCCAAGTCGGAATCATAGAGCTTACCGCGTTAGTGTTGGAAAATTGCAGCCTCCTGTTGTTCCATTTATGCCGCTGTTACTCAAAGATATGACCTTCACTCATGAAGGAAATAAAACTTGTATAGATGGATTAGTAAACTTTGAAAAAATGCATATGTTGGCACAAACTATGAGGAGTATAAGATACTGTAGAAGCCGACATTTAGGTAAGATAATTGTAGTCTTTTATATAAAGTAGTAACAATATTTATTATTTTTACAGTTTTGGAGCCGCCATCTCCGAAGAGTGAAGGAGAATTGAAGTCGTACATCTCGTGTTTACGTGTCATAGACAACCAACGTACACTTACAAGTTTGTCACAAAAATTGGAACCTAGAAGATCTTAAATCTCTACTATTTATTGTAAAACTAAGTGCTGATCTCTAAAAAATCGCTCCATATTTGTAAAATATAGTATTAGGTCTTTTCAAGAATTTTAAAATACACCATTTTTCTACGTGTCCATTCGAAAATTTCATAATGTAAGTCTAATTTTTTACTCCTACCTTTAACTAACTTTTAAATATTAAATATATAATTATATATTTCAAGTTCGATTTGGAAGATATTTCTACAAAAAGCTGCTCTTATTATTTTGTTATACTTACATTGAAAGATGTATCTTTATTCTTGTATACCTATAATTGTATAAAATGTGTTTTATATAATCTAGTCATTAAGGTTTAAAATATATAAAGCAATAATTATAATATTGCTACTTATTAAACTTGTGCACATTTTATATGCATATAATTATAGATAAAATAGTACACATTTGAATATAACTGTTAGCATAAACTTTTTATTTAAATTTCAGATTACATTAGCATAGGAGATTCGATTATTTGGTATATTCACTCTTTTGTACCATAATTTTATTAAATTTTGCGTGAATTTGTTCTGACAATCATAGGCCAAACGTATCTACAAACTCCACAGTTTGATACAGATTTGCCATATACATAAATTGAAATTTTAAAGTTAGCTAGAAGTTACTATAGTTAGGAATTTGGAGTGAATTTTTGGCTGAAATTGATGAATAGTTGCATGTATGATTAGAATGATTGCTGTATAATCCTAGAAAATTAAAATAAACTCTTGTGATAGGATAGGTACCTATTCCATTAGATTTGTTATAAAATATGTACAGACTGTGAATTATAATCAAACTAATCACATGATATTTCTAAATTATTAATTGATAAAGTTTATTTATTCTTCAATTAATGTTTAAGATATTACCTTCGTATGCCCCAATTTTTAGAAAAGTAAATTCGAATTAAGTATTTATTGTGTGAGTACTTGCCCTGAGTTTTATTTTTACAAAATATATAAAGTAATGGTATTTATTTTTAATTCATATAAATATGTTTAAATTTTGTTATAGTTCTCATTCATTAAAAAAAATCATAGGTATCGATATTTATTTATAATATAAAGCTTTATATAATACACTATAAATATAGTAGGTACTTATAATAAATAATATTAATATGTACATTATTAATACATCAACATGTGGAAGTAAGGAAATACTCCAATTCTATATAATATTTTAAAGGTATATTGTATAATATAGCCACTAAAACATATATTGCACAAAAATTATTATATCCTTGTACATTCATGTCATCAACATTTTTATTATATTCATTCTCTTAGTACAGAAATATAGAAAACAGGATACTTTAAATTGTTTACTCATTTCCCAGTATCATTGCCCATTATTTTTTACTAATTTTAGATTTTTTTTTATTTCTAGGTAGTAGCAGCTAGCAATAAGAATTAGGTAAAAAATAGGAAAAATATGCTTTTATTAAGAGGTAAGTGTAAATAAAATGAATATATCATCACGCCTTTTACCCATATTAAGTGTGGCACTCTGTGTGAGTACAAATATAATATGCCATTTATATTACCCGCCAGACCGATTAAATTGTTTGAGTCGTGGACGCACTATACATATATAAAGGTTTCACTCGTGTCCGTGGTTTCACTAGTTCCTCATTGGAAGGTTGGCAACGTTGATGCCTGCATTCGCGATGTTTGAATGCGATGAAAATATCCAATGACCGAGTGACTGACAAATCAAATGTGTATCTAAATAAACAAAGTGGTACCAGGTTCCAAGACTATCTTATCACATTATTAATTGACCCACAACGATATTGAACTTTTAACGATTATTATTTTTATCAAAAATGTTAATAAATTACATCTTTAACGTGATCAAGTGGAAGTGGCTACATAAAATTATATAAATGTTGTAATGTTATCACATTCAACAATTAATAGACAAGCTGTCACTCACGTTAAGTAAATGTGCTGGCTATAAATATAACTTAAGTTGTTTGTGCTGCGAATAATGATACAACATTAACTGATGATTGACAATGAAAATTTGGGTGGGATCACACACCCAAACTATTCTGAAAATAATTCACCGAATTTTTTTAGAAACATAAAGGTATTTAATTTACATTGTCGGTGGAAACAATCAATACAACAATACATTTATGTATTCTTTTTAGCCACCTAGTATTTTTTTCATTATGATGCGGATTAACCTCAAGATGGCATGGTTCTGCTTATGTGGATTAGTTTTATTTATTATGTTATCGTTGTGGAGTAGATGTGGATATACATCTCCAGACTGGAACAAACCATCTCGCATGAAATCATATGAAAGAAGACCTGATCATATTGGGGACACACAACTTGTTAAAGAAATCGATTGTTATATCAACAATGAGTACACGGTCAGCTGTAGAAAAGAAGGCGATGAAGTTTATTTGCCATTTACATTTTTGCATCGATATTTTGAGGTACAACATGATTATATATTGGATTTATAGCAAAACGTTATATCTGATCTTTTTTTAGGTTTATGGTAAATTAGCAACTTACGATGACGGTGTAGAAAGATTCGAATGGGCACATAGTTATGGTACTGTTTATCATCCGAGAGGAAAGTACGATGCCAGGGGCGTGTTCATGTACTTTGAAAAATACAATGTCGAAGCTCGAGAACGGGTGAAATGCATCAGTGCTTCTGAAGGTGTGCCTGTATCGAGGCAATGGGGCAATCAGGGTTACTATTATCCAACTCAAATAGCACAATTTGGTTTATCACACTATAGTAAGAACTTAACAAAGCCTGAACCACAAAGAAAAATTATTGAAGACGGCGAGAAAGAAGTCACCAGTTGGCAGGTTCCAAGTGGTTGTTTCTTAAATAGAACTTTAGAAGCAGGAAATTACATATTAAAATTTAACACAATGGACAATAGAGATTCTGTAATTAGTTTACAATTAGATCATGTTATGGATTTTATAATGAGTTTAAACCTGAGATTAGATAAAAATAGTAGTATTACTGTAACTTTACAAGATAGAGAAAAGAAAGAAGTTTTCAATTTACACTATAATACGTCAGATATGTTTATTTATGCTACGGTGAGTTTTAAAATGAAATAATTTGCATAGTAATACACAAATAACAATTTCTATTTTAGGATCAAGATATTTATCATGGTCTAGGCTCCGAAACTAAGTGGTTAAGGATAACAAGAGACTTGGTAGTTGACTTGCAGAAAGGCTTGCTTTTCATGAATAGAGTTAAAAGGAAAATATCTCGTTCGAAATTAAAAGTAACTGGAATATCACTACAGGGCGAAGGATATATTGATAATATCACGTTTTCTTCATCGGAACACATATCACATTTTTATGATGCAGCGAATTGGTTTGTAAAGCATCAGAATCCTACTACAGGAGGTTGGGCAAATCCTGTTCGGAGGAAAGTCGCTCCAGGATTTGACGAACTGGAACCGGGATGGTAAGTTAATCAGTAATACAATTACATTTATAAATTGGAAATTGCTGAACAAAAAAAAAAATATACCGGGTGATAACTTTTTGTATGTTACATAGGAAATTTTAAACTAAAAGCGTAAATACCTACAAAAAATCGAACTCGTTTACGAAATAGCAGCAAAAGAAAATCAAAAATTTGAGCCTAATTACAGATTGCCGTGAGAAATAAAACACATAACTTGATCATTTTTAATATTTACTGCTAATTTATTAATGATATGTGGTATTAAAAATGAAAAAATCTAGCATAATAGATAAAATACAATGCAATTTGGAAATATAATTTAGAAATATTTTGACAAATCTTCCAACAAAAATGTTCAATTATAGGAAGGATCAAAAAACGAACTAGTAGACAATTATTTATTAAGAAAACTACGTTAATGTTTCAATAGCTACAGTTATGATCCTCAAGGCTAAATTAGGGTCAAAAACAAGTAAAACAACTATTTTGCATGAACACACAAATATAAAAACACGTAGAAAGTACACGAGTCAAGATGTTAAGATTGTGCACAATAATAGTCATAAAATAAAATAATAAATATCTACTTTAAAACAAATCTGGAGCTAAACTCTTGTAATTCTTTCCATAATTGCGCATCAGTCGATCATCGCATCTTTTTCAAAAATGTTGAAATTATTTGTTTTATTTCTCCTTGCATTCGGTAATTGGGTTCAAATTGAGAATATTCTTTTGTTTCTATTTCATGAAGGAGACCGATTTGATTAACATAATTCTTATTAGATGTAGTTTTTCATTTTAAACATTTTTAGTATTTACGCTTTTAGTCTAAACAAACAAACTGTCCCTGCTATACGAAAATAAGATTGTAACTTCTACATACCATAAAGAAGTCACCACCGGTATTTAAATATTAATATTATACTACGTTTTCTAGTTATTAATAGTTGAAATCAATTGATTCCAGTAAATTTATCCTTAAAAATGCTATATCTGTAAATTTATAAACAAATTCATATACTTGCGCAATTTAAGTTTGTTTGGCGGCAAATTAAATTAGCGATAATTAAAATTAAATTTCTTGGAATCTTGCGCGATTTTAATTCAGCAAATATTGATATATAATTTGTTATCAGTATTGCTATGTGTTTAATCTGGTTTAAATGCAAATAATATCATTATTGCCTCTTTTAATAATTTATTACTAACATGTATTACATTTGGTTTGATTTAGGAGCGTTACAAAATAATTATATTTTCTTTTCTTTTGATAATATTGCTATGAATCATTTGAACGATACTTAACGGTAAATTAATGATTAATTTAAAATAAGTTTTGAAAGAAAACACATCTAATAATAGCTGTGACGAACAAATTTATTTTACTTGGAATATCGGAAAATATCAACAAAACAAACTCATGAATCATAATTCCACGCATAGGTACTCAGCAATGGGTCAAGGCCACGCAATATCCGTTCTCATGCGCGCGTACCACCACTCCGGGGGTGAAATCCAGTACTTACAAGCCGCCATCGCCGGGTTGCGACCGTTTCGCATCCCCAGCTACCAAGGTGGAGTGTTGGCCACCTTCCTCGGTAAGTACGGCTGGTACGAAGAGTACCCAACCCACCCGCCATCGTTCGTCCTCAATGGGTTCATCTACTCTCTTCTTGGACTCTACGACTTGATGACCATCGCGCCGGCCGCACACGCCAAAGAGGCGGCGTTGCTTTTCAAGCAGGGAATGGTCGCACTCAAGGGAATGCTGCTGCTGTATGACACCGGCTCCGGGACGTCTTATGATCTCAGGCACTTTACTTTGGGGGTAGCGCCTAACTTAGCGCGTTGGGACTATCACACGACTCATGTTAATCAGTTGTTGCTGTTAAGTACGTTAGATGATGCTGATATTTTAGACGTAACAGCTAAACGATGGTTAGGCTACTTAAAAGGTAAAAGATCTGCACATAATTAAATTGTTATTTATTTTTTTACTTGTTTAACACGCTTAATTTTTCATTATACTTGTAAATACGATACTATGAAGTTCGGGAAAAGAATCTTCTTCTTTGAGGTTAATTTTCTTTGATAATCTATAAAACATTTCGTGATGAAAAATTAGGGACGCAGATATTTCCATCGGTCAAAAACACACAAAGTACGATGTATTTGAATCATTATTACAATACTTTTATCAAAACTCGAACAGTATCAATGAATGTGACAGCAACTTTATAGGTTTATGGGTTTTTCTAATCATATTATTCCAATAATTTTGGACAAATTTCATAGTAAAATTGAGTACGTATATAAAAAATAAACGTAATAGATGAGAAGGCACCATACTCAACCGCTCAACTTCTATGCCTCTTACCTACATGTATCTGTTTCACTATAAATTCCAATTCTCAACCTTCTTCTCAATTTCACAATCATACACCAAAGCAATGTAGTGATGTATGCAGTAGAAAGTGGATCAAATTATAAAATCTATCTGCACGGGTGCTAACTCATCTTTTTCTTCCTCCGATTGTAAAATAAATTTTTTGAGTTTTTTTTTTATAATAGAGTAAAGAAATCATTTACGTGATGTGTTTGGCTGGAAACAACATATCATTGTAAATAAATCAAATATATAACTCAAGAAATTGTTAATATTTTGAATAGTGTTGACAAATAAGAAAAATTACAAAAGAAAAAAAATATTCGCAACAACAAAAATAAGAAATATAATGAGTAGAATTCAATATTACACAATCACAATATTAAAGTTTTGTATCCGGCCTGCCATTACATATCATCGAAAAACATACATACTTTATATGTCGAAGCTCTCTTCGAATGAAGAACTAATCGTGTTAAACAGTTATTTTTTTCACTCTTGCATTCGTTATATGAATGGACCAATAAAAGATATTGTATTATGTTATCTAGTTTAATATTGTTCATTTCAATATAATAACAGATGTTATTAAACTTGATATAATTAAAAGTATTGAACAATGTAGTGATTGCAAAGTGTGTAAGGAAACTATAGTCAATATAATATTTAGGAAAGATGTGATGAATACTTAGAAACATAAGATTACGATTAGTGCAATCTAATTGCCGTAACTATCATTTCAGATTTTATAAATATTTTAGGAATGTTGCCTGTTTAACAAATTATTTAATTATTAAGCAAATGATTTAAAATATCGAATATTTTTGATTATTTTTATTTCGTCCATTTTATTTTGTTATATCAAAGTAATATAATTCATATTTATCAAAGTAAAATAACTAAACGTCAATTAATTTAATTTATAACTAATTACAGTAGAGTATTGAAGTATGTACTCTGTATGTAATACAAATTTTATTTAGTAATTTGCTAATAATCTATCTTCTATTTGGGATTATTTTAGATTTAATAAAACGAATTGTTAAAAATTAATCTACGTGGAATGATATTGAATGTTCATTTGAAATGCGAAAGAACAATGATTACATGCAGGGTATTTAATAAATGAATCTTGCCTTTGTATTATTAATTTATAACATGTTTTGAACTATGCTACTAAGATATTCTATTCGTATGATGATTTATATAAAGAATTTAAGAAGGTACGAGTAGTTACACTGCCATTTTAGGTATTAGAATTGAGGATATATATTCATAGAACTCATGGCAACTGAATTAGTAAAAAAGATGAAAGTGTAAATTTCTGTTTTAAAGAACAAATTAAATTTTATAATGGTATTCTAAACACTTGCACCTTCTTACATACGCATTCACAAAATTTTGCGGGTGCCAACAATGATATTAAAAAACAAAATTCAAATTTAGTTTTGATTGCGAAACAATCAGATATGGAGAATAATAGTTTGTAGTAGAAAATTAGTACTTCTTGTTCATTAAATTTAACATTGAATTATTTTGTTATTATTCAACGAGTATAAAGATTTTCTCCATAATGCTGTTGTCTTATAGTCCAAATATATTTGACGGACCAAATTTATTTGCCAAATGTGATTAACAAATTTTCCAATTAATTTAAGTGTAGTACTTAATTTTTTCTTCCTGTAAATAAAAACTATTTCATTCTAGAAAGGAAGAAGTGTAAAATATTACTTCTGTATTGCTGTTCCAGATTTAGTAACTTGTATGTATTTTGTACTGCTGTTCTTAAATAATTTTATTTTTCTTCTGTTATGTATTGAAAGTAAAGTACAGATTTGTTAATTTATTTTTACTCTGTTAATTAGTATTGTTTAGTATTCTAAAGAGTTAAGTTGCCAGAAAATTACAAAACCTTTTACGACTAGTAAGTTTGAACATTTTATAGTTACTCGATGTGTGTATTTGTCAGTAAATTAGTTGTTTTATAAGTGATACACATACTTAAGATGCGTTTCTGTTATATTTTGTTTACTTAAATAATGCCAACAGGAGCTTATTGTACAAACTACGGTTTACTTGATAAATCAATATTGTAGGAACTATAATAGTGTATCCAAATATTACTGTGAATGACAATAATACAAACATAAATTATCTATAAGTATAACATCATTTGTTTTATTCTGAATCACACACGTGCTTTGAAGTAAATTATTCACAACGCAATTGTAAGTAAATTAATTTTACATCAATTCAATTTTACTAATACTTTATTTGTATGTTTATATAGGACTTCCATGAACCTGGAACCATCATCTGCTTCTGCATTATCATCGTAGAACTGCTGGTGTTCTGACCAGTATTGCCAGACTCTGTATCATCGTGGACATCACAAACCTGGAACAATATTCTGCATCATCTTCGTGGAGGTGGAACTGCTGGTGATCTGACCAGTCTCGTCGGACTCTGTATTATCGTGGACATCACAAATCTGGAACTATCTACTGCTTTTGCATCATCATCGTAGAGCTGCTGGTATTCTAACCAGTCTCGCTGGAGCCTGTATCATCGTGCCCATCACAAATCTGGAACCATCTTCTGCTGCTACAACATCATCGTGGAGCTGCTGGTATTCTGAACAGTTTATAAGGGCGTAGGGCATACCCTAATCAATTAACAAAAACATCTAGAACGTGGTGTCATCTGATAGATCTTCTGTGGCCGTGATGATCATTCTATATGAGCTTGGAATCATCACTAGTAGCAGCTGTCAAATTTGAAAACCCTTCTGCAGTTTCTTGGTACTTCAAAATGTTGTAATTTACTTTTTTCAATATTTATTAATAAAACATGAGTGATAATATTGTTTTAAATCTTTATATTTATTTATAATTGTTTTAAAGTATTTTTTAACATTTGCTTTATACTTTTCATGGTGCAATGATGACAATATTGCTCGCTGGATTCTGCAGTTTTGGTGATACAGCTATCCCCATGCGATCAACTTCTACAACAGAAGAGACACCTGCGGGCCCGAGATAAACAGTTACAGCATCTTCGCCAAGGTTCAGCGCCTGCACACCTGGAAGAATATTTTTAGTTGTTTAATAACTCATAAACTATTTAAGTTATCATTTCAATGATTGAACTTATGGATTCCTTGGGAACTATAGCATTAAGAATTGTTAGATTTATTAATATTTTGTAAAATAATAATAGATAATAGAGATATTGTGAAAATAAAAATGTACGATATGACGTCATATTAAACTTTTTTTATTTCGTTAATAACACAAAAAGTTTTAAAGCTATGTCATCAATTCTGATAAATATGCATAGAACATGGTATCTAGTATTAAGAATTAATATATTGGTAATAATTTTACGAAACATTATTGAGTTATTAGCGAAATAAAATTGTTGGGCTTGACACCATATTGAAATTTTTGTTTTGCTAATTTCTTCAAAACTATTTAATTTAAAATTATTTAGTCTAAATTTTCAACTGTAGATTAATTACAGAGTTAGGAAATATCACATTTGTTAATTTATTATTGATAATTAACAAGATACAGGTATATAAATATGTTCCTTTATTCATCATGGCGGACATTTTTCTACTGTTGTTCATTTACAAACTATTTAAGGTAAAATTTACTAGTCTTAAATTTTCAACACTAGGTTACATGTAGAGTTAGGTAATATCACATTTGTTAATTTATTATTGCTATTTAACAAGTTATTGGCAAATTAAAAATATATGTTGTATTGTTTGTAATATTTATTGTTAATTTGTATAATTTAGTGTAATGTTATATTTATTGCAATAAATAATGAAAATTATGCTTGTGTTTCATATATTTATTCTTCCCTATCCTTGTTTTATTGAATAACCTTTTAAATTAAGGGATAATATCTTCCCGTAATGAGAAAATGAAGTCATGTTTGTCAGAAGACCTTTTTACTAATTGGCTGAAAACTCAAATTTTTAGCTTTGTATCCGGGCAGCAAAGACTGGCAGAGCCCTCAGATAAGAAGCAGTTGTCCATTTTTGCTATCGTTGGCAACAATGATTTTTTTTAGTGTTGTCAACTATAGCAAAAATGGACAACTTCTTATCCAAAAGAGTGCTCTTCCAATCTTTGCTGCCCTGGTACAAAATTCGATTTTCGCCAGAGTTCTTCTGCCAGGTTTGTGTGATATTTTTATCGCGTATTCGAGTATGACGTATCAATAAATAAATAAAAATCGAATTATGGATGGATTCCTTTAGATTCGGCCATAAAAACTCCAATGGCGGTTTTAAACATTGGTGTTCACCCTTAATTCTTACGTAATTAAATAAAGGGATGAAAATGTTGTTCTAATTATGTAACTATCAATGCTAGCGCAAAATGGTTTGTAAAATCGTATTCAGCACACTCAAATAAGGGATATGCAGTTACTTCTAGCCCTTTAAAGTTGGTCCGTAATGTATATTCATAGTCTGTAAAATTTATTCATTGGTCCATAATATATATATTCATAGTCTGTAAAATTTATTCATTGGTCCATAATGTATATTCATAGTCTGTAAAATATTAAGGGTGATTTTTAAGGGAAACTACTTTGAAAACTTGAAAACGTCATATCTCGGAAACGGTAAGAGATATTGCAAAAAAAAAACGAAAAAGTACCCTGAAGAATCGACCCTTCTCTACAACATATGTGAGTGTCAAGGGCCTAGGGCCAAGGGTTAAGAAAACGCTAATTAATCAAGGTCACAATTACAAAAAACGAGCATCTTCAATTAGTTTTAATTATCAAATTGAAAAAATGTAAGCATCGAGTTGTGCTGCCATATCTTACAATATTTGTGAACTATTGTTGTGAGTACAGGACAACAATATTTTCAAACTGCAATGATTTTTTGTAATTTAGGAACAGATTCTTCTAAAATAAACTAAAAAATGGCGGCACTAAGATTAAAATTGCAAAGAATAAATTAAAATTTTGAATTTCCTTTTATTAAATGTAAATATTAATTTTAACTATTGTTTTTCTTATTTGAAAGTAAATAAAACATATTTTATTTCTGTAATAATTTCTTTATTATCTTAATGGATAATTACAAGTTATAATATTTATTTATTATTAAATAAAACTCAAGACTATATGTACGAGTATATAATTTTTATTATATTAATTATTTGAAACGAATACAATGTTCAGATCTCCTGGATTGACATTGGAAGAAAGAGACTGAAACTCCTCTGGCATTCGCCTGACATCCTAGGGAAACTTCCAGAAAACCTAGGACAGAAGAGCGGTGCCGCCGCCCACTAAACAAACAGAAAAAATACATCAGTAAATAAATCAATTCATTAATAAATTAATTTAATGAACTTACTTTTGTGTTGGGAACGGCGAACTATGTTGAAGAATTCCTTGAAGTCTGTGAAACTGTATCTGCTGGCCGCAGGCTCTTGACTACGAGGAGTGAAACTCTCTTGAAGACTCTTCAACTGCATGTGCCAGCCGTAAACTCTTAGCTGAAACAACAAAACAAATAAGAAACTGCAAACTAAAATGAAACAATGTATAATTACATGTGTGAAGTAGAAAGTAAACACGTAGAAATCCAGCGAAGACCACTGAGTCATCTTCATTCCTGTTTTAAGAAACAAAACAAAAACAAACCACAAAAATAAAACAAACATTGAAAGCAGAAAACACCTATACTAAAAGAAAGAGAAAAAAAAAAACACAAAAATGTATAAACAAAGAGAAATTCAGGACGAGAAGATCTGTCCCACGGCGGATTATTCATTTCCATCGGCGGTAGAATCTGCAACTTCATCCCTCGATAGTAGACACAGGAACATTTCCCATTTCCCACGGTGGCTGGCTCAACTACTGTTCCAACGACGGTAGTCTCAGCTACATTTCCCATTTCTCACGGCGGTTGACTCTGCAATGATTCTAGAAACATAAAAACAAAACATATTAGAGACAAAAACAACGAAAATGTTTCTGAAATAGAAAAACAAATATTACCTATAATAATTTGATTCTTATCTTCTTTATTCTTGATCTCTGTAATCAGATAAAAATAAACACACAAGTTAGAAATATTGAAAGAAATTAAATCTGGAAATAAAAACTTACATATTAAAAATACAAATCTGAAAGAAAAAGCTGTAAAGGAATACAAGTAAATGGGTTAGTAGACTTAAACCTAACTTAAATTACGACTGAAATAAAATGGATTAACTTAAAATTAGCTTAAAGGTACCCAAAACCATTAAAGCTAAATTAAAACTAAGATTCACACCACCCCACAGACATTCCTGTGCCTCTAGGACTCTAATAACAGCAACCGGTGTGTTGTCTGTTTTTACAAAAGAAACGTGGGTCGTCTAGCCGAACCCCGCATGGTCTCCTACTTCGCGATACCGCAGGGGCCCGAGCTCATGTCACAGAATCACGTTAGTCGACCAAATGCTTTCTCTGCCATCCGGAATACCCTTTAAACACCCAACCATACACAGGGCCTATCATATGTAAGGTTGCAATGATTGAGTAACCTCAAGAGCGAATCTTGTTAAGGCGCATCGGATGCGATATTGGCATAGAGATGGTACCAGGCATAACTATGGATCCACTCTAGATGATCGGACTGCTGTGAGCATGCCCCACGCGCCGCGTTAGCGCTAAACTAGTAATCTGAACAAATTTAATCGATGGTCTTCACGTGAAGACAGAGCGCTTTGCAAAAATTCCGCGAACGTTCACGGCTGATTCTACAACGGACACAGAGTATGACCTGCAGCGGTTTGTTCTCACCCACCCACCTACTGACTGTACTAAAGCACTCCAGCTCGTACTGCGTAGGCCAAACATACGAAATCATACTCCGCGAACGTTCACGGCTGATTCTATACGTAGTTGCAACGGACACAAGAGTATGACCTCCAGAGGTTTGTTTTCACCCACCCTATAGGAAGATGGAGAGACCTACTGACTGTACGAGCCACTCCAGGCATGCACTGCGTAAGCCAAACATAGAAAATAATACTCTTGTGTAGTGAGAGAAGCCCACTCGCGAACGATAAATTTTGATTATTGCAAGACGCACGTGTGATCAGGCACTTATCACTTCAGTTCGCGTACGCGCCCAGCCTCCATCCAAAATACCCGACTGCTAACCGATTTCACAAATTTAGTCACCCACTTAATCACCCAACGGTCAAACTTGAATTTTACACTTAAATACAGTAATTGCATACCATATCCAACTATAAAATTCATATTTAATTCACGCGAGGAGTCGAGTAATTGCACAACAAAAAATAGCACAGAACGACGCAGCTTCTACCAACGCGGCCATTACTCGACTGAGCACATAGGAACATGGCGCTTGGATACCTAAAACTACTCCCCGCTCCCGAACAATCTTGTAAAAGTCACGTAGGCCAGCCCAGCTCCAATGCTTTCAATGCTAGACGGCTTACGAACAAGTTTCTGCCAGGACTTGCCACATTCTTCCTTAATTGATTGAACATTGTCTGCAATAAAAATACATTTTTATTTTTAAACATATTGGAAATAAAATATGTATTAATAATAATATTGACAACAATAATATTTCCGATTTTATATGATTTCATAAGACAAAACAAAAATAAATAAATTAAATACATACACGATATAACATACATATACGTCGTATGTATATAACTACCTATTTGTTTGTTAACAAATTTCTAATAAAAAGTATAAATTATGAAGTACATTTTGGTAGCAGTTGTATATTAAATTTCATATAAAAATATACCATGCCAAACACATACAAAAATAATCAACATTTCATTTTCAGACATGTTTAAATAATTAAATTAAGTCGACACTGCCAATGCTACACAAGTATTTATATTTAAAAAGAATATTGAAATTTCAATTTCTAAACTAACATCTTTCCTAAAAATATAACATCGCTTCTAATAGTATATTACTTGAATAATAGATCAGAGTCTCTGAAGACTGTACGAGGACCCCATCGGATTCTATTAACAGCAAAACAACTAGATTCGAAACTACTAAACATTTTAAAGATGTGTTTGTTTAAAGAAACCTTTACATTATTATATTATTTTACAATTGTTCTACAATTTTACTTCCGGAGAAAGGTATTACGAGCCCAGAATCACATCATTTGGCCCAGTTAAAATCATACACAGGAAAATTGTTTAATTCCCAATATTTATATCTTAAATTATATCATTTTTACCTCTTGCACATAAGGGAGGTATTATGTTTATATTACGAGTTGATTAGATTTTGGGAACAATTCATCAACAGTAAATGGTAGAATATTTGAAGACCTATCAGGGTCTTTAGGCATATCTAACTTATCTAAGTAAATAAATGAGAGAGTAAATTTCATTGACAAAAATGTAGGTAGATTAATATTACCTACAATCTTTATTTGAAACATTTTGCTATATTTTGTTGTCATCAGATTCAAAAACCGTGTCATCACTATTTTGCATATCTAGTCAGTTAATATGTAAATTTCATAGCATATGTCATTAGGATGCATAGAAAAAAAAATAAGATGAATTTGACTGTCTTAAATCGGAATTAACTCAAAAAAATACATTGGAGAATGTATTTCACATTTTTAAAATAGTTTATATGCATAATATATCGTTTAAGGATAAAATTATTTATTTTTAAGTACTTTGTAACACACTAAAACGAATAAATGTCACAAAGTTCATATAAATAGCTTATTTTTTTCGAAAAGTATGAGGTTACAAGGATAGATGTTTTATGGATTCGTGGAAGCGTATTTAGAATAGTATGAGTTTGAAGGAATCATCTGAAGCATGCCGAATAAATAATAGATATCAAAATACACTTACGATTTTCATGTTGCAGGCAGCAAAATTCCCAAGCTACGTTGGGCCACAAATTGTGTTAGATTTCACAGCAAGAACACCCTGAAGTTTAATTTCAACTTCTCTTCGGTCTCAAGTTTTTAGGTGGTTCAAAATACTCACAAAATCACTCCCAACACCACACAGGAACAAACTACAAATAGAAAATGATTTCTTCCTTTAAATTTCAACGTAAAATCACAGCACATTTTTAGTCATAATCTCAAATTAGTCACATTTCTAATAATTTAAACAAGGATTTTACGGATTGAACATAAAATAGATAAATTAGGATTTACTGAATGTGAAAATACCTTACATTATTCTGTTTTACAAATATTTGTCAACAAAGTCTTTGGAAACGTTTCTATCTGTCAAAAAATAAACACAATATATGTGGCGCCATCAGACAGCGATTGCGTGAACTAGAAGCGTAGACTGGTGGGGAAATTAGCAGCGGCGTAGATTTCTTTCAAAATATCGTGGGCTACTAATTCTTAATTCACATTTTTTAGCTAAAACTGTAACAATAATTATTTTTACCTTATAACCCATATAATTTTGAGTATATTAGGCTTTTTCTCGTTATTAATTAACGTATAATTAATAATTTATCAATAAAAACAAAATTGAAGCATGAAAAATAATAAGTACGCCACTGGTACATGTGCAAGTAATCTGATTGGTCGAACGTATTTCAAGCGCTTAAACTTACAATTTTAAATAATTATTAGTAATAATATTAATTTACACAGATTTTAACTAAAACAAAATATTCGTAACTTTTGCTTTCACTTGGCTTCGCTACACTTCGCCTCACAAATGCAAAATGATTGCTCATCAAACAAAGTATCATTTTTAATCCTAATAACACAATATACTATTTTTTCTTTATAGCTTACTTTATATCAGAGTTAAATTATCTTAAGAAATTTTGTTCTGTGGAAATTTGAAGCATGTTGAAATGTCGGAGTGCGTGTGAGGTTAAACAATGTTTTAAAAACTATAAAATGTTTTCGATTAAAAAGTGCTATAGAGTACATTTTGTACATCTAGTATAGTATATTACAAAATCCATCAAAGGGTCGTTTTATGAATAAAGTTTTAAGAGAAATCAAAAGTAAAAAGTATGTATGGCATGAACTGTTCTTTGCTTTGAGAGTATATTTCAATATTCCCAACAGATAGTAAGAAGAAAATCTTCCTGTTCCCACAAATTTGGCAGAAGTAGCTACAGAGGGTAATCACTGATTTGGTGGCTGCAGGCAACAATTCTTCAATATATTTGGGACGCGGAATAGAATTTAACAGAGTAACATTTAATTTTGGATAAAATTGGTCAATTGGAAGTAGCAGTTTACTTGAAGCCCTTAACAGTTTTTCGTGAAAAACACGGTTAAATTTCCTTTTTCAAACATTTATGTTATTTGACAGTTGTAGAATATTTAATTTTACATGTGTTTGGTTACACTAATTTTATTAATTATCAATAGATTTAGAAATAATAAAATATAAAGAAATTAGATTTAGGGCCGATATTTCCATCTACGAATAAACTTCCGAATAAGTTATTCGTCGAATAAATAAAAAAATACGCATCAAAAAATGACAGCTAGAACAATAAGTATCATTTGAGCTCTGATTTCGATGTGATATTTTTCATTTATTCGGCGAATAATTTATTCGGTACTTTATTCGTAGATGGAAATATCGGCCCTAAGTAAATCTTGCATTCCTTGTACACCATGGAAACACTTGAAAATTATTCATTTTTTACGAAATGTGACACATGTCATTTTGATTGTGAAGCTGTTTTCAAGATATTTTCAACAGTTAAAATCTTAGTTGTAACAAAAATAATTAGTAAAATTTATTTGTTCTTTTACGAAGTATTGTTCTCGAATTATAATTTTATATTGTTTGTATTTGTTGTTAATTTGTTTTTGTTTTTTACATGGCACAGTTGTTATGGGGCCTAAGTTGTTTTTTTTTTTTTAATTATGAAGATGAGAGGCGAACTACTATGGTCATATGCCGCCTCATGAGTAGATGATTATGAATTTATATGAACAACACAAACGACCATGCTCTTCAGTGGGATTTGAACCCAAGACCTCTGGCGTGCTAGACTAGCGACATAGCCACTACACCACCGAGATCGGCCATCCTAGGTTGTTATCTTTTAAATAAAATAAATTTTATGTTATGATAATAAACGAAATATAATAACTCCTATTTGTTCATGGAGATAATAAAGAAATTTTAACAGAAACAATATGTGTTTTTTTTTTATTTTAAATATATATAATCCAATAGTTTAAAATTAATTTATCACAAAATTTATAATTTAAATTTATTCTTTTCAATTGTGGTCTTAGTGCTGCTATCTCTTAGCAAGTTGATGTCCTATTATCTTTGTTGGCTGATTGATGTAAGTATAAAATTCCCGGTACGCTGAAGAAATGTGACTTCAAAAGGGTACAATGGAATATTCCAGTATAATTGAATTTATCCAAAGTAATTACTTTTTTTGTATAGTTAATGGGATAATACAATAAAACATACTTATAAACAAGTTTTCATTCATAATTCTATGCTAGAAAAATGCAATTATGGACTATTTTAAATTCTTCTGAAAATTGTGACGTCACAACGCCTATCGCTCATTTCATGCCTATATGTTTGGTTTTGCGCACAGTTTTGTTAATTCAAATATTATTTTTGAACAATTGAAACTCTGATTCCAGGTATGTGTTGTTATGGCCAATTTTCTTCAAATATTTGATAATTAATAGACAAAAACTGTAAACACACTCGTGAGACACTAACAGGTTGACATTGACAACATGATAAACCATGAGTACGGACTTGTTTATCCTGAAGTTAGTTGTAGGCGTTGTAACCTAATAAGAATTCACACAGTAGCGACACATCAAATAACAGAGGATCTCACGATCCACAGTCCGACGCATTGCCACGGAGCTATTTACCCCACTTGATGAAATCTTTTTAAAAAATCATATCTCACTTAATAAGAATTATTTTTCATTTAAAATTTTATATTTGCATTACTAGTGACCCAAACTAATGCAATAAAAATTAAACAGAAAAGGTTGGATTCCCCCATTCGTTATGTAGTTGAATGGGAAACGATATTGATGCGCACTCACTCCTACCGGGAACAAATGACCTCAAAACCAGTAAGATTTGTAGGTTATGCTACCCTGGTTAAAAACAACATTCTCTATTCCTGCCCTAGTTTTGTCCGTGCTTCATTTTTAAGCCGGGAGCTGACATGTGAATCTGTCACGTCGTGAGGAAGCCGGCCGTCCGCGCGTCTGTCAATCGTAGGCGTATAATAACGCTGAATTGCCCAGCAAACGCAGCAGCAGTGAGGGACTCGGGACAGAATCCCGACTTCCTCGCGTAATTTGAATGCAGAGCGCAGCGAGCTGAAAATTGCCTCACTGGTTATCAGTTCGAAACAAGTGAGCGAAATGATTTAAGTGCTCCACAAGTACCAACATAAATCAAAAATGTATCCGTTGATCAGTTTCCGTTACAGTGCGAAGGGAGACATGCGAAGAGAAACGAATGTCGACTTTATAAGAAAGTGGTGTAAGGATGAAACAGACTTGGTTGTGATGCAATTTGTCAAGGATTATGAAGGAGCTATGAAATTTTACGTTTCATTTGTAATGAAAATGGGATTTTAAAATTAGACTGGTTACGCTACGATCTTCTTAACTTATAAATGACAGTAGGTATACATATTCAATTATGTCAGATAAATTCTTTAGCGAAATGTGAAATGTTGAAGAAGTGCTTAACTAAAGTACGGAATAACTTTTTTATAACACTGTTTTGGAAACTACACATTCTAAAACTAAAAACTGTATTAGAACAACTATCATTCCATACTCCGCGTATGGAATAATTTCGACGAATCATAGCCGCATATTAGCGCGATTATGAAGTATATTGATTCAGTTACTATGGTTACGTATGTTTGGTTTAATTTAATTTTTTGAGTTTGACGTTTTCAAGAGTTTTATAATTATTTGTATTTTTTGTATAATTTACAAAAATCTTGTTATAGAAAGTATAGTCTACATTCTACAACATGTAACGGAATGGCATATCCCACATTCGCAAACCGTAGCACTCGCCTTCGGCTCGGACTACAAACTTTTTGCTCGCGTGGAATATGTGCCATTCCATTACTTGTTGTAGAATATACTATTACATCTTATCTCTCGAAGTGAACACTAGGCATAAAAACATTTCTTAATTTGCATGAAATATCTCTATAATGTAATAAAATATAGTTTATATATCAACATGACATTTACCCATTTCTGGGTGTGGCACACTGCTCATAGCAGATCTCGGTATTATGAATTTGTGATATATTTTTGCGCGTGAAGTGAGGTTACCAGCCGTCAAATATCGGCCTCCAAGAATGGTAGTGTTGGAGGAGCCACAGGGGTAATTTTGTTATTTTTTTTATTCATAGTGTATCAATATGAATTTGAATGTTCAAGTAGGACAATATTAACAAATGCATAATAATATATGTGTCTGACTCTCGACTTTTAACAGCATATATCGTTGCTAGCTAATTACTTTGTTAACTGGACTTCATTTCGATACGCAATAATTTGTTTTAGAAGGTTAAATTATGCTTTTTTCAAAAATAGGTTGTCTTGTCTGTGCACTGAAACACAGAAAATGAACAACTATATTAAAATATAGTTGTTCATTTTATATAAAATTGTATTTTGTATCCAAATCAAGTTGCAAAATTTGTAATATTTATATCCGATTGAATAAAGCGTTGCTAACTACAAAAAACGTTGAATTGGAATAAAACATAATGCATGTAATAAATGTAAAAATTTTGGGAAAATAATATAAGTCCTGCAGTCATTTAATATTTATTCAAATCGGGCTCCGCCGGTTTCGGAAACACATTTGCCTTCTTCAGGTAGTGATTTTGCTTAATACAATTTGTTCTGATGCATGCTACGATATTCCAAGATAAAAAACAAATACATCGTAGTATGCAGAAGCACAAATTGACAAGGATATGTCTTACAGCTGGTGCTGCTTGCGCTGGCCTATGGAAAGAAAAATCTATTGTGGACACCACAATACCTCCCGTAATAGATTTCTTTTCAAACACGTACACGGCAATCAAGAAACGCTCTTCCCTTCAAAAAATTTAGTTTACACTAATGACACATTTCAAAATGTACATTTTTCAAGCGTTGTTTTATTATTTCAAAAACGAAAATATCAAAATATAATTTTTCGCGCCGCCGTCCGTCATTGATACAATTACATATCTCTAAATCGGTCGGAAATCATGTTTTTGTCGTACTAGTTCAACAAAAATTGCTAACTTTTTATGGTTATATGTTGGCATCACTTCACTAATTTTAGCTAACTTCTGACGCTAGAAATGTCAAAGTATTACATTGACATAAAAATATTAGGGCAATATATCTACAATTGAGTGTTTACAATACAAGAAAACAGAATATTTATGGATTTTAAACATATTTGTAAGTAATTATAATTGTATTTGCAGTGTAAAATAAAAATAAAAATATGTAGATATTTTTGGTTATGATACTGGAAAATAAACATAATTGACATTCAAATATTGTGAAGTTAGCAACATAATAAAATTCCCTGTCATTAAGAAAATGAGTAATAAATTAAATTTATTTATTTAATTTACATAAATGTTGGCGCGAAAAATCTTGTGTATCCCTCGGTTGGAAACTATTTTGCGAGTGCACTAATCAGCTCTTTCAAAGGGGATGCAAGTGATATATACACAATATCAAAATTTTCAGTTTAGTAGTGTTTGAGAAACCGTAACTCCAGAGATCCACATAGACTAACAGACTAAAATCGTATTCTAGAGAATCTAAAACGTGCTCATCCACTGAAAACTCACTACCGAATTTTTAGCATGATTCCTATACCTCCCTTACAGGCAGAAGTACTAGGTACCATAACATCACCTCCTGAAGAAGGCAAATGTATTGCCGAAACCAGTAGAGGCCAATTCTTAAAAACAAAAATACAGATCCTACAAGAACAGTCGAACAGCGTCCAAATTACAAACCCTGCTCCTAGTCCCGGTCATCCAACAAATCACCCATCATTCACCACTCGGCGCTGTCGGTTCCCCGTTGCGTTTTGCGCGCTCCACGGTTGCCTAGCAACCTAGCGATGCTGCGTTCGCTGCGAACTGCGATGTTATCCCGAGCTGCTGGCCCAGAGCTCGTCTCCATCCTCCAGCGTCAGTTACGTTGGCGGCTTGTTGCGCTACGGTTACGTTACGTCGTTACGGTACGTGCACCGGCTGCGGGATAGTGTTGTGAGGAGAGCCAGGACGCTGGATGCTGGACGGATGTTGTTAGGGGCGGGAGATCTGCTTCCGGTGGGCTACGCTTGATGTTGAATTGACGAAGGTAAGTGTGGTGCGTGATTTTGGATAGTTTGTTTACTTTGTTGTGATTATTGCGTATTATGATATGCGAGCTATCGTTTCATTAAGTATTAGATTAAAGTTTAAATTAACTTACAATGAATCTTTTTATAAAAAGATGCATATTGTACACATTGTAACTACCGTTGGTTTCAAATGCTATAATTAAAAAATATAATGTAATTTTATGTTTAACTTGTTATAAAAAAAGAGATAATTGTATTTATTCAGTATTAACATTCTTGACAATAGTGTGCACAAGTATAATTTAATTTTATGTATAGCATGTAATATAGTTAATAAAATTTAAAGTTCCCTCTTAACCACAGAGTTTAATAGCTTGAGTTTATAGGGCATGCTAAATTAACATTTAATTCTTAGCCGCATTTTAATCAAGTGAGCCTTTTAAGAAGAATTAAACTTTTAATACATTTACATTTTTCTTCAATGATCGGACGAATCAAAAATAATACATACAAAAATACATGGATACCAAAAATTATTAAATCATCTTTGGTTATGAATGTAAATAAATGTCTGACAAAAGAAACAAATGGGTTTTATTTCAAGACGATTTATAATTTTTGTGTATCAAATATTATGACAGACACAGATTTTTGCATTCTTTATAATAAATTGTAGGAAATGTAGTAGAAAGTATATGGTAGTTTGTAAATATGTTTTATCGGTTTTATTGAGGACAGAATAATTTTTTTTAAAGCTAATTTATTTATTTTATGACGTATTAAATATAATAATATTTTTCCACTCCTCTATAAATATATCCCCATTATTTAATTTTTTTCGATGAATTATAATTCACTCTTCTCGACCAATCATTGAGCTAGAAATCCATAATTCACGGTTATTTTAAAGACGTGATGACAGTTGACATGTAGTCAGTTGTCATTGTGTATTTTTATGTTGACGTTTTTCAACATGTGTTTTCAACGAATTTCGATCATTTTCAAAAGTGATTTTCGAATTTACATGAGTAGAAAAAGCATAGTATTATATTCGGGATTATGGTCATTATTCACTCGGATGATTTGCATCACTCGCCGGCGGCTCGTTATGCAAACTTCATCTTCGTAAATAATGACTATCATAATCCTTTATATAATAATACACTATTATATTTACCTTAAGAATAAATACATTTGTTTTTCATAAAATTAAGAATTAAAATACAGAAATTATAAGTTTTTAGATCTCAATTAACTTATTTTTGTTGTTTACTTGTTTTCCTGACGTAGGTACAGTACGTTGAATTTTACTATCGAAATTTTGTCGGTTGTGAGGATCGAACCTAGGATATTATGATCTACAGTCCGATTTGATACCACGGAGCTATTTACCCCATATCTATTTATTAATATAATATCTATTATATATCGTATTACAATTTTCAATTTTGTATAGGAGAACCAAAGAGGACGAATCCCTGTATGAAGTCATTAAAATAATTTGTCTTTAAAAATTCTATAATAACTAATCGAGTACAAAATAGCCTGGAAGACAAAAGAAGAAATAGGAGCTAACGTCAAATATAGTACATTATTTATTTTTCTTGATCATGAAGTATTTTCAAACAACAAACTAAATTTTTAGACAATTGAAAATAGTTGTAATAGGTTGTTTCGAAATGTCAAATTAAGTTTATATCAGCCGTAATTTATTAAAACCATTGGTTTATCTCTATTTAGATTTAGAATCTTATGACACATTGTGTGTCATATATAAATACATCAGTAACTGTTATAGGATGAAATTTATTTAAATACCATTTGTCTTTAAATACCCGTAAGAGATCAAATTTGTTCTCACCATAGATCATATGATGAAAAGTTCTTGGGTTCCCACGTAGTTCTGCAAATATTTTATTTATTGGCCATCTATCAGTTCCAATATCATGCCTATATCACATATCCGAATGTCATTGCAATAGGTAACAATTTATTGACTCGTTCAAATTTATTAACCCGTCACTTTTATATTTACCTCTTCAATATAAAGGAAAGTAAAATTCCCAAATGCCAATATAACTCATTTCTATTTGTCTATAAATTCGCACATCTGCTGTAATAATTAACATTCATAATTGCCTCGTCTTTGAAAGTGATCTCTATATCCATAAAACAGACCAGCAGTGCAGTCCTTCTCCTTCGACTATTTTATTGAAAGCAATTAATATTCGCATCCTTTCACTAATTAATAGTGGTTATCAGTTTCTGCGGGAACATAAACAGTGAGCGAAGAATGTAGCTGTTTAGATTCGTTGTTTTTTTATCGCGGAATCTCATTCAAAATGATAGTTTTTGTTCTGTCAGTGCCAGATGCCAACCACATATGGTACAGACATAAAATTCTGTTTATTATGAAGTTAGAGTACTGCCAAAGACTGGGACCAGAACAGCAGAACACCCCTAGATTTTTAGGGATACTTTAAACAAAACTTTATTTAGAATCTGATCAAATGGTAAATGGATCGATTCCTGTGCCGACGAAAATGTCGCTTCTTTGAACTTTACCCCTGTAGTTACTTCTCTTGTTAGGGACCGTGACTAGACTCACTAAGATTTGTAAAGTGCCACACCATAAATGGGTAAATGTACATAGAGGGTGTAGAACAAGGATTTCAATGTTATTTTTTTATATATAGCTGTAAATTTTAATCTACTCACTTTACAGCAAAAGTGTAAATATAAATGTTCTTCAGAATTTCAAAATGTATGCAATAAAACCTGTTTGATTACCTAAATATTAGTATTTCACGATATATCAATCAAGTTAAAATTAATATTTATTAGAAAAGTTGTAACAAGGCCATGGAAAATTAAACAAAAGCAAAAAATATTAAACATTTCAAAAATCAGAGATTTATTTATTACTGTATTGTATTATTTTTTGTATAAGTTTCGTTAGAAAATTGTAATGATATAATGACGAATAGGAATATGAGAATTTAATTCTCTCTGTTAAATAAATAAATAAATCTAAAATTGTTTGACGAAATGTCAAAATATATTTCGTTTAAGATTAACTTTCCATAGCTACAGTGACAGTTTTCTAATAAATTTATCTAATGAATATTAATTAAAATTTGATTTATATATCGTGGAAAACTACGATAACCAAATAGGCCTTATTGCATGCATTTCTAAACAACTTTTGTATTTACCATTTTGCTGTAAAATGAACAGGTAAAAAGGTACAATATTATTTAAAAATTGCTTTGAAATTCCTATACACCATATTTTAATTCTACATTCTACTATATTCTTATAAAAAAATATAGCAATAATGAAAAGGATCGATTGCAAAATTTTCGCAGAAATACATATTTTAAAGTTCCCTGAATCCGACTCGACCATTTCTCAAAAAAGTCTGTATAATTGAATGGATGGATGTGTGTCTATATGTTCAATAACTCACGAACGAGAAAATATAAAGTAACGAAACTTCATAATTGTAAGTTACATGGCAAAGAGTAGAACTGAGTTGATTGGGTCATAATTACAAAACCAAAAGTTAAACTTTACTGGATACACAAAACAATAAATTCAATTTATTTCAAATATAAAAACAGTCGCGAAAAAAGTTTCGAACAAAATTAATAATTTTTGAAATATAAAATTATATTTGCAATTACGGTTTCAGGTAAAGCTAAATGATATATTTCGAATATATGTAGAGTTTGATATCAATTTGAACTCAAATGTAAAAATTACCTCCCGCCACATACCTATAACAATTGATAATAATTCGTTAGTGAGTGAGCATGTTTTAGGGTCCCTAGAAATCGATTTTAATAATTTCGCGATAATGTTTGTGTGTTTGTTTGTTGGTCTGTGTGGATCTATGAAGTTACGGCTTCTCAAAAACTACTACACTGAAAATATTGATATTTTGTATATATCAATTGTATCCCCTGAGCTGATTAGTTTTTGGTGATAATCCAATAACCGGAAGTGGTAGTTTACTTGAAGCCCTATCAAGTTCTTTTGAAACATCGCAATAAATTATAGTTTAATGACAATTTTTTTTATTAGAATAATGTCTCAAATATTATTATCTATAATTGTTGTTTTAAACATTTTTTTCTTGCTGTCACCATTAAGAGGTACAACCAGGTACAACACGTTAAAAAAAATTTATTTTGTCTTTTTCGTTTAAATCTACCAACCTGTGTATTTTGAAAAAACAAAACAATGCTTGAAAAATGTCAATTTTTGACATGTAATCGAAAACAAATTTTTTTAGGGATGAGCGTTTCTTGATATAGTGGTAATCCATATTCTAGAAGGAAAGATAATAAATCTATAGCATCTATTGCAATTAAACATTATAAAATAATATCGAAAAATAGAGATGGGAACTGTGGCATATTTTACATCTTTGTTAACTGATTAAAACTAAAAGTTATTTGACTTTTGTGTTACTAAATATTTCATTATTTGTTTTGTTTAAATCCCAGTTTCCTTTTGAAATAAATATAAAAGATAACTACAGATTGAGTTAGGAAAATATGAGTTTTAAAACATAAATTTCTCATAAAACTTTTAAAGTTTTGTTCAAATGTAAAACAGATGAGAAAAGTAAAGCCATCTCATCCGAAAAGCGACTGACAAGTTGAAAAACTGTTTCCTCAGTTTTTGTTTCGAACGAAGTTTTTTCTCTGCTGAGATTTAAGACTTAAATAAGTGAATCCATTTAGATTTTTTTGTTTAATTTAGTTCAATTTGTTTCGACATAATAACAAGTTCTTTTTATAAGAATATTTCGTATAATAAAAAGAATTGTGTATACATAAAGTAATACATTTGGATGCAGCTTTTTCTTTTTATCCGTTTTTCGTTTTAAGGCCGTAACATATACTTAGGGATGCTATAAATAACTTTTATATTCGTACACCCTTCGTTATTTACTTTTCCAGTGTGTTTTCCTTTCTTGAACATTTATACATTTTATTAGCTGCGCCTTTTATTAATACTTTATTACTAAAGCCATCAATTTAAATATAACTCACAGCATGTACGTAAAAATAATAATATTTAAAATGTTCTTTGTTCTTTCTATTAAAATTTATTTTCATAATCCGATTTAACTTCAAAAGGTTTTATAATAACTCTGTTTAAAAAGCTTAGTTCCATTTCTGCGTTTTGCAGAATGAAAGCAGGTAGTTATTTTGCGCTGATTTGTTTAGTCAAACTTCGCTGCAAACAAAAAATAATTAAGTGCAGTATTAAATAAAACAAGATTAAATGAATCATTTCATTAGTACTACTAGGAAAATGCATTTTAAACAGCGGAAACATTTGTTACAACACTTACTGCTCATTATTTCAATCTTTACCACAATCACATGTAGCTTATATTTTGATATTCATATGATATACAACTAGAAAGGTTATCTATGGTAAATTAATCATTTGCACTTATTAAATTGTTTAAAACGTATTTAAAAACGGAAATGGTCATTGCGTTGATGCCTCATTTAATTCCGCAGTTTGTAATTTGTCACAAAATCATTTTTAAATGATATTAATAACAACTAGATATTGTAAATATTTATATATTTTTGACAATAACTAATTTCACTATAATTCAGGGACGTATACGATTATAAAGGTCATCATACAAATTAACTATAATTTTACTCTACAGCTGTTCAGAAACTACCTACCTACTTGCATTAAAAAAAAAAAAACAAAATAATCATCTAAACAAAAGTTAAAGATAAATTATATTTTATTAGCAATATTTTCATAAATCTATTTGAGTATATTGTTGCATAAACCAATTAGCAAATAAAGATAATTATTTTATTTTAAGCTACCTACTGCTAGTTCTTTGATTCAGAAAATTTGCTAGTTGTACCACTCGACTAAACGAAAATTAAAACAAAAAAATTGTAGATTATAATTTAAACTGCAATAATTATGAGCTATAATAATATTAAATCTCGCTATTTAAAATAAGAGGAGTTTCTAGAATTAGTCAGTGAGGCTAGTTTAATAAAAAAAAGAAACATTGAATTGTAACATATATTTAATGACACCATGAATAATCAAAACTTTATTTAAAATATATTTTACTTATACTCGTGAAATATTTATTATCGATTCATATTTCAAACTAATTGTCAAGAAACTTATTTTTATGAAACTTTATCTAAATTGAAGACTATCTACACTTTTAAAATGTCTTAATTGTTATTCATTAAGCCACAATGATTTTTTTAAATGTTGTGACATCATTGTAGAGGTTTTGCTGGATCTTAAACAGTACATTTTATCACATGGTTTATTTTCTTCGGCCCTACGGGCCTCGGCAACTAAATTCCATATTCGTGTTAAAAAATTAAACTTCAGTGCCTTGATACATAAATAATTATTATACGGCTACAATTACAATAATATATACATTAATAATATACAAGCTCCAATGTTTGAAAACTGAGTTAGTATAAATTTGACGTCACCGAATTATAAAAAATAACGTATATTTACGGTTTACAGGATAAAAAATCTAAATGTATTAAGTCTGCACATGCCTTTCAATTTAGGTATAATTTGAAAATAAAATCGAAATTAAATTTATCCAATCAAAATTAAACAATAAACAAGTTTCTGTCGAGGCCTGAGGCTTGTTTCGCACCCTTTTTTAATTTTATTAACAACAATTAAAAATATTTTGAAAATCACAAATAAATAAATCACTACTCCATTCACCATTTTTGGTTGTAACATTCTGCTTTCGCAGGTCTGGGTACACTATATATTTTTACGCGCGAAGTGAGGTTAACACAACTTCCAAAGATGGTGGAAAAATCATTTAGAATTACAGTAGTAACATTCCCAACGGTGGGATTTGAACTGAGTTTCTCATGCTTCATTACCAATATGTTATTTACTTTATCATTATCGGTATCTTGGTTAGATTTCGTTTCGCCCACCCGTTGAATTCATTAATGATGTATAAATAAAATCATATTATCACATGATTAGAAAATCGGTTAAACTGTTTATCATGCGTGAAATGATGTTTACTACATCATCGTATTTGGTATGTAGCATGCACGCAGCGAGAGCTACTGTAACATTATCGTACATCGTACCCCGGTGAGTTTATGAAACGTTAGTTTATTAAATTTTCCTGTTTGCTTTAGGCGGGCGTCATGTTACAAATTCCGATTCGCTCGTGCGAAACTGACACACAGACATATATTTGAAATATTTACTCTTTGCAAGGAAGCGACAAACGCCGAGCACAGCTTTGCACACGAGTACACTCACCAGCAATACAACCATCCAGGAAATTTGTTTCTGTTGGTGAGGGAGTTTGATAATATTATTTGTTTTGTGTGTTCGTGACAATTTGATATCTTATTATTTAGAATTTATTGTCCTCCAGTGGTTTCATTTTAATTAATTACTCTTTTTCATTAATATCATCATCTAATTTAATTTAATTAATGTTACTAGTGCTTGGCATTTATGTATACTTTTAGTTTTAATAACTTTTGTAGAATTCGGAATATAGACTTCTGGCCAGTTCACATCTATAAGTTTTAATTTTACATTTTGCGGGGAAAGTTCATTATTAATACTGTTTAAGTATATGATTGACGAATTTGTATACTATTTTTACCTCCCGCATACCTGTAGGTAAGGGAGGAATTATTTTGGTCAAAAAATTTGGTAGTGAGTCTTCAATGAATAAGCACTATTTAGGGTCCCTACAGTACGATTTTACTATTTTCTCCATGATGTCTGGATGTATGTGTTATGTGCGTGTGTTAGTTTTGGAGTTAATAAAAAAAATTAAATTTCATAAATCTTGCATTCTATGTACACTAGAAACACTCAAAATTTTTATATTTTTTATGAAATGTGACACATGTCATTATGATTGTGAAGCTGTTTTCTTAGTGAAATATATGTATGTCAAAAAATTAAAGAAATATACGAAAGAAAATTTAATTTCTTAAATATAAATAGAAAATTAACAAATAAAAAGATTACTATTTTGTACCGTTTAAGAGTATTGGGTGGGAAGTTGTGTGCTGCTACATCAGATTTTTTAATTAGTTTATTTCTCGTAAAATAAATTGTAAAATTCTAAAGCTTTTTTCTAGTAGTCAACCCAATGGTCAAGATTGAATCCTGTAAGGCATGTAAAAAGTTGTGTAATCATAATTTTCTTCCTTTTGCCTCGTTTTGCTTCTACTAATGATGATAACTTAGTTATCGAAATACTTATTTAGATATTTTCTTTATTACTTTAAGGGGTTTAAGGGTTAGAATTAATATTTTAGAATTATATCTCGTATTTTTCTAATATGAGTAAAGTACATACTTTGAAAGCAGACACTAGCGGCCTTCGAAGCCACAAATTCCAGTGACGCATGACAATTTGTCGATCTATACAGGGCCTACCAATCGCTAGTATGCCATGAGCTTACAGTGTACAAGAAAAGTAAAAATGTGTATTAGATGTTTTCTTGTCACATTTAAGAAACACTGCCAGAACACAGTAATACGAAAAAAAAAGTATATATTTTCCTTCGTGATTCACATCTGTAGTTGTAGAGCTCGAACATCCAGAAGAAACCTTTTGTGTCTTGAATGAATTTTTTGGTAAATTATTAACCAGGATGTGAAACAAACAAAGAAAATTACACTGAACAACTAATATTTTCATTACACTTTTAAAGTAATTATTGTAATTTTAATAGCAAGGCCATATGACTGGGTTATCTCAATTTATTAAGTTCTTATGAGTGTGTGGATGGATCGATGATTATTCCGATGTACAATAAGTCATGAACACGAAAATATAGAGTAACGAAATTTTATTACTATAAGTTTCATAACAATGCGTAGAATTAAATTGGTTTAGATATAATTTCAAAACCGAAAGTTCATAGCGTAATCTCCATCGTCACTCAGAGAAAGATGAATCTTGTAGTCCTTTGAGATGAGAGACAGGTAAAAAAATATTCAATGAAAGATGTTAGCAATAATTTTTGTAATAAAAAAAAGGTTACTTTCAATTTTCTTGTATCTGCATTAAATATTGTGGAAAACTGAACAAATAAATAAAACATCTACTCTATATTTCAAATGTATGCCAAATGTAATTATTATAAGGTTACTGATGGCAATATGCCCATCTTAAAATTTATATATGTTTTTTTTTTTAATTCTAGACTAATAAACCATAAATCAATGATAAAGTGTAACATGTTTACTTTTAATAAATAATTTCACGGAGGGATAAGTTGGTTTCAAATATATATTTTAGCGTAACGAGAGAAAAATTTTCGCCGAGGCCGCTTGCGGCCGAGGTAGGACAATCTCGAGGGCGATAGAGGATTTCGCGTATAAGGTGTACACACTATTTTTTGTGCAACCGAAAAAAATATGTAATTACAAATTTTATTAATTTTAAACAATTTTATTGTAAATAGAAAGTTGGCATTTAAAGTGTCAAAATGATTGTTTTGTACCCTATTTCGCGGCCGTTGTTATGTTAGCGGCCGCGAAATAGGGTACAAAACAATAATTTTGAATTTCGAAGCCGTTACCATAACAACAGCCGCGAAATTCAATTTCGCGGTTTGTATTACGGCTGCGAAGTGCTTATTTCGCGTCCGGTTGCACAAAAAATAGTAAAAGTAAATGAACAATAATAAATTTTATTCACCTAGTGAACTCAAAAAAAAATCTCTTGTCGTACTTTGTTAGTTTAATACACTTCTTATGAATATATTGCTCACAAACTGAACAAAGTCACATATCAGCACATCATCTTTGCAAATTGAGTAAAATCAACTTTCCCTTATAATTTTTTTTTGTTTCGATTTCTTGCTTTACAAGTCATTCCTACAAAATTTTGATGAATTAAAACCACATGTTAGCAATCTACCCATAGTCATGGTGCCATCACTGTGGGCACTTCGGATTAGGTTAGATTAAATCAATTAATTATTAAATTATTACAATAAATCAATTATTTTTTATGGCAGCATGAGCTGCAATACCAATTGTATCCTATATAAAATTTTGTTAATTAATCTAACATTTGTAAAGTATTTATCTTAAAAAAAATACGCAAAATTACAGTCACAAACAACACTGATATCAGATTTTTAATAAAGGCGTTTATACACAGATATTTAGTGCGATTTTTTTTTCAGCTGCAGAGTATAGTGTCTTTCAAGACGAAACAATTTTTCGAGCCATTACTAATACATATCTTGCGACTAATAATCGAATTATGGTCCTTGGCCATATTATGCTTATATTTGGCCCAATTCTCTAAATCAGTAGTTAACTTTTAACCACTTGCTAATATTTTTGACAAATAGAAACTAATGTTACAAGTGACAATTTAATTTTTTCTTGTGTGTTCAGAATTTTCATCGGATTAAAATCTTAGCAAGTGGTTAAAAATTAACAATTGTCTTCAATTACTTTATAATAATATTCATAATGAGTAGTACACTAAGCATGAATCAGGTTCATCTTGGCATATGTGCAATAGTGCATTCAGTCGACTATCACCGGTAGATTGCACATGCAAAACAAATCAACTGTCAATAGTTTCCCCGAACAGAGCAAATCTACGTAACTGATCGGCTTAATCTCCGATCCACTACCACCGCCACTAATACGATTATCCTCTTCATGCTCATGTAAACGTAGTAACAGTTCAAACGGAACGAGAATACTCCCGATTTGGGGATGAAATGAAATGCTGATGTTTAATAAATTAACGATGTTATGAGGTTTTTACGCAAACACTTGTGTGGATATTTCCTGAAATGTAAATGCGAAATAAGCGGCATGTAATGATGCTTTTAAGTTTGAAATCGTTCGACGGTTCAATGCTAAATGCTCGTTATTCACGGTGGAGAATGAAAAGACTGTTTGCTGGATTTAATGACTCTGGGGAGCCGTAATTACGCCTGATTTTCTGTTTGAAAATTTCTTGAAAGATATCAATTTATTTATTCATAAGTTCTGTGTCAGTGACTGGAATCAAATTCGGTTTAGTGATGGCCTTGCTATTAAATATTTATAAGCGAACGAACGGAAGGAGGTTGTTTTTTTTTTGCGCGCTACGCTCGACTTTATATATTTGTTTCCGCTTATATATTTCACTTCCAATTATTGTTATTCTTGCTTATCATAAAACCTAAAAAGGTCTAAAACTGATATGAGTAAATGTAAATAAATAAATATATCATCACGCTAATTTAACTATTTATGGTTTAGACAGCTTTGTTATGTTGAGTGCTTTGGATGCAGTTGCTCGAAACGTGAATATATATATCTACAAAATTGAATCTTAATAGTAATTGGAATTTAGACAGGAAATAATCAAAACTCAAATGATCATTTGCCGACATTTCGGAAATTTATACTTCCATTATCAAAACTGAATATAATAGTTATTTACTTTACAAGTGGGCAAAGTAAGGAAATACCCACGAGAGAAATTTTGACTCACGAAGCCGAAGGCTGAGTGAGATAATTTTATCGAGTGGGTTATTCCACTTTGCCCACGTGTGAAGTATAACGTTTTATCCAACACTTCTTAATAAATGAAAAATTTATTAAAGAAATATTATTTGACAGTGACATATGCTTTAAATTTTTAAATTAAAATGTCAATCGAAGTATTTACCAAAGTGTTGTGTGTTATTACTGTTATAAATAAAAAAATACTCACTAGTGGCTTTCCTCAAAATTATACCCAAGATGGATAATCTGTTACTTTGCTTGTTTAAAATCGCCATAGTTATAGAGCATTTATTAAGAGGTGTTGGATAAAATATTTTTGTTACAATATGTAAATTACAAAATTTAAACAAAAAGTTAGTGGTACATACCTTCGAAAAATCACATAATTTACATTTAAAATGTTTTTTTTTTATGCAGAAATACATATGATAAATTATGAACAAACGCGTAAAATCAAGATCAAACAGGAAATATTTTTACAGGTGTAAATTTTAGATGAGCTATTGAATGTCTGAACCAATTAATTAATAACCAGTGAAACCACACAGATGGAGATAAAACCAAACAGTAGGAAGAAGAATCAGCCACCATGTTTATGTTGCTTTTTTAAAGCAACCAATCAGTTTTGCTGGCTAACTAATTACTTTAGAGAAAAAATAAATACACAGGCTTATATAGCAAGGAGGGGAATAAAATTTTATGGTTGGTAATAGTATATTACTTACCGTGAACTGTAAGTGATAGTTTTTAGGTCGAGAATGTAGTTTGGGATGTCGAGACCCGTAGGGTCGAGATTTCCTAAACATTCGAGGCCTAAAAAATCACTTACAGTTCGAGGTTAGTAAGTTATTTTTTGCAATACCTGCGTAAATATAAGAAAAGGAAAAATAGGTATCAAAATTAACAGCTGACAGTTTGAGGTTAAAAATAAAATTTGAATGATATACATTTACTTACCGTCCACCATGAACGGTAAGTTTCACTTACCATCCACCGTGGTCGATAAGTAAATGATGTAACCATGAAAACCAATTGTGCAATAAAAGTTCCACTTACTGTGTTTAAATTTTGTTATTAATTAAAACAGGTATTGCAAAAAATAAATTATTAGAGGGTGGCAAGGCGGGGGGATGAAAGTTATATTTTTTTAAACGGAAAGGGGTGCATTTTTTTATTGAAATAGCCAGCTTTTCAACGATGTAACATGTTCCTATACTTAAAATTAAACTTAAGCTCACGAAGTTCAAAGAAACATTAACATTTTTAATATGGAAAATATAACTTGAAGTAATTTTGGATTAATTAAATAAATAATTAATAAAGGTTGATCTTTGCGAAAACGCATACCAGCGAATACTGCGTGCCGTTGTCACACCACCGAAAACGAGGTTCCGAGACGACATATAACCTCAGCAGTTGAGACCGCTTAATAATAATAATAATAATAATAATAATAAAGGATGACACATTGCTCTGCTAAGAATTCTCCAATCATTAAATGCGCTCACCTATCGCATATAATTAAATAATGATCAGCTCAAATTTAAATAGTTTCAGTAAAACGGTATACGTATAAATATTAGATTTACTCAAAATTTTGTTAGTTGTTTAGTCCCAATTCATAATGAGCATAAGCATAAGAACTACATAAGAAAATACATAAACGTAAAATTGAGCTAATGGTTTTCAATGGCCGTGTTCACAATGCCGTTATGTATTTCTTACGTTTATGTAGGTACATAAGACCATCCGTAAGAAAAACGTAAAGTTGGAATCGGTTCAACTTTACGTAATAATTACGTATGTTTAGGAACATTGCGCATGCGTTTCATTTTGTTAATAAACGTCAACCATTAATTGAGTATTTCAGACCAAATAAAATATATGTAAAATTGATTAAAAGAATGTTTAATATTTAATGCATTGTTTACGCATTTGTTTCGGTCATTTGACTGTACGACAAAAACATAAATTTTATAAAGTTACTCAGTTTTAACAATAATAATACAATGGCAATATCGTTCGTCTTCTATAAAAATAACAATTAATACCATGAGTTACTTAAGTTTTAATAATAAAGCAAAGGCGGCAAAATTGTTTTCTGACTCTGACATTTTATAACAAATATTAAGAAATGACAGCTAGCACATCCAACAAGAAAACAAGATTAAACCCTATACACTACCAACGTAATATTCTAAAATAACTAAATTTCATTATTTATGTTTATGTTCATTGTGAACATACGTAATTTTATTACGTTTTATGTTATGTAGTTCTTATGCTTATGCTCATTATGAATTGGGACTTAGTTTTTGGTTCATTAAATAAATAATTAATAAAGGTTGACACAGTGCTACAAACCTTCCAGTCATTAATTGCGCTCAACTATTGTATCCATTATCCGCATCTAATTAAATAATTATCCGCTCAAACTTAAACAGTAAATATTAGATTTCCTCTGCGGTTAAAGTCCACCGCTCTGTATCAATCCCTAGTTCGGAAATACGCTCCCCAGTTTCCTGGGCGTGGTCGTTGCAGCCCGCGTTGCACGTGTGCTGTCCGGGCGCGCGCCTTGGGCGTTCGTTGCCCTCGCCGGCAACACTAGGCCACCATCACAGCACATACCGCACATCTACCAAGCAAAGCGCTCTCTTCCTATCTCTTCGTTCTCTTTCTCCTCTCCTCGTGCGCTGAGCCGCGAACAAAGAGAGATAACTTCGCGAGAGCACAGCCTGCTAGGATGTTAGAACGCGAACGTGCGCTACGAGTTGTTTTGGTCGTCGTCCTTTTGCCTTGTGCAGGATTTCCTGGACACAGCTCGTGAAATGTGCTCTTCGATGTTCTGTTTTCTTGGTTTCTTATTTATTGGTGGTGGCGAGATGTGGATGTTTTAATCTTGAAATATAGGAAATTGACATTTTCTGCTTTTAGTTTATTGTTCTTTAAGATAATTTATTGCTTATGTAACTAAGGTACTGGAGATGTATTTCAAAATAATTATAATTGTTCCGCCGGGAATATTTGGCTTGTTTTATACTTGATATTGACATAGGAAGCTACTAATTATACAGCTATTTTGAAAATATGATCATAATTAACCTTACAATATAAATAGAAAAATTTAATTGAAAAACAAAATATTTGTATGTATATTTTTATAACCAAAGCAGAGTTAAAATTTTAGATTTTTATACCCATTATTATGAAAATATAATAAGTTCGAAGTAATTTTCAAGGTTTGCTTCAAAATTTATATTTCGCGAATGATTATCTCAAAATTTCATAACTTGTTAATTATATAAAAGACGTGGGCTAAATAGCTCCGTGGTAACGTGTCGGACTGTGGATCGTGAGATCCTCAGTTCGAATCCCACTGCCGACAGTTACAAATTTAAATTTACCCTTGTGGTTCCCCCTCCACTAACATCTTCTGGGGCTATGATTTGACGGCTGGTAACCGCACTTCATACGCATAAATATATCACTTACCGAGATCTGCGTAAGCAGAGTGCCACACCCACAATGGCAATGGGTAAAAGGCGTGATGATATATTTATTTATTTTTATTTATAAAAGACTTTTGGATTAAACCGTGTATAAAATTTATTAAAATACAAAGTTTCGATTTACTTAACGTAAACCTTCGTCAGGAAAACAAATGAATAACATAAACAAAATAGAAACAGTAAATATTTAATTACCTAAATTAAAATTTATGAAACCATTATTGTTTATGTTATTGACTTGTTTATTTCCTGACCAAGATTTACCTTTAGTAAATCGAAAATTCAAAACGTTTTTTGCACAGAACTTAACCCAAATGTATTTTTTTTTATGTGGAATTAAACGGATCGACGACTGCTACGGTCATTAATTAATGACCAACCAAAATGAAATATATAAATAATGGAAGAAAACAACAAGAGAAAGAATTGAACTATTAAATGTCATTGATCAAACCAGTAGAATGAATAAACTTTAAAAGTTTTTCGACACCTCATTGGAGAGAACTGATGGAAGAGTATTTACAGAGATTTCTGTCGTTGTGATATTTGACACAATGCAGAAGTAGATAATACACAAAAATGCGAGTTTTGCAAACATCGCACATGGGTGCAAGTTCCCGAAGATGAAAATTGAGATGAGTGGCCTTAGTATGACCTATTCTCAAACGCGTAATTACAACATGCTCCTTCCGCGATACAGAAATAGGTAGCTTGCACTTTTGGACGGTAATTTACTAAGTTCTGAAAGTTTTTTAAAACTTAATCATTTGTATTAAAAGTTATGTATATACAATTTTGAGACAATCATTTCTACAATTTTATATTTATAAAAATTTTTTACCCCAAATTATTTTTTATGCAAAACAAATTATTATTATGAAACCTTGAGTAGGGTACAAAAATTGTATATTATTTTGTTTAAAAAACTTATGGTCGGGGGATCATAGCTTATAAGAGTATAATAGATCGTCTTAACAAATCAAGCCAGTTGTCAAGGTTGAATCCAATAAATCATTTTTGTAACAGTTAATTATTATTGGACTTATTATAACTACTAGAATACGAATCACATTCCTGGTTACTGATAATACCCCATTTGTGCATAACCCATATTTTATGGGAATGCCCCCTAAGAAAATTCAACGGTGAGTGGGAAGATATCATGGAAGCTTCACCCATTGCCCTCACATGGCTTCAAAACTGGATTTAGACTTTTTGCTATTTGTAATATGTAACTGCTGACTTATTTGTTTACACAATGTAATTAATGTGCTTGTAATATAATACCATACGATAAATAAATAAATAAATAGAATGAACTATAAAATAGAATAAGAGTTGGAAGGAGAAGACTTAGTAAAAAAGATCAAGCAACAGAGAGTAAGATGGCTTGGACATATATGGAGAGCAAAAGAAAAGGATTGAATTAAATCAGTAGTAGAATGCAGAAGAAGAGGAAGATGCAGACGAGGCAGACCTAGATCAACATGGAAAGGAAGTAGAAGAAGATTTAAATGCAGCAGGAAATAAAAACTGCCAAAGTAAAACTGAAGATAGAAGAAACCTAACTTCAAGGATTTAAAGAAAAGAAACGGAGATTGATTACTCCAGCAAAAGGATCTAGAGAGCTTGATAAGAAGCGATGTTACTCCATAGGGATATTAAACCATCATATATTATATTTATTTTTCATAATTTGGTGAGCAATGTGCAAAAATGACTCAAAAATAAAACTGCAGTACCTTCCTACTTCCAAATACCTAATTACATCGGAATCTTCCCAAAATTACATCTTCCCAGAAATAGAAAAACCCAGAACAATAGCTTACATCACAAGTATTGTCTATTATTATTAGATAATTATAATAACACAGCCATGAGTAACACAGTAACAGTAGAGCATCTTGTTCTCGTCATCTTGCTTCGTTCACCCAAACCGTTCAGTTCAAATCATCTCCGTTGTGCCAAGTGCCACATGCAGTGTTGCCGTTGTTGCATTAGCTCTTAATTACTAAGCTAATTAAATGAATTTGTAATTAATTCACGTGGCCGGCGCAGCGGGACGCCGTAACTGGCGCTCTAACCACTGACATACTGTTATGAGGAGTGTTATGTCCCATGAGAATTGGACCCGAATAATATTCCAATATTATTGTAGATTTGTAACTTTTAGCTAACAATGTACTTAATTACATTTTATGCAACTGTCCCTAAATTCATTTTCATTATGATGATACCATGAGAAGCTATTCCAAATACTTTTATTCCGAGTCTCCCAGGTTGACTTATTGAAACGATGTAACATTTATTTTTGGGTCAACGAACGAATATGAGGTAGACTTGGCCAAAACCGTTCCAACTAACCGCGAAAGCTCAGGCCTGGAAGAGCTTCGGAATTAGTTCTCGAATTGAATTAATCGATGGCTGGCGTTGAACGGTAACCCGCGAAGATTCGCTAAATGTACTTACGATGTTCTGCGGATTCTCTGGAGAAGTTAGAGGAAGTTGTGACGTTTCCGGCCCGGGCCGGGACCTCTGGGTGTCGATTGGGTTGTTGCGAATTGAGGATGAACTAAGAACTAACTTACAGGATCTTAATTGTTGATTAATGTGGTGCTAATTATAGTTATTTGTTATTTAATAGTCCTAGCTTACAGAAGAAGTTCACTGGTGAAGGGACATTTTTCATTTAATACATAATATAGGAATTTACAATGCCGGTTAGTCTTTAGTATGTTATACTTTTTAAAGCAGACTGGACAAGAGCAAAAAGTAGAAAGGTAGCCCAAATTCACATGAGTGCTTGTTTCAAATTTTTCGTTTCAATGTTTTACAAAAGCTGAAAGACATTCAACATTAAATAATAAACTATATAGCTGGCATTTTTTTTTTTTTTTTTGTTTAACGTTAGCTCTGCCTATCTATTTTACTACTAAACTCCATAATTGCTTTATAAAATTGCTTAGTATCCACATAGTCTTTTCTGGAAATATATATATATAGTCAAATACCCCTTTACCGTTAGGTGTAGGAAATAGAAATAGAAATCTAAATTTTCTGCAGTATATGTAGTAATATTTCGATTGACCTTAAAGGATGATATAGCATTTTTTTAAATTTAATCCTATAAAGTTTCGATTGAAAATAAATCTTAAATCCAATAAGTCCTACACAATGCATTCTCTTTGAATTTTGATCAAAATTTTCATAACAAATTAATCGAAAAATGTTGATACGAGCCAACTTATGTGAATTTGGGCTTGTGGATTTGTTTGTAACCAACAAGCGCATGCTTAGTTATTTTTTCAATCTTCAATGAGGTAACTTGGTTGTACAGAAAAAAATACTAACTTCAAGTCGTCTTCAACTTACAAAATTGATCAATCATAATATGTCCATTTGAATTGTATATTTCCACTCAGATGTATGATGAGTTTTTAAATATTAATTATTTGATTTCCAGAACATTAAGATTCGGATATTATAAATTTAATTTATATTTGTATATTTAAGTTTATCAAGTGATAATTAAATACCTCCTTGGTAATATCGTACTGTGGATCATGAGATTCTCAGTTCGAATCTCACTTTAATTACCCTATGCTCTATCCTCCACTAACATCTTTGAGGACCATGAGTTGACGGTTGGTGACCTCACTTCATGTGCAAAAATATATCACTTACCGAGACCTAAGAGAGCAGAGTGCCACACCCAAAATGTGTAAATGGGGTAATGATATTTATTTTCTTATTATTTACAAACACAATACGAAAAATACTAATTATTTTTATATTTTTGTTCTATGAACTAACCTTCTCTATAATCTAGTTAGATTATGACGAAATTAAAGATGATACTAGCCAAGTAGAATTTATAATTGTCTTTTAATTATATCAGACCTTGTACATACATCATATATTTCTCAAGTTTGCGTGTGCGGTGTTCTATTCTTGCTATTCCGTATTATCTTTACTTCAAGTTAACAACAGCATTGTGTGAAAATTGCTATGCTCTGCGCATCACAAACTATCTCACTGTTTATTTACAGAAACAAAAGAAAGTAATTTCACCTTTCATTTGTTCTAAATTTAAATTTTGTATGTGGATCACAATGGTGTATGCATACTATTTTGTCTTTCATTTTCCAATAGTTTTTAATTTACACATTTTTGAGAGTAACACTCTACTTACAATACGAATCGGAATTTAATGTTTTGTTAGGCACCACAACAAAAGCCCTAAACTATGCTTGTTTTATACTATGTTTTCTGTTTCGGTTTTTATTTAGATCACATTATTATAATTGTTATAAAAAAATTTGAAAAAGGAATGAAATAATATTTTTCATAGAATAGTTTGGTGATTAATTTTTTGGGTTACCTAGTAATCCTAGTACCTACATACTGGGCGTACAATTGAAATGTGGAATATAGGGATTTTAATTCTATTTTATTGAAGTTGCTATAAATTTTTACCTATTTACTTTACAGCAAAAGTGTGAGTACAAAAGTTGTTCAAAACTTAAAAATGTGTGCAATAAGGCATTTGGTTACTTAAATATTAGTATTTCACGATATATCAATCAAACTAAAATTAATATTTATTAGAAAAATTGTAACACGGCCATGGAAAATGAAACAAAAACGAAATATATTTGACATTTCAGAAAAAAGATTTAGATTTATTTATTGCAGTATTGAATTATTTTCTGTAGAAATTTCGTAGAAGAATGTAATGATATAATGGCGAATTTTAGAGTATATTTCTTTCTGTTATAATATATAAAAAAAAATTATCCAACACCTCTCAATAAATGCTCTATAACTATGGCGATTTTAAACAAACAAAGTAACAGATTACCCACTAGTGGGTTTAATTTGAGGAGAGTCACTAGTGAGTATTTTTTTATTTATAACAATAATAATAATAACACACAACTCCTTGGTAACTACTTCGATTGACATTTTAATTTAAAAAATTAAAGCATATGTCACTGTCAAATAATATTTCTTTAATAAATTTTTCATTTATTAAGAGGTGTTGGATAAAACGTTATACTTCACACGTGGGCAAAGTGGAATTACCCACATGTTAAAATTATCACACTCAGCCTTCGACTTCGTGTGCTAAAATTTCTCTCGCGGGTAATTCCTTACTTTGCCCACTTGTAAAGTATATAACTATTAACCTGCTTTTGAAATGTCAAATAATTTTCGTTTTTGTCTAATTTTCTATGAACTTGTCACAATTTTTATAACAAATATTGATTTTAACTTCATTGATATATCTTGAAATACTAACAGTTAGGTAACCAAATGGGCCTTATTGCATGCATTTTTAAATTCTGAACAATTTTTGTATTTACAATTTTGCTATAATTGAATAGGTAAAAATTTACAGCAAGATCAAAAAAATAGCATTGAAATCTCCATATTCTACATTTCAAATTCTACACCCGATATATTATACATTTAATGCAGTTATACCAATCTGTGATATTAATGTCAATAAAAACAGTTTAAAAATGAAGTTCATTCTAACATCAATATACGTGCAAGAATAAGTCATTCTAATGCTGTAAATGAGTAATGTATTATTACCATTAATATTTTAATTAAATTTTTATTAAAGTGTGCAGAAAGGTAACTGTAATATTTGGTTGAATACAATACAGTTTGAACTATATTTGATAAAACCTTTCGAGTAGGTACCTATTCAGCACAAATGTTCTCCGAGGGTTTCTCCTGCCTCATAAAAGCAAACAAGAATAGAACGAGAGCAATAAATCAATTTGCACCGATGCGGTTTCATGTTTCATGAATCTCATACGGTACAAAACACATAACACTTGTGCTATATTTTATTTAAATCAACGGTAAATCGATACACCGTGCAATAAAAATTCAAAGCGTATATCCAGGTATTTGTAACGTGTTTCATTTTATCAATTTCCCAAAGGGCTACCTCTAAAATGTACACGAAATTAAAATTTGCATCGTAGTGAATGTGAAAAATAACTGCGATTTATTGTGCGTGGCATGAATGCCGAACAATGTTGGCTGTCTGCCTGATGATACATAATAGATGTAATTTTGCCATGGTTTGTTTGAATAAACTACATATTGTGGTTTTCAACAAATAAATCAATTTAGAAATCGAAATGTTATCTCATTTTGCAACCATTAGCATCAGCGGATTACAATGAATTATTCTATGCGTGCAAACTAAACTGTAAAATCTAGACACATTTTATAGTATTTTTCTTTATTAGCAAGGTAAATCAGTTTTTACTGCTGAATAGAGGAAATGATCGGCGAACCAAATTGGCGTGCCTATCACCTCCTTTACATTTTACTTATTAGTATTACTCGTTTGTAAATCAAAATAAAAATTTAACAAATTATAACCAAATCCTGCCATTTACACACAACTATTTTGTCAAAAATTATTTTATTTAAGACGTTGTTAAAAGTGGCCCTTTTAACGGTTGCTTAGCAAATTAAAAGTGTCATTTTTAACACTAGTGTTACAGGTAATATATTAACGTGTTAAAAGTGATTTTATTGTTACTTTCAACACTTTGTTAACGATTTGTATCAATAAATCAATAAATATAACCCTACCTGTCAAAATATCATTCTACATTTTTTAGAATTTACTAATACACTAGGACAGTGATGGCGAACCTATGACCCGTGAGTCAGACACTGACCCACGCAAGCTTTTTAACTGACCTACGATTGCTTTCATTCAAACACTTATTGCCATTTGCACCGAACACTTAAGAATTTTTAACCCCACTAAAAAAAATTTAAATCGTCAAACCGCGCCCATTTTACCCGTTAAGCCAATTGAATTTAAAAGGTTTTTAGTTTTAAAAATACTCAGTTTAAACTTTTTAAACTTAACTGAAGTGCAAATGGGCATTAGTGGCCCACGAGCTAGTACTAAAAAAAATAAAAACAAAATTTGACCCACGTCTCAAAAAGTTTCGCCATCCCTGCACTAGGAAGATCGTAAATAAAATTTTGTATGATGTACGTATTAAAAGGGATTACTTACTCTTAAAATGTCACTTTTAGCACATATAATAAATAACTATTAAATGATTTCTCATAAGCCTTGTGAGCATTACAGTGGCAACGTGCATTGTTTACCTTGCTTACTTGTAAAATTTTTACACTGCAACTTTCAATTAATAACTTGTAAAGATTCATTTAACCAAGCCCTCTATTGCCTTTGAAAATATAATAGGCTAGTACAAAAATTACAGTGCATAAAAGTTCAGACCCCGGTGTATGAGATGTATTATTAAAAATGGTGTATGTGATTAACCCGCTATATGTAACTAAGCTAAGGTAAAGTAGAAGCACCTGTGCTATTTATCTTCGATTTAAGGCCGTGAGTGCTGTTAAATATTTTACTTCTGGTTGTAGTTCATTTGTACAAATAAATAATTTCCAGAGTTCTTACTCTTCCCAGTTTTCTCCCCTAAAATAAGCTCCCTAAAAAGAAACTAATGTACTAGAACTGTGTACGAGGGTTGGTCAATAACTTCTCTCTTATATCAAAGATAAAATAGAAAATAAATCACAGTACATTATCATGACGAAACTCGAGATCAGGAGGGAAGCCCGTAATGCATTTTTACTTTCTCTAAAATGCAAGAAAAATCGATAACGAAATCTTCACGGAAATACATGTTTTGAGGTCCTCTGCAAGACATCTTCATTGATGGATGTGTGTCCTTGTCTGTATGCTCAATAACTTGAGAACGAAAAAGGAAAGAGTAACGAAACTTTAAAATTGTAAGTTAAACGACAAAGCGCATTAGCAAGTGAGGAACAAAATATTATTTCCTAATTAATTTAATTTTAATAATAAATTATAAATTTGTCCCGCTTTCACCATTCCAATATTTGACAATTCTAAATAAGTATTCTAGCAATGGCACCTGTACTGAAATGAAATGACCTGTATTGAAATACTTACAAAACAAATTCATTTCGCACGATGCTTTGAATGTACCTCATATCCCTAGCAACAACAAACATATAATGCGTAGTTTTCTAAGTGGTCCTAGAAAAAAGATATTCCCGTACTGTTATTTATTGTAACCTAGCAACGACACTAAAATACCGGATTAAAGCACTTTGCGGTTCGAAAACACACCGAAAAGGAATTAGTTTTCGCAGGTCGAAAAAAAAATTTTTTTAATCCTTTTTACCTCCCGCCTACCTCTAGGTAAGGGAGGTATTGTTTTTGGTCAAAAAATTGGGTAGTGAGTTTTCAATGAATAAGCACGATTTAGGGTCCCTACAATACGATTTTACTATTTTCGCGATGATGTCTGTATGTATGTATGTATGTATGTATGTATGTATGTATGTATGTATGTATGTGTGTGTGTGTGTAGTCTGTGGCAATTTTTTCGTCTCGCATAACTCAAATACCATAATACCCAAAAATGCAACTTTGTGAATTATAGCTTCTTATATTTAAATGAAGAGCTGATTAGATTTTGGATGAAATTGGTCAACCGGAAGTAGCAGTTTACTTGAAGCCCTTAACAGTTTTTCGTGAAAAACACGGTTAAATTTCATTTTTCAACTATTTATGATAATTTGAAAGTTGAAGAATATTTAATTTTACATGTATTTTGATTACACTAATTTTATTAATTTTCATTAGATTTAGAGATAATAAAATATAAAGAAATTAGATTTTACAAATCTTGCATTCCTAGTACACCATGGAAACATTTAAAAATTTTCAATTTTTTACGAAATGTGACACATGTCATTGTGTTTGTGAAGCTGTTTTCTTAGTGAATTATATGTCAAAAAATTAAATAAATATAGCAAAGAAAATTAAAATTCTCAAATATAAATAGAAAATTAACAAATAAGACGGTATGTTTCTGTATCAAGTACTATTTTGTATCGTTTAAGAGTAGTATTGGGCGGGAGGTTATGTGCTGACCACATCAGATTTTTTACAATAATTTTTCAAACGAAAGATGAAATAAATTATGAAATCCTGTTCGTTTTCTGTGGAAGTGTAATTTTCTAAAATTTCACCTACTTCTTATTGAGTGAAATCTAATATAAAATTATACTTTGTAGTACAGTATCTTTTCAGTGCATGCTTTTTAAAAAGCGTTTTTTTTTTTCTTTCTACTTCTTATATGACATATGACAAGGTCGTTGAATATTCAAGGGCAAATATTGATATGAAGAAATTTGATGCATTACAGAGCCTGATAAAATTACGCAATTCGTTATATTTTCTAGCGGGGGTTCATATCGGTTAGTCGAATATGAATCCATGCCCATATGAAGAAGAACGTATAAAGGGTTTATTATTTGATTATTCTCTCACAGGAAGTGCAAATCTGATTTCATTTGGCAGTCTTCTGTCTTTGTACTTGTATAATGCGCAGATCCTGTCATCATCGCTGAGTTAAGATATTTATAAACACAGTTCGCGCTCTGCATCTCTATACACAGTTGTTGACGCACGCAATTAGTCAAGTTATTAATTATTTCAAGTGCAGCGAGCTTTATTCATGTCTAGTTATTTATTGCGTGTTGTCGGAAATATAATAATGTCTGCATTGTGATATCTGTCGCGGATGGATGCACTAAATATTATTAAAATATGAATTTTGTTTTCCTGGTTACGAAAATAATCATTTTATAGTTGGCGAACATGAATTGAAATTTATTTGTTTTGGAAAAAGAAAACGATAAATTAGGTAGATATCGATAATAATAACTGTATTGTATAGTTATTATTTGATTATGTAATAATAATTGCTTTTTTATTGCAAATTTTATTATTATATACCTATGCAAGACAGTTTATCGTAATCTTTGTTTCAGTATTTTAGAAAATAAGCCTTGAAACATACAATATTATTTAAATCAGTAATTATATTTAATATTTGAAAAATTCCATATTATTGTTCATAGGAAAATTTCAATTTATAAACGGTTGAAAAAAATAGAAAAATGTTTGAAATAAAAATGTTATTCTCCATCTTTCTGAATACAATAAAGTTTACTGAGATATGAAAAAATAGTGAAACCTTTTTCTACTGACCTCCAAACGTGCTATCTGTTCATAATTCACTACCGAAAATTTTGACCCATCACAAAAACTTCCTTACATATTTGTGCGGGAGGTTAAATTCTGATGTGGCAGCACATAACCTCCCACAATTTGTTTGTGACACAAACTACAGAAAAAAATTCAAATAAAAATTGCATATTTAAAAATATAACAAAATTAACTCTAAATCAATTACTTAACTGAGATATGCCCAAAAACCTCATAGACTGTCAAGTAAACTATCACTTCCGGTTGATGAATTGCTATTAAACACCCAATTAAAAATGATATTGTCATTAAATTTTGAGTAATCGTGGTCGAAAAAATTTTCACACAGAAATTTTTGACCCAATTAACCTTTGCAAATGTGTGCTAGAGATAAAAAAATAAATATTACGTATTTATAAAGCTATAAAAAAGTGTTATTTAAATCCTTTTATGACTAGACTATATTATTTGCTTGCAGGAGTCCCTTTGAAATACAATTTTAATTTTAAGAATTAAGAAACATTTAAAACTAAATTAATATTAAAACATTGTGCCATGAGTAAGTGACTATTTATATTTCGCTGTTCTTTTATGTATTTCATTGTCGATCTTATTATGGTTTCACATTTCAATGACATCTCTTACGTGGGCGTTAATTGTTCTGTAAATAAAATATCGAGTACCTACGTGTGAATTGTAATATCAAATATTAATTTTTATCAATGCCGCTGCTACTATTCAGAAATTATTTGTGGTAATTACGAATTTTTCGCAGCTAAAAATAAGTACAGTACAAACCGAATCAATTATTATGATTTGAGCGCAAAAGTCAATAAAAGAATATTTAAATTAGAATCACAAAAATTAGATTATCTACAGCAGGGGTGGGCAACCTCCGGCCCGCGGGCCAACTCCGGCCCGCGTAAAGTTCCAATCCGGCCCGCGAGATCTTTAGAAGAAATAATAAATAAATATTTTCAAAAACTAAAATTTTAAATTAGGTTAGTACCCAACATAGAGAAAAAGGGGAGATTTACAATTTAATTTTCGATATAATTCGTCTAGTTTAAATTAAGAAATAAATGTAGTACTTAGTTAATTTTATTTTATTATTGTGTTTATATTTTCAGAAAAAAATTATAATTAACAAAATGTGTCAATTAACAACTACGGCCCGCGTACGAAACGTAAATCTTATTCTGGCCCCTGTTATACCAAAGGTTGCCCACCCCTGATCTACAGCATTATGCAGCTGAAAATAACAAAGTAAAAAAAATATTTGTTATAATTAGAATGTTCCATAGTTCTAAAACAACGCCAAATTGTAATTTACATACCAAGTTAACGCATAATGTTTGTAAAATATTTTAATTTTTTTAAGTACAAAATTTATTAATTAATACATTCTATACATAAAAGTGAAATTGTTTTTAATTGTCAGAGTTGCAAAGTCATATTATAATTCGTGTATTGTTTCAGAAATAATTAATTAATTTTATTAAATTACAAAATTTACATTTAATAATATGGTTTAATCTTTTACAAACGTTAACTTAATACGATTGTTGATTGTGTTTCTCTGCTATGGAATGCATCCCGGGCAAAAATTATTGCCAATATTGTGAACCAAATTCATTAAAATTACTTTAAAATTAATTTCATTCATTATATCAATATTTTATTCTATTATTATGCAGAAGTATGTTCTGCAAACTATTCTTTTTACTACAAATATAGTTTAGTTTATTTTAAATGCTTTAGAAACAGGAGTGTTTTTTCCGAAATTTCCCGTACGCTTTTCTGTGCCACATTAATGTATGAGTACAAAGTTTGTTATTTATTACGTTTTAACATATTTAACGGCGAAATTACCTTTATTATTATTAATTTATTACAATAAAACTTTGGCCCTGACAAATATTTTTAAACAAATAGTTTTTTTTATTTTTAATTAAATTCAGGAAAAAATCAACCGAATATAATTCGTGCCAAGAATTTATTTCGTAAAATCCTCATATTTCTTGCGTAAAAACGGCAACTCATATAAAAATGTAATTTTTACACTTGGGTGTCTGTTTATAAGCAACAATATACTATAAAACCTCTAACTATGATAACATAGGGGTAAATAGCTCCATGGTAACGTATCGGACTGTGGATCGTGAGATCCTCAGTTCAAATCCCACAGCCGACAGTTCCCAATTTAAATTTACCCCTGTGGTTTCCCCTCCACTAACAACTTCGGGGGCTATGACTTGACGGTTGGTAACCGCATTTCATACGCAAAAATATATCACCTACTGAGATCTGCGTAAGCAGAGTGCCACACTCACAATGGGTAAAAGGCGTGATGATATATTTATTTATTTATTTATTTATTAACTATGATAACGACTGGGAATGAGCTTGCAGTACAACAAATAAGTTTAAAACAAGATCCAAAAGATGTTCAATTTCACCCAGAGCTCAGTATGAATTCTTATCATTTTATGTAAAGTAAACTGCACCGTCAGTTTCTCCGCTATCTCACCAACATTCCCTTTATCAGTTCCAACGTCTCCACATGTGACGATATTGTGTCGATATGAAACGACACACGAGTTACCCTCACCCTCCAAAGTGAAACTGAATCAATCTGTTACCCCCGGGCAATCTCACGTTTAGTCTGTGTCTTCACCCCCGAGGAATCGTGTCTCCCCATTCGCGACCATATTTAGTTGAATACTTCAATTTATGATATTGGTTTTGATCATAAATCAAGTGAACAATGTACTTATAGTATTTCCTAGTAGATTTGGTTAGTGGAGGGTGCTTTTCTAAGGGTGCATTAGAATTTAATTAGGAGTGAAATATTGGGCTTTATTGAAGCAAAAGAGAAGAAAGACAGTGACGTATAGTTGTCCAATAAGTAGTACATTAGTTTACTGAACAAGAATGTTTTAATTGTATTAACGATATAACTTACCATTTAGTAGAGTAATGGCATTGTGATGAATAGCACTTCTGAAGTTCTTAATGAGTCTGGTATAAATACTCCATTGAAATTTGAACCTGAAATGTACAATATACAGATTGTTAATTAGCATTACAGAGGAAACTAAATAATATACGAATATGTATATACCGGGTGCAGAATTGAAATGTGCCGTATTGTGATTTCAATGCAATTTTTTTATATTGCTGAACATTTTTACCTATTCACTTTACAGCAACAGTATAAATACAAAATTTGTTCAGAATATCAATTAAATTAAAATCAATATTTATTAGGAAAATTGTAACACATTTGTAGACATTTCATAATACTGTTTTAGATGTAATAATGTAAGCTTTTTGATTGAAATTAAAATCAAAACAATTTCTGGGTTCTCTAGTTTATCCGAGCTTGGAAACACCATCCATAATAAATAATAATTTTAATTTGATTGATATATCGTGAAATGCTAACATTTAGGTAATCAATTTTTAAATTCTAAACAATTTTTGTATTTACACTTTTGCTATAATGCTGTAGGTTTATATTCGCCAATAAATTATCAATCTTTTGATTTCTTAAAAGTAATTATCCGGGAGACCGCAAGGGCTGACTCTGAAAATGAATTAACGGATTGTACTCTGCTCCAATTTCGGAAGATGGCAGAAAAATAAAGTTTGGTTCCACAGAAAAGTCTATACACTATATTGTGCACAATCAGTTAGTAATAATCAAATAAAAACTGATTTTGTAGGTTGGAAAGTAAAAAGTTTTAATAATTGATTTTCCATCTTTTTAAAAGTTTGAAATTGATATATTACTTACTGATAGTAAATAAATTATGCTTTTATACGTGTTATGTACGTATTTTTTTTATGCTTTAATATATTCGAAAGAAATAAACATTAAAGTTATTTTGACAAATGCGAAAATTTTTTTATCATGTTGGTCCAAAAACATGTTAATTTAACAATTTTTCTTGATGAAAATTCGGAATCACAAATTAAGTAATTCACTCAATAACTTGAAATATTTCAATATCCCACATCGGCAGTTTACAATAATTTAGTCAGAAAGTACAAATACTATATGTACAATAATATGGGGTAAATAGCTCCGTGGTAACGTATAAGACTGTGGATTATAAGATCCTCGGTTTGAACTTCACAGCCGACAAATTTTCGAAAATTTTCACCACAAAAAATTATCCCTGTGGCTCCTCCACCACTGCCATCCTTGGACGCCGTGATTTGACGGCTGGTAACCAGAGCTGGGCTAAGTACTTAGTGAATGTACTCGAGTATTGAGTACGAGTACTTATAATATAAAGCAGCACTCTTGATTATTTTTCTTGAATATTAGAAAAATCGTTCTGCGCTGAGAGTACAAAAAGTTCTCAATACTCATAGAGTACTTATGACGTCATTATAGTATATGTGAGTAATTTTATTCAAATGTTTGTCAATACAATAATAAATATTTCACTGTGGTTTGATATATAGCCTGAATTGTTACTAATTTGAGTAAATTAAGCTTTGTAAATAAGAATGTATTTGACTTGCAAATTACGGTTATAATTAACTTAATGATTATACATTCGTCTTCAGCTCGTGTACAAATGTCCTCTTAAAGAAAATAATTCATTATATTTTTCTGCAAATTCTTACTTGATCGTTGTACTCGTACTTTGAAACAAACATAGAGTATAGGTACTTGAAGTACTCATAATCCTAAAAATACTCTGAGTATTTAAAAGTATTTTGAATACTTTTAATGTACTTAGAGTACCATTTGTAGTATTGAGTACGAGTATTATAGAAAAAATTTTTAGAGTATGAGTATAAGTATTGATATTTTACATGTACTCAAGTATGAGTACGGAGTACCAAATTTGTACTTTGAGTAGTACTTTAGGGTAATGCACTCTAGTACTGCCCAGCTCTGCTGGTAACCACACTTTATCATAATACCGAGATAAGCTTTGAGCAGAGTTCCACACCCAGAAATGGGTATATGGCGCGAATATATATTTATTTATTTACAATAATGTAATAAAATGTTTCTTCGACATGAGTTCAGCAAAAATATATAATTTAGAAATATGTAAATTTGTTTTAAAAAATATATCAAAAGAACAAAGACGTGTCTCTAATCCATTACATTCATTGTTAATATTTTAACTTTCTGTATCTTTTGAAGAAAATTATTTCATTATAGTTTATTTTTCTTTTCTTATGATAAGAATGAATATAAAATTTATTTCAATAAATTGAAAAAGTTTTCAGAATTCAGTAATAAATGAAAAGTTTATGTTGTTTACTTTTACTAAATTTAAATAAATGTTATTAATGTTATAAAATTTGAAAACTAAAATTTTTTATTTATTAAAATTTATTTGTTTAAAAGAAAAATCTCGGTAACAAAAGATTTATAAAATAATAACAAAATTATGAAAAGCATTTGAATAGAAATTTTATTATAAATTTATGGCGAACGCCTATAATTTGAATGGATTGTAGGCATAAGTTGTGAATGTTGATTATCCTCTGCGTGTTTGAATTCATAAACGTGGAAATTTTAATAAAGATTTTCCAATTATTACAATATAATGCAGAAAATTCTTAATGCTTCAATAATAATATTTACTAAACTTCTATTGTCTGGCTCGTTTACTGCTGCAACATTCATGAAATTGCTTCGACATATTTTTTACAGTTTTGTAAATATAAATAAAAAATTTCAATTATGTAACAAAATACCGTACGACAAACAACTAAATATATTTTGCCGCAAAAATATTTTCACTAAAAAAATTGATTGTGTACGAACTGCATTAGAATAAGAGTAAGAAAAGCTAAAGTTTCCTCATCATTAAAGCATACCGTAATTCAACAATATTATTTTACATAACATCTCCTAGTTTAACATCCAAACAATGACGTTTATTATAGTGCAAAATTCTCAAGTAAAATAACGCTAATCTTGGCTCGAAGTTGGCGCAGTACTGCAAACAAACGACGAGCTCAGCCGGAGTTGATTTTCATTTTCTGTGTGAATATGCACGAAACAAAAGACGCACGCTCATCTCGCGTCTGATAATGTCAGCGCGTCACATTATTTCTGTGTACACCTTCAGGAAATGGAATACGAAGTATTGTATACGTATTTTGCAGTAGCATAAGGGTGATTTTTGTACGAGTTGTAGTTTTGTTTAGGTTGAGTGTACTTGTCGCTTGTCGGTCAGATCGGGTGGCAGGTTCGTTTTCAGCCATGTTGCTGTTTTTCTGAATGTCTGTTTCCGACGGGAGGAAAGAAATTTCAGTTTTTTAAATATATTTTATACTTGTTTATTTCGTTAACTGTTTTAATTAATTTTGTGTACTTGACAAGGAAATGTTGCGTTTTCAATGCATTTGTAAAAGTATAATTATAAAGAAATACAACAAGTACAATCTGGGGTCGCAGTTGTATTTTTTTTTCTGAATTAGTTCTTTTGATATAGGTATGAGAAAAATAGAATCAATAAGTTATACACAAGTTAATCACCCCTAAAACAGCGTTTATGCTGATGGTTATTAAAGTATTTTTTCTATGAAAATTAAGATAATTGCTTGTTGTATGTTTGTTATTGCTACGGACAGCACAGAGTACATTGTAAATACTTTTTATATCTAACGGTAACCATAAACAACGTGCAGTATAATTTCGTATCTAACAGTTCTGTTAAAAACGATGATGTTTGATAAACTTTTCGCCAATCCATAAACAATTTATATACCACCTCATATTTTTTTCGAAATTCCCGATAATAAATTTCCAGACATTACTTTCGAAGTTTTTATAATATATAGGGGTGTTAAATTAAGAATTTTTCGTTATCACTTTCCATTTTTATTTCATAAAATCTTGAAACAACATTTATGAAAAGTAATAATGTTTAATTTTTATTTTGTAGCTAGTTTAGAATATTCATTTCTCATACTAAAGTAGTGAAATGAAGATATCTTCAATATTAAAATATAAATTAAAATCATAAACCATTTCAATAATTTAATTATTCAGTGATAAATAAAATAGTATTTTACGACGACCACTACGAAAAGTACATAAATTCAAACGCTAAACTATTACTGAAATTTGGTTCACTAGCAATGTGTGATATGAAAGCTCATTAGCCAATCAGAGCGAACTAACCTAAAAATTTGTATTTAAAAATTTGACAGTTGCAAACAATTTGCTGAAATTACACGGATAAAGAAGGTTGGACCCTGATTTATTAGATTTTAACATAATTTTTGGTGAATTCTGATAGCAATGATGTTAACATAATCTGTTTTAATATTTTTATGTAAATTTTATATTTTTTTTTTACTTAATTGTGGTCGTCGGAAAAGTAACTAAACAATACGTGCTGAAAAGGTATTTCACACTCGTGTTGAATATCCAACTTTCAGCACTAGTTATACAATATACTGCCGTTCTATCTAACACTTTTTCCGTATCTTCTTTCCAATTGATTCTCTTCTATTGTACATACATTTCAGCGTATAGATGAATCAAGGGAAATGTCATCGAAAATCTAGTATGTATTGTTCAACCATTCACAATAAAAGTAAAGTAATTGTCAAATCAAGTGATAAACAAGGAAACTTTTAATTTAAGTAATATCGGTGCTATCAAATTGTTCCATTATTCATAATCAGAATATCAGGATCAGACTAATAATTCTAAAATGATTATAACTGTATTAATTTGTAAACTGATTTATAAATTAACAAGTTGCTAATAGTTCGGTTTCTTTGAACACGTGTAATTTACTTACTTACAATGACGTTTCCATTTAAAATCCTGTTCCATTATTAATGAAACATACTGTGATTGTGTTAATTCATTCATATTTCCACCGTGGCGGTAAATTGAAGTTAAATAGCGTAAAGCTAAAATTAGTCGTGTGCTCGTGGTAGATAAAAGTAAAATATTGTTCATTACGCGAGTGCTAGAACTAATTGAAGTGAAATTTTTTTTCAATACAATTATTATGTGTGTACTTTCGCTGTACATAGTCATTATATAATTAAAAAGATTATATAGTTTTAGTAATATTAGGTTTTTATTATTGGTATTTGCTAAAGTACTTTGAAAAGAAATTTAATTTTCATCCTGTTGTATGAAATATAAAAAGATAAATGAGAAATTTGAGGAATGTTTTACTAGATATGTATTATTAATTATCTGCCAGCGACATCAAAATCAATAATGTGCTGACAATTTTCAGGTGTAAATTGGCTTCGAGTTTCGTTGTGTGACAAATTGTTGAACTGAATATAACAAACAAGTTGTCCTTCGAAATAAAAATATACACAAATATATTTATGTTGCATTGTAAATAAATATATCTAATCGAAATTACGATCGGTGAATCAAAGGGTTTATTGAATTAATTTGATTGGCGTCATTTCTTTCAAAATACTGTGACTGGTACAGTTACCAGTTTTAAATTATTTATGGTTCACCTTACGATTCAGGTTTTCATTGGTTTTATACCATCGCAATACTGGGTTTAAAAAAACAAGAAAACACTCTAGGTATATCTTATTTAAAAAAATAGATGGCGCACCACAGCAGCTGAATGGGTTCTGTGATCAAATTATGATTTTCTTGTACGATATAAGACAAGAAAGAATAAAATTTCTTTATTTTTTAAATCGATAAATTATTTTTTGTTTACGAGAAATTAATTGTTAAGAATTAAGAGACGTGATACGTGACGTAGTTTTGGTGAAAGATACAGAGACATATTTGGACAGAAAGAGATAGGTACAAATGTTACTTTGCGCTGCATTTTTATTATATAGGTTATATTACCTGATATCTGACATACTTCAGTTTCATAGCGTTTCGACCTACCTCAATATATATGCTACCTCCAATGACATCATTAACTCTTTGATTACCTCCACCAAAAGTACGTCATGTCAAGGCGTGAGTTGAATTTTTTGAATTTCAAATTAAAAAAAAAATCACGACACTGCAACAAGAGTAATTTATTTCAAAGCAACCATGTTTGACTGGAAGATATGGCCTAAAGAAAAAAAAAATCTCGATTAGTATTTGGTAAGATAAAGTGCTGAATGCAGTGAATTTATTAAAATTATTAGTCATTATTCATTATCAAGGTAATGAAATAAAATCAAAATTTATCAATATACACTGCAATAGTTCTTTTCTTTTCATATCCGAGGTCAAACTGACAAAAGCCATGTTTCCCTATACAAATAGAAAACTTTATTTTTAATTTTATAATTGAATTGAAAAATACTGAAAATGAAACAAACAGAAAAAGGGGTAACGAAAATGAAAAAAAAAATTGTTTATACTGTTTCATAAGTAAAAAAAAATTACATCAAAATTATAATTGGGAATTTTATAGGATAGGATATCAGAATTTTATATATTTATGAAAAGTATTTCACCGCACAAAATGATTAATAACAGAATGGTTTGAAATGTAATAAGAAACCTAATTTTGTGTTACCATAAAGCCCTCATTTCGGATGTATAAAGCACATAATAATTCATGTCTTCATTTCAGGACATCCACGTGAGACTCACGTCTGAAACAAAACACGGCTCCTCATCCCCTCTACCGATTAAAAATCGCCGCCTCCCACGACTCGCGGCACTCATTCATAACAGCGCTTCACTCGCGCGAGCATGCCAACATACGATCACATTCTGTTCGCAGCAACATGGCACCCAAGTGTTATTCTAGTACCGGCGTTCGCATTTTAACCATTAGAAAGTGACGCTACTGTGCTGGGACGATTTAGTGGTTTTCAAAGTGAACTGTGATGTTTTAAACTGCCAGTGATTGTTTGTTGATTGATCGAAGATGGATAGTAACTCTGTTTCGCCCATGCCTGACACGGCCCCCATTGCGGAGTTTGATAAGAGCCCTCCGACTCCCCCTGAGGAGACTTTGCCCATGGATGACTTGCCGCCTCCGCCAACATCCGCGGGGAGTCTCCATGGAGATGACACCAAAGAGTAAGTTCACTTTAATTGCAGCAAATTTGTTTCATAGTTTTTCAGGAAAGCGCGGAGAATGTTTGTAGAGAAACAAAATGATATTGATTTTTATATTGATTATTTCCTTCATTTATTATATGCCATACAGAATGCTTTATTTGCTCCAAGAGCATGATAAAATCCCTGCACCATATCTTAGGCTACTGTTTGTTGATATTATTAAATTTTGACTTTTTTATTATACCTGCATCATAATCCGTGTTTAAAACACGCTACAGCGTTCGGAAACGCAAGATTAAAACACGCCGTGCTTTAAAGGTTGCTAAGCAACAACAAAAATAATTACTATTAATATCTGTCAATACTGTAAACGTAAACAATAAATGCTAACCAATATCCATGTAAACGATATACGTCAAACGTCACACTTGCAAAATTACTCGTATGAAATGAATCAAAATCAAAATGTTGCTTCCAGTTTTTCCAGAGTATGATGCAGGTATAATAAAAAAAGGCGTATGGCATACGTGTATAAGTGCTTTAAAGTACTAGCGACGTTAATAGCACTCCGCTTCTCGTCGTGCTCTTAAATTCGTACGTGCTTTAAAAGCGTACTTATACACTTGTATCATACTATTAAACAATTAGTTTATTTATTTTTATTTAAATTCAGGAAATAATCAACCGAATATAAACTCAAGCTATGACTTTATTTGGTAAAATTCCTCATAATACCTGTGTAGAAACGGCAACTCGTGTCAAACAGGACACTTAAATCTAATCATTTCATTTTTGACAATTGGTTGTCCATATCTACGCAACAATTATTTGAATTTTTACCGACAAATTCTTGGTTTTCGGTATATTACCTATAATAAAATTATTATTATTTGACCAGTATTGGATTTATATAGATCAGAATATGGTCACAGATTAATCAATGTATGAAACTAAGTTTATGAATATTAGGTTAGGTCACGTTATGAGGCTCGTAGTTAAAACTTTGTGAATGGTTTTCTCAAAATTGAAACATTTTTAAGTATTGAAAAAAAAAAACGATATATTTAATCTGAACATGCTTTATGCCTGGGCAACTAATTTTATTAAAATATCGACTTTTAAGATATATATTTTATCAGTAAATGGTCAAATTTCGAGACAATCAGTCACCAAATTTTGCGTCCTATTTATTATTTTATGCAAAACTTATATAGGTATTTGTAAAACTTAAATAAATAGCTCAGTGGCAACGTATCGGACTGTGGATCGCGAGATCCTCAGTTCGAATCCCACTTCCGACAGTTGTCAATTTAAATTTACCCCTGTGGTTCCCCCTCCACTAACAACTTTGGGGGCTATGACTTGACGGCTGGTAACCGCATTTCATAAGCCAAAATATATCACTTACCGAGATCTGCGTAAGCAGAGTGCCACACCCGCAATGGGTAAAAGGCGTGATGATATATTTATTTATTTATTTATTTGTAAAACTTAACTTTTTTGGCTGCAATACTTTTGGTCATGTAGCGTATAATTTGCATTATAAATAAACACAAGTCTATTTTAAATGTTTAAGATATACTACCAAATTGATGAAGGTTTTTAGTTAACCCACCTACCGATATCATTTATTTGACGTTGATGGTTTATGAAACGGAAAAAGAAGTCAAAAAGCTATTGATTAATATAACTTCCATGTATATTTTGGCGAAAATTTTGTGATTGGGAATATTTAAATTAATTCGGTATATCGTCATTGTTGTAAACATTGCTTTAGTGTTATATATGCAGAATATTTCTAGAGAAAATGCGTATGATGTTTCAATTTCTAATGTGACAAATGAATTCAGATTGTTCAATTAGAAAGTAGGTATATCGTTATATTCAAAGATAATAATATCGGGATACAGTTTATTTTTTAAAAGAAAACTGAATTTATTGATTTTCAAAATACCTAAAGTACCTGTTATCCGAAGAACAAGATGTTTTAATTTCATCAGTAAATAATAGATATTATATTAATACTAGTAAAGTATATAAACTAGGTACGTATGGCAATCGTTTTCTTATTCTGTACTTATGGCAGGAAAATATAAAGTTTATTTATTTGTCATATATCAATTTCAAATTTTATGAATAAATGTTTTCGTGAATTTGAAATTAGTAAATAACTTCATTTGCTTGAAATACTAGAGAATTAAAATAGAATAACTGCAGGTATGCAATAATAATTATATTTTTACAGCTTGTAATAAAGAAGAACATAAGAAGTAATTTGAACTTCCTATTTCACAGAAAGTATACAACGTATGCGTATACTATTACAATTACTATATAATGAACCATATTATTAGTTAAGACGATGGTTCGAAACAAATTTGATAATAAAAAAGTTTATAACACTTGCACTGAGAATTATTCTCGTTCTTGTTGCAAAATAAAATAATGTTTTATAAAGAAAATTTTTAAATGGTCATTATTAGCATTTCTCCCAGTAATTGACAATAAAAATAGATTTATACTTTCATATAGGTAGTATTAAAATAAAAATTTATAGTTACACTGAATTGTAGTCTGTAACCAGTGGCGTAACTATAGAATAGCGTAAGGAGTCCTGAACCGTTAAATTTTATTATTTATTAACTATTAGTATAATGAATTTTTATATTTAAAGCTGTGTTCATAGCGACTCAATTATCAATTACATTATCACTTATAATTAACAATCTGCTGAAGTATCTTAAAACTACCGATTTAAAATATGAATTATACTTTAAATTACAACTTATTGATTGGAAGTAACATCTATTGAATTATTGTTAATGTAATCAGAAATAATTTCAATAATCTAAACGTACAGTGATTAATAAAGTAGCATTTGTTGTATAAACTAAATAATATATATGAAAGCTTTATTTAATAATTATTTATGTATCAATGCACTGAAGTTTAACTTTTTATCACGAACATGGAATTTATTTGCCGAGGCCCGTAGGCCATGTGAGTGAAGAAAAAGAACTTCAGTGCCGCGGTATATATTAAATTTTATTTGAAATCTAAAATTAGAAAAACTGTAAAAATTATTATATAGGTTAAGTTTTTATAATCTGTCAATTGTCAATTGGAACTAACACTCAGTGTTGCCAACCTGGAACATTGAAGTTATCCATAATACTGAAAATTATGTTTTTTCCTCAATTTCTTCATCGGAATTAATTAGTTAATTCTTCTTGCACATATTGTCTCATCTTACGTAAAAATTTACTATAATACGTCATATATCTGTCAAAATTATTCTACTTGTACAATAATTATTTTACGGTTGCCAACACTGCGTTGCTCAAAATTGTCTTATAATATAACTTTAGTGACGATCATGCTATTTTCTATTCTGATAAATATACGGTTAGGTTCCAGGCTGTTGGCTCTAAAAAATCGAAAGAAAGAGAGAGATGATATCTCTCTCTTATTGTAAAAAGAAGGTTTGAAGTATGCAAGCTTCTCAATCAGTACTTAATTTTGTAGATGTGAACACTCGCGTTGGTTCTCATAAGTCAAAGCACAACTGTTAATTCTAATTGCTAATCTCTCAATTAATAACTGAGTAATTCTGAACGCAGCTTAAATTCCATAATTTCATTTCTAATTAAAACAACTAATTAAAGATTGTTTTTACTAACTAAAGATTCTCTGATTTCATGAATTAAAATTTGTATATTTAAAAAAATTCTGAACAAGATGTTATGTTGCTACTTTTGCCAATGGCACTTACTGTTGTATTTACACGTCTGTCTTTAACAGAAATGTGATAAACAATAAAACAAAATTATTATATAATAATTGTAATATCTAATTATAGAATATAATACTTCTCCTTATTATTTCCGTTAAATTTCAAAACGATGTCTTCAAAATTGCATCCGTTAAAAACTAATTGAAAATTATAAAGTTGTAAATGAACAATCATTTACATAATAATTAGAGCTACAACAGTTTTATATAATATAATGATCCAAAATTAAATCAGTTCTCATTCACAAGTTATTAAATAATACAGTTCATTTCAGTACTACATTCACATTTGTTATATCATCGCAATGATCTTATTTCGTACTTTCAAATAAAGTTTAATCTGTAATTTTTAGAATGAACCAGTATATGTAGGGCCGGTCTTTCCATCTATGAATAAATTAATCGCCGAATAGATGAGAAGGATCTCATCGAAATCATAGTTCAAATGATACTGTCATTTTTTGATACGTAAATTTGTATTTATTCAACGAATAACTTATTCGGAAGTTTATTCGTAGATGGAAAGACTGGCCCATAGTGATTTTATATAAATTATCAAATGTTTTTGCAGCATAATTCGCTACAGAGAATTAAATATAAAATATGTTCAAATCGACGGCTGAAAGTTTACAATTAAACTTTGGTTCTAATGTAAAATGCGATGTCCGATAAAATTTAATGGAACTAATGTTTTATGCTAATGCTAGGTATATATTTTATTGCGATACTAATCTATGCATGTGGGACAAAACGAATCATAAACTTTAATATAAGCTGTTGGTACAATAAAATGGGTGTAAATTTGAATAAGGAAATATTCACAGGTGCCTTAGTTCATCCCAATTTCAAGAGAATAATAAAATTCATGATTTATCCTAACGTAATGAATGGCTAACACGCAAGGTTCGGGAGCATTTAATTACGAGAACATTCAGTATGGGAATTTTGCGACTTCCGACAAATCATACATTGATATCATCTGTTGTTAATTAATATTTCATGAGAGGTGACTTCTAATTATAGTGATTTATAACCTAAGAAAGAAACCTACTTTTGATGATTGGTGTAGATCTATCATTTTATGAAAATTTGTAAACTACAGAAATAAGATTTTAAATTACATACTCTTTGTATGTAGATGGGAAGCGGACTAACTAATTTGGTCGTACTGGCTTATGAGTGAATGATTGTGAATTTATGTGAACACAAACGACCATGCTCTTTAGTGGGATTCGAACCTACGACCTCTGGCGTACTAGGCTAGTAATATAGCCACTACACCACCGAGATAAGCAATTACATACTTATTGTGGATAATGATATCTTGAGTTCCGAATCCCATTGCCGACGGTCGCCACTTTTAATTATCCCCCTTCATTAACTAAAATACCGATATAAATAACTATCTTAGGATTAAGTATTTTCATAAAATTATCTAAATAATCAATTATAATTATAGTAAATAAGTAAATGTAAGCAAAGTACTGCCAAAGAGCAGTTACTTTTCCATGTCATATAGTCTTTAATTACTAAAATTTACTAAATATCTTCTGTAAAGATAGAATACTAATGGGCTCAAACAAACAAACAAAAAAACTAAATATATTTCACTGGCCAAGATCTGTAAAAACAGAGTATCATCATTGAAATATCATAATACTGGAACACTAACTGACATCCCCCTTCATTAACTAAAATACCGATATAAATAACTATCTTAGGATTAAGTATTTTCATAAAATTATCTAAATAATCAATTATAATTATAGTAAATAAGTAAATGTAAGCAAAGTACTGCCAATGAGCAGTTACTTTTCCATGTCATATAGTCTTTAATTACTAAAATTTACTAAATATCTTCTGTAAAGATAGAATACTAATGGGCTCAAACAAACAAACAAAAAAACTAAATATATATCACTGGCCAAGATCTGTAAAAACAGAGTGTCATCATTGAAATATCATAATACTGGAACACTAACTGACATGAAAAATGCGAGCCGAGAGAGACAACTGGTTGTTGGGCCATCTATCTTTGTTATACAATGTTTTTATAAAGTAATCGCTCTACAAAGAAGTGTTAAACAAAGAGGAACATTTATCTGTTTCATGATCGTTTTTTGTTTTCATAAAAGCCTCTATAAATTAGCGTGTTCAGTATTATTATATTTCAGCGAATGCCACACCTAAATATAGGTAAATGGTGTGATGATATATTTATTTATTTTATTCGTAATACCTATATATTTATTTGTTTCTTTGAAAAGTTGTAGACATGTATTTTGTTTTCGCCAAATACTTGTATGCTTTCAAGGACTTTTAAATTAGCGGAAGCAATAACGGTGTAATGTATTTTTGTATAAAATTGATACTTGTGTTTTGGTTATCTTTTTCTAATTACATGTCTTCGCTGTAATTTATACTTGGCTATGGCTACTTGGCTTACGTGTGTTCGACATTGTTGTTGTATTTTATAGCATCTAGATTCCAGATACTTACGTCACGTAGACACGGCTACTGAACACAAAGAAAATAATTATTAATATTAGAATTGTTGGAATTTGGATCGTTGATCTAATCGGTATTACTAATCTTGATTGTTTTCTTTCTGTCATTACTTTTGAAACAAAAATGAAAAATAGCAATAGCTACTATTAGGTAGTAGGTAATGTAATTAATTTACAAACTAAATAATGTAGACCTGACATTTGAAATTTATTTGACAAAATCATGTTTCGTATTTGTTGTTATTACCTATGTCAATACTTCACTCTTAGATTTGTAGAACTTGATTCATGCAATAAACAGGTGCTTTTCACACAAGTATTAACACATTCAAAGACAGCCTAGACAGACAGACAAAAGATGGAAAAATTTTGATGATGATATAGTGACAACCTGTAAATAAGCTTAGACTTTAGTTACAGTTATACAAGATATATTTATAAGACGTCTTGATTCTACAAATTCTGAGAAACCACTATGTTCCAAGTTGGCCAAACGTTCCCAACTATCCAGTACGTGGATAAATTTCTCCAAACCAATTCAAAGATTACTAAAAACTTAAGTTTAAATAAGGGCTTGACGTATCCTAACCCGGACACATAAACATGTCAACACCGATGATGTCTCAAGAAGATATTTTAGAATAGTTGTCACAAATAACTTTGTTTTTGTGATTTGTGCAAGCTAGAAATCTAACAAAATTAACACAAACATGTATGGCAATAAATTGAAACCTAAGAAACTCTTGTCAAACCTTTTTAAAGATTCTAAACGGTAACATATTGTAATACTTTCATCATTTGAAGAGTTTTGACGATTAAACCTTATTTCAATATAAAAGGTAAGTATTTGTATTTATTATAGTTATAGTTTTGATCAAAAATCAAAAGGATCATCCATTTGAGTTTACAAGATAACTGATTCACAAGCTAAAGTCAATCCTTTCATTACTGGATTGAATGAATATATCCGATGGAATGGTTCAATAATACTGCACATGTGATTGAAACGAGATTGACTTGATTCAGCTGATTGTGGTTATAACCAAATGTCGTGTAGAAGTTTGAATTTTGTTAGTTTCAATAAGATAAATATAAATAAAATATTAGTTTTTAATAATAGAAGCTACATAATACAGAAAAATAGAATTTGTCATCAAGCAATGATATCTAAGAATGAAAAGAATTAACGAATCGAGGCTGGTGCAGCAAATTTGGATGCCAAACGTGAAGAAAAAGGAGGATCGTGGAAGACTAACAGACAGCTGAGATACAATCATTAACAACTATGAAGAAGAGGAACGTTACACTGCAAGATGCACAAAGGGTGGCGATGAGACAAAGGGCGAGATTTATGCACGATTACACCCTATATCGTACAGTAAAAAGATTCTTGATGGTTACTAAATAATAAATAAATAAAAATATCATCAGACCATTTACCCTTTCCTGGGTGTGGCACTCTGCTCAAAGTAGATCTCGGTATTATGATATATATTTGCGCTTGAAGTGTGAATACAAACCGTCAAATCACGGCCTCCAAGGATGGTAGTGGTGGAGGAGCCACAGGGGTAATTTTATTTTGTGGTGAAAATTTTCAAAATTTAAGGATCTTATGATCCACAGTCCGATGCGTTACCACGGAGCTATTTACAAAAGAAATTAACTAAATATATCACTGAGGAAAATAGAAAATAAATCTATAAGTTCTTGGATAACTTAGCTTTAGAAATAATTTATTTCAAAATATATTTTCTGTAACGACGTTTCGGTCATGATTACATCCATCTTCAGGTTCTAATTTAAATTACAAATTTTTTTTTTTTTTTTGATAATTAAGTCATTATGTTAAAGTTAAGTCGAAGTTAAATTGAAAAAAGGAATATTTAAATTAAATAATTACATTTTGTATTTAAAATTATTGGAAGTGTACACCTCCAAGAATCGGTTACGATATCATAGACAATATATTTGGAAATAAATTATATCTAAAGCCAAGTTATCCAAGAACTAGTAGAGATTTATTTTCTATTTTCCTCAACAATTTTCGGCTTAATAACTTTCTCCAAACTAAATATATCATTGTTTAAAAACAATGATTGATAAGAGAATTTACTCAATCCATAAGCTTCAACAACGGTTTTATTTTACAGCAGTCGATCGAGTTTAATGAGATGCAAATCTATTACAAATATCACAGCAAATATATAAATCTATAAATTTTCAAGGCGTACCTCATTGTGATGCTGTCTTAAGTTATTAATTTACCAGCAAATGTACCGTCTGCTTCCTATGTATACTTAAACTCGCAGTATATTAAATATTCATTGCATTTTATTTCTTAAGTTAGCGGAAAAAGTAATAAGTGGAAAGCCTAACCCAATTACGGTGACATTTCCAATAATTGGTACATTTTTCACACGCAAAAGTCTTATTATTAAATTAACTACCAATAAATTGTAGCGTAGTCGATAAAAAGGCCAGTCGAAACGAATTAGGTTTAAAATTTAACGAGGATAAATATTAGTTTCTACCTAGGTTGGATAGGTATAGGACCCACGCGTAATATCAATTATTGAAATTTCATTTGATCAAGCTGGAAATTTACAAAGCACGTTGAAATAGATGTTTCCCGAAAAAATAATCGAAAATTTGTTGCGTAACAATAATAAACTATAAATGAAAATAAATAAACAAATATTGTTTTTTTACTTGCATTTCTGATATCAATAACTGCAGTCCAAACAATTGTTCTGATCTAGTTCGGTAGTGAAAATTGAATAGAATAATTTATGAAATGCGATAATGTACCTTGACACGAGAAATATTGGATAATTTGATGTCGTTTACTCGCTGAAGGTCGTTTGTGTGCCGATCATTAGATTATCACCTTGTTTGACTATTTGACACAACCATTTTATACTTCCTCCATGTTTGCTACTGACATTTTTATCAGGTTTTACAATCGTTTTGTGCTAAGTAATGACATAACTTTAACAAAACAAATAATACATAACTTAGGCCTAGATGTGTTAATCACGGTAAATGACATTTTAACTAAACATGCAGAATAATATTTTGAAGCAAACAGGAAATAGTTTCTGGTAAAGCGGAATCTAATCTACATTCATGGATGTAGATGGATTTTTGGTTGTAATTTGAAAATTGTAAATTTATACCCTATTATTAGAAAATATTCTGTTTCATAATGCATACCGGGTGTAGAATTGAAATGTGGCATATAGGGATTTCAATGCAATTTTTTTTTGTATTGCTATGTCTTTTTATCTATTCACTTTACAGTAAAAGTTTAAATATGAAAGTTGTTGAATTTAAAATTTTTACGTTTCAGAAAAAAGATTTAGTTTTATTTATTATAAGTGTTGTATTATTATTTACTGTTGTAATGATATAAGGACGAATTTTAGAATGCATTTTTTCACATTTCTTTTTGTTAAATAAATAAATATAAAACAAAATGGGCTTTATTACATACATTTTTAAATTGTGAACAACTTTTGTGTTTACACGTTTACTGTTAAGAGAATAGACAAAAAGCAATATAAAAAAATAGAATTGAAATTCTCTATACAAAACATTTAATTTCATCCGGTATATATAGGTAAATAAATGTACAGAGGAGATTAAAAGTGTTGCTAGGTGGGCACAAAATAATATTTCTTCTTTAATAAACTTTTGACAAAAACTCAATAACCAGAAAGTTACAGCAGATATTTTTTTTTTAATTTAGCTCTCCCTTATTTAGTATCACTGAAATGAATAGAAAAGAATTAGTAGTATGATTTTCTTTCATTTAAAATTGTGCATTCAACAAAAAATAATGATAAATAATTAATTAAACTATTTTATTAAAAACAATTTGATCATTATACAGAACTCTAAGTTTATGAATACAAAACAAAAACTAAAAGCACTTAAGAATTTAATTTGACGCTTAAATAAAAAAATATTTAAATAAATTTCGAAAGCAATTTGTTTTGTAGAACCACAAAAAAAAAACAAAATTAAATAGCTATAACTTTTTTTTATCAAACAATCGGCCCTATTCACTAACTCAGTTGTTAATTTTTTACCACTTGCGAATATTTTTGACAAATAGAAACAAATGTTACGCGTGACATTTTGATTTTTTCTTGTGTGTTAAGAATTTTCATTGGATAAAAATTTTATCAAGTGGTTACAAATAACAATTGAGTTAGAGAATTGGGCCGATTATTCAGTTAACTTTAACGTATTCCAAATTTCAATGTCTAACAAAATTTGTTGTTGCAGTTTGAAACAACGGCTTAAAATTGATTCAATTTTAATTTATAGAATTTCTAGTTGAAAGCTTGTCAAAAGTTTTCTGCAGAAAAATCCATTTATTGCTGAGGCCAAAATAATAGTATTTCAGCAACAAATTGTGTGGATTCTAGAACTCTGGGCTAGCGGAAACGATTATGTATATAATCGTATCAATAAATGTAATACATTAATTCTCAAGCTGTCGTTAGTATTGTGATAAATTGAAAATATAAAACCGTGTCAATATAAATTTCCTCTTTAATCAAATAGCTTCCTCTACCGGAGCTTTTTTGAACTGATCTGAAACTAGTTCAGCCGGAGATATGCAAAATTATTCAAGTATAAAATTAAATTAACATTGATTATCGATTAAAACTGTACTATTTTTATTTCAAAATACTGTCCTCGGTTTTCTGCTAGCTACAAAAATTGTTAATGAATAAATATTTTATCGGTTTAATTTAAACGGTACCAGCATACCTAATTCATATTTCTTTATTCTTTTTTAATCATTAATCGTTAGGCATTCATGTTTGACCTATTTTTAATTTAAATACATTTTTATTGGCAAATTTGTCAATCAATGGTAATGTTAAAAGCGGAAATTGAAATTGAAAAGTAAACGTCAAATGAAAACGAAATGTTCGCAATTTTTAATATTATGATATAACAGCAGAAATAATTTAAATTTTATATGTTTTAATGTTTTACCTGTATACAAATTTCGATGGGATTCTATTTCTATTCTATTCTTCTAACTAAAATATAAGATTTTGGAATTTGGTTAATTATAAAATTTTTTCTTCCTACTACAGTTTATAAATACTTGTTTATTTGAAATCGGCACTAAAGAACGCCTTGTCGTATTGCAGCCCTCGCCTACGAATCGTGCTTGAATTTACTTCGCGGTAAAAAATCAAACATTTCTCGTTTTCTCCCTTAATGTATAATATACTATTTTTCACGACCGGGAGAGAAACTCGGTTTCTGTGATACCAAAATCATGACAGAAACAGCCAATTTAATATTTACGGGAGATTTGTGCACTTTTTCTCCCGTCGTAAGGAAACGTACTCAAATAACGTGAAAAATAAACAAAATTAAACAAATTAAAGGTAACTGGCATAAATTATATAAAAATTCAAATAATTTTGAAGTTATATAAAACCATAATAAAGAAGAGAAGTGTAGTTTTCCCTTGTCGTATTGTAGCCCTCGCCTACGGCTCGTGCTTTACTAAAAAATTATACACATCTCTCCCTTAATGTATATAGTATTATTATAAAAAATGTTTATAATAAATAAATAACGAAAGTACCTTTATTGTCCATGTAGTGGTATAGGTAAATTTTTTTTATCACATTATTTAGATAAAAAAATGGTGTGAACACTATTTGACTTTATTATACATGTAAATCTGAATTTCACCGTTTGACAATTACGCTTGATACATGTTTAATATATTCAATAGATGTGTAGTGATTTTCGCCTGCTATTTCTTAATTTATTATTTCTCTCAAAAAATCAAGAAGGTAGTCACGATTTTGAATTGTTTTAAGTTTTATGTTTTTGATTGTTACGAGTTTACTTGTTTAATGGTCAAAAGGTTTTTGTTGAAATTAATTACTTTGATCATTAAAAATTCCTTGTCTGGTGCATCTTTTAGGAATTAGTTAACAGCTACTGTACTTTTGACTTTTTAGGTTAGTAGCCACTTTTTTTAACGAAAGAAATTAATTTCGGGAACTTGTTTATATCAGTATTATTTATAACCACCAACAGTGCCTTCAACATCCAATATTGTGTTCAAATGATACACTAGCAGCACAATTTCTGATCCATTTATTTTTTTATTGTCATTACACTTGTTGAAAGCTTCAAATTGTTATGTATAATTTTCTAGATTTTATCGGAAGTATTTCCACTGTGGCTTCTTCTAATTATCCATTATGGAACGTCACTCAAATTAAACAAAATTTTTCACTTTGTTTAGGTATAATATCTAGGCAACTTAAAAAATTTTGCATAGTGATATCGTTGTTATCAAAGTCACTAATTTTCAATTTGTGAATTATTATACGAGTATTATTTAAAATTTTGTAATATTAATCATTATGTAATAGTTATTTATGTATCAAGGCACTGAAGTTCAATTTAGGGTCTCGGCAACTAAATTCCATATTCGTGATAAAACTACAGTGCCGAGGTACATATTAAATTTTATTTGAAATCTAAAATTAGAAAAAAAAAACTAAAAATATTATTATATAGGTTAAGTTTATACATCTGTCACTTGTCAATTTACAATTGACACTAAGTGTTGCCAACCTCGAACAGTGAAGTTATCGTAAATGACACTCAAAATTATGTGTTTTGTCCTCAATTTCATCATCAGAATTAATTAGTTAATTCTTCTTGCACATTTTGTTTCATGTTACGTATAAATTTACTATAGTACGTCAATATATCTGCCAAAATTATCCTACTTGTTCAATAATTATTTAAAGGTTACCAATACTGGGTTGCTCAAAATCGTTGTGTAATGGATTACTTTAGTGAAGATTTCTAAGCTTTTAATGACGATTTCTGAGTACTTTAGAGCCGATTTCAAATAAAATGTATTACTGGAAAGAAGGTTGGAAGTGCAAAAAATAGTGTATATAGGTACCATAGGACTGAAATGCCTGTAATCCCTCAGGAGATTATTTTACGACCCGTAGGCGAAGGAAAATAAACTTCACCCTCAAGATTAGTATATGCACTTCAGTCCCTTGGTATAAAAACTACTATTTTTAATCTCTCACAGAAATTCTAATTTTACAATGACTATGCATACAAACAACTTTCATTGAAAATGCTTTATCTTTAGCGTTACTTTACAAACTTTCTAGTAATATTCTCTTTATAAAACTTAACAAAGGCATCAAACAACTTTACCGCCATATTTTTAACAAGCATAAACTTGAATACGCAAGAGCCCAAACACGCAACCATCACCTCATACATGGAAACCGTGAAATTAAAACACGTTGTCGAGTTGTCCGCTAATCATCTTATCAGTTTCTTGACCTTTCGTCCATTCATGAGTTGCACCAACGAACACCAATGTCGACGACAGCGCCAAGGCTGCGCCGGTAGGCGTATGTTTATGTTTTCGTTCGTCTACCTCTGCCCCAGCTGTTGCCTTGGCGACGACGCCCAAAACAAAACCTGTACACAGCCGGAATTATGGCTGGGCATTTTTATTGTTGAATCGGGCGGATTTTGTAAACAAATGAAGTGTGTGCATTGGTTATTTATCTGATTTTTATTTCGAATGTTTCAATTAAAGAAATGAAAGACTTTTTATTATTATCGCTCAACAACCGTTGTGTCACTTACTATTTATAACAGATTTACACATGGATATTTATTTATTTTTCCGCTCAGATTTAATCCGATTTATAATAGGCATAATAGGTGTCAAATTAACAAGTCAAATCATTGTTTCGAAATTTAAAAACAACCCAAAACTTATATTTTTGGCGTAAACTGTGTTTACCAGCTGTAAAATCGCAGCTAGAAAAAGAAGTATGGTGAAGGAGCGACAAAGCATTATTATAAAACTATTTATCCCTCACTAATTTTTACCTCCTGCCACATCCTGCAAGGGAGGTATTTATAGGAGTCATGCTAAAAATTCGGTAGTGAGTTTTCAGTGAATGAGCACGTTTCAGGATCCCTAGAATACGATTTTAATAGTTACGCGATGATGTCTGTCTGTACTTATTGATAAAAACAAAAAAACGGTTGAAAAATAAAAAAATGTAATATTTTGACATGTGGTGTCCGTATTTTTGCATTGTTCGATAAGAAATCTATGGCGGGAAGTATTGTAATGTCCACAACAGATTTTTTTATATCGATTTATATTCATTTTCAATTCTTTTCGAATTCCTACCATAATTATTTGTAAATTTGTGTACAATGGCTAGTTTTAACTTTTATGGTTAAAGTATCTGAGAACTTAACTGCCAGTTAAATAAAATATATTGCTTCGAAAGTATTTAAAAAATTACAAAAATTATACTAACCAACATTATTTTACCTGTTGGTGGTAAAATTGGTCTGAAATTGAATGTTTAAGTAGAATTGAAGTTCAATTTGTCATTTGATATTAAGCGAAAAGAATGTCAAACGATCCATTTTCTTTGATCAGAGATCTTTGTAGAGATTAAACAGAAAATTTTACTAATTCCAACTGTTACATTCTATGCGACATATAATTTTCATTAGCTTTATAGGTATTAAGTTTGTACTTTTGTTTTACTGGTAGAACTAATAATTATTATTAAAAGATGTTGAAGATGTCTTTTAGAAATAATTACTTGATTTCTAATAGCTAATTAAATATTTTCCAATAATTTTACTTTTACCATTTAAACAATTATATTTGCAGCTAATGTTCTGTTGATTAGACAATATTTCTTTTGTTACTTTTCATCACTTTAAGTAGTTGCTAATGAATAAAACAATATGTACAATGTATGCGTGTACATCAATTCATTTAACAAATTTCGTTGTCGTTACGGTTATTAACCTAATATTTTTTATAAATCTTAGTTTAGCTTGATTATTTATTGGGCAAACTAAGTACTTTTACTACAGGTCATAAACCGGGAAATAAACAAATTTCCTTCAAATACCGAAAAGTCATTTGATGGTCATTACCAGTAATTTGTTAAAATAATATAATTTTCTTTGTGGAAAAATATATATTGTAACTGTTTCAGTCTATTGATTTGAGATGTCAAAATAATCACACATTAGTGAAATACGTTGATTACTTAGAATGTCTTGAGCATTAGGCAACTGTTTTAGCTAGCACGCAATGCTGAAAACCTAACGAAAATAAAACAACAGGTTCTTCCTAATTTATTCTATGTTATAAATAGAAGTATTCTATTGTGTATGTATAATAGTATTTAAATAATTTTGATAAAAATAATTTAATATTAGTCTTGTTGATGGAGCATACCAGAATTCACCGCGCTGCCACCATTTTATTATTTTAAAAACAAATGCTCCTCGGAAAGACAAAACCCATCCACAGCCTACTGTTTGCACTATGCAGGACCCCCTGCTCGGTACACGCGTGATTATCAGATAAAAGCTCTATGCATTTGTCGTTTATTCGCGTCCCAGGCCCCTCGCTTCGGCTCTTCCTCATTCAGGACTTATCACGGACTTAACTGGTTCAATTACTACATCCTACATTCCAGGACTCTATTCTCACGCTGTGCTGATTGATTTTTAGAGGATTCAAAGAGATTTTCACGAATTTTTCCCCCTGAACAATGGGTTTATTAATTTCACAATCAGTACAAATATTAATATTTGCTCATTCGAGATTGATGAGTATTTTGTAATTATTTTCAAAACCAATTTGACAGCAGATATAACAATTGTATTTTTATCTGTGTTAATTATATTTTCCTACTCCTGTATAAATATATTCCATAATTCACTCATCTCGACCAATCACAGAGCCTGAAATCCAAAATTCATTGTTATTTTAAAGACAGCATGTGAATCACCTAGCAACAGCAGTCTAACAGTGACAGTTAACATGTAGTCAGTTGACATTGTGTATTTTTATGTTTTTCAACGTGTGTTTTCAACGAATTTCATTCATTTTCAAAAGTGATTTCCGAATTTACACAAGTAGAAAAAGATTAAAAAAATATATATATATATCACCACGCCTTTTACCCATTATGGGTGTGGCACTCAGCTTATGCAGATCTCGGTAAGTGATATATTTTTCATATGAAGTGCGCTTACCAGCCGTCAAATCATAGCCCCCAAGGATCTTAGTGGAGGGGGAACCACAGGGGTAAATTTATATTGGTAACTGTCGGCAGTGGGATTCGAACTGAGGATCTCGCGATCCACAGTCCGATACGTTACCACGGAGCTATTTACCCCAAAGTAGAAAAAAGTATAGTATTATATTCTGGATTATGGTCATTATTCACTCGGATGATTTGCATCACTCGCCTGCGGCTCGTGTCGTGACACAAACTTCATCTTTGTGAATAATGACTATCATAATCCCTCATATAATAATATAATATTATTACATAATTTAAAATTATCTATGCATGTACAGTAATTTAGACTTGATAATTGCTAGATTATTTTAATAATGTACGACATTACAGCGATAAGTGTTATTTATTAACCAAACCTAAAAGCTAAAATGTGTATATTACAGAAAGTTAATTTTGTATATCTTGTTTTAAATACATAGATTTATCACAGTTTAAGAATTTATAGTTGTTTTAATCGCATCGACCGTTCATCATGAGTCGAGCAGCCATTTTGGCAGTTGCTATATACGGCGGTAAATTTGAATACCTAGCTGCTAGTTACAAGTGGGATAAAATGAAAAGGAAACTTATTTAACCTAACTAAACATTTCTACAATTTTTCATGGTACTTATAAGTTTGCCCCTCTGTTTTGCACTCATTTTACAGTATTTATCCCAATAAAAATGATCTAAATATGCTTGACATTTGACAAAATAATGTTTTTGACATACTATACTCTCTTTTATCAGCGGACACTGACGGCCATCTTTTCAGTAGCGCACTGAGACACGCCCACTGAAATATTGGAATCGTGAAATATTTGAAGTGTCATTACAGTATTAATTCTTTTACTGTGATTTTACATATCATAAGTACTGTTAATGTAGTAGACTCTAATATCAGATATCAGCTTAGTAGGTCTCTAAAAATAGAGATAAAGAATCTTTTATATCTTGTAACGAAAGTCAGGTAAGTGTTAAAATCTTCAATATTCGAGATGCTATAAATATATAATGAATACAATGTAATTTAATTAATGTAAGTAGCATTAAACATAATAATTTTACTGCTGACTTTCAAAAGAATCAGGAATGAATGCCCCATCGTGGAGAAACCGGAGAAATTTTAAATTTCTTCTACTAGTTGCGAGCTTGTCCGCTAGAGTTCACCAGTATCTGCAAACTTGACCGCGGCAGCTTGCGTCTGCGCGCGCAGCAAGTTCAATTTTTTCGTTTTAGTTATCTGTTTGCGCGCGGAGCGAGTGTCTGGAGTTGTCTGTGGTTCGGTAGATCTCTTCGCGGCCGGAGTACGAAACTTGCTGATTGTGTTTGTTTACAAAGTGTAGTGCTACTATTTACCGGCGCAAGTGAAATTTGAGAACTGCAACAATGGCCAAGTCCAAAATGCACACCACGTAAGTTTTTCACATTTTAAATATTTGCTGTATCAATCGCAACAATTGAAAAGTAGATTATTGTTACTACAATTTTAATTTAACAAAAATAAATCATATTAATGTGATCTAAATTGCAGAATTTACATTAAAAATTGTAAATTGATTGTTCAACATTTTGATATCAACAAGGGAAAATTTTATTGTTGTAATCAAGTAATCAATGTTTAATTGAAACATGATATTTAAATCACAGCACGTATGTAATTTTAATCCTACGCTTCCGTAATATTTTTTGTATACTCAATAAAAAATAATTGATTCCAGTAGCAAAAAATGCTCTTGATTAATATTACTATAAAAAATGACTTGGATGTTCGATAAATTAAAAGTTAATTAAGTCTCAGCCGCCCTATTGTCGAGTTAATTGCTTAAAACCTTAAAAGTCATTTGCATTTTAAATCTTTCCGTTCATAAATCATTCTGGTAAACGTTATAAATGTTTGAAACCTTTGAAATTATCGAAATTTTCTTATTAAACTCGTTATTAATCAGTAGAAAAAACATCGTTTAAAGAAATTCTAAAACGAGTCCAAAACACTGCAGGGCTTTAGTACAGTTAACTCATCATTTAACTTAATAACATGTTGAAGTCTCCACAAAAATATCCAATTAAAGCACATAAAAATAAAAACCAATTATTATTAGGAAGTACTAATTTCAACTGTGATTTTTTAACAGGATATGTACAGTTATTACTATCCTACTGAGAAATTAACAATACATAAACAAACTTTGATGAAGATTAGAAATTTATAATCAATTAGCATAGGAGTACCTATGTCGTTTACTCATTTACAAATCGTAAAGCTAACTGTTCTGTGTGTACTATGAACATTCGTTCGCCCACCTAAAAAAGAAGCTTTATCTCACATTTGACTTCTTGACTCTTATGTTTCCTTACGGCGATCTTCTCCTTTTAGAAGGGCGAGGGGGGTACCGCACCTGTTCTACCTGTTCCTATCTCTTTTTAATAGAGGCTCGCGTCTCATCCTCAGAACCTGTTACTTTATACTTAACGCAGTCATTCTTGACTTAAGTTCATATTGCGGTATTTTCTGTTACATCATTGTTGAGATTTGATTTGTTTTCTTTTTTGAAACATAAGATGCTTTTGTTTTGGATCATGTTGCAGGAGGAAAGAAAGTATTGTGTTTCTATTTGTAAGTTGCAATGTATCATTTTAAACTCTTCCTTTTTCAATAAACTATTTAGTTGCTTTAACTCAATAATTAAGACATCAACAATAAATTCAATTTCTAATTTAATAACCCGGAAAGCAATTTAATATTTTTATTTATGTGACAGAGTAAGTACCACTCTGGATAAATATAAAATGAAATAATAGATATATATCCGGAAATATATTTGATGCAACAATAATTAAAGAAAGTACAAACTATTGAAACAAAATCAAGCGTTACATTTATGCGGAAATATGTAATTTTTTACGGTTGATAATATCAAAACATTGTTCAGCTTTTTTATATGTCCTGCTATTGATTATATAATATTTTGCAATTATTATTTAAATTTTTTGCATTGACATAATAGCGAAAAGCTGGTTTATAGCTATGTCGTAAATTATTATTTTTCCTTGTGTGGTGTTTATTTTTAAAGTTTTTTGTGTAAAAGTTCACTTACTAGTCAAGTTTTTACTATTTTTATTTTTAACTTGTCAGGTGTGGTTAAATAATTAGCAATTTTAATTTGCATACTAGAATAAATATATTCATTTGATAAAATAAATTACACCTATTCCTTTAAGAAATTGGAGAAACTAGTCGATTTTTCTAAATTAACTTACTGGACTTATTAGGTACCTCATTCGACCCAAAACCATATAATTATTAATATTTTCTATTTAATTTCATGTCGTCAAGTTTCTCGTAATTTTTACAATATCACACAATTAGATAATTAGAAAATGTAATTAGTGAGCTTGCAGCAAGTAAACCAGGAAAAATATTACTTTCCTTTCCATAGAATGCAAAGAGCATACCCCACGTGATATAAAAAATGCACTGTAGTTAATTATATCGCACACAATGAAAACACGTCTACCGTCTATTATCTGTTAGTTTTCCTGAAATAATCTAGTATTTTTTTATTCACCTACACAGGTTAATAACTTTACTGACTTAGTATTCTAGTTTCTATATAATTAAATGGTAGTTATGGATTCAATAAATGTATAACTCACCCCTATCCATGCAGCTGGTCAATTATTGTAGGTACGAGTTAGATCAATGGATATGGATTGTATACAGCTCTCGTTCGTTTCCCTAAAAATAACAAAACAAATAAAATAATAGCAACCGACAAATATTTTTTTTCACGACATGTTAGGAAACCCCACCGTTCTTCTCCTGAAAGAGTAAGGAAAATGTGTTGTTCCTATCTAGGAAGGAAATTATAGAAGTGTTACCAATATGAACGTTATTTACAAAAAAATATATTATGAAATTATAAATAAATTCCTGATTTTATTGAAAATCTTTATTTTAGTGATATACGAGTACTTTAAATTATTTTACAATTATGTCTTATATTTTTCTTTTTCTTATTACATAACAATTTGACAACTTATTAAAGATATTTAAGATTGGTTGATTAGCAACACTGCTACATCGCCTTGTGTCTGATAACCTAATTTTTAACGTGTCAGTCTGTCAGTTGTGTTCTCAAAGTGTATTTTAGGTCCGAGAAAATCGTTTTTAGAAAGATGTCTCGAGGGAGAAAAAGAAGCACTTTCCTCTCTAGTTGATCCGTCACAACATTGTATTTACTTCATAAACTGTGAATCTATATTATGTAAAACTACGTCCCAATGGACTTTGATATATTTTTCTCTATGCAAATATAGAATATTGACCCCATGTCAGTAAAGTCACATGTACCATAATTTAATTTGCCTCTTGATTTAAATAAATTGATAAGGAAATTCATCCAACGCCATACAATTTAAATTTATTTGTTCTGATAAATTGAATTGTAAGGGGTAATAAATGTGCCTGGCATTATGTTTAATCAGAACGAACAATCGTAAATTCCAAATTTAAATTTTAAATTAAATGATTTAATTAATGAACAACACTGCTTCTAAGATATAACTACAAAGTAAATGTACTACATTTTGGAATAAATGGTTCTTCTTCCACTCATATTTTTGGGTTGTGTTATTCGACAGCTAGTAATATAATTTTTTTTGTGTATCCAGTAAACTTCTGGTTTTGCAATTTTACCAAAAAATTAGCGCGAAATTTATCATTTTAAAGTTACCCTACCTTTTTTTGTTCGTGAGTAATTACACATATTGACACACATCCATCCACACACACAGACTCAATTGAGAAAATAAAAAGGATTCATGATTCCTATATTTCCTTTTATACTGTAAGATAAGTGTTTGTCTTGTAATCTTTGTCTAAAATTGCAATATATATTTTTTATGTTTTTCCAAAATAAAGTACATCACGTGACTTTATCGTACTCCTTCAGAAAACAAGAATTTGTTTTAGTTTGAAATGTAAAAGTACAGTTAATATTTAATATATGTTGCTGCTAGTTATGTTTAATGAAAAATTTGCAATATTTACCTTGTATTAAATAGAATCGACCATATAAATAAACTACCATATAACTTTAATTATTGAATGTACATGCGACACTAGCGATCTCTGACTCCACCCAATTTAGGAACTTTATCAGTTTGTCGATGTATAATAGCCATATGAATTAGATTTAATAAGTAGTATAATAAATACCACTGATTTAGGGTCTATCAAAATTTGATGTAGCTCTGCAACATCAAATTTCTGTTAAAAGAACTACATCTACTTCAAATTATTTTAAGAAAGATGTTACATAAAATAGCCATCTTGAATTTCCTGAAAAGCATCCTTGATGCAAGTATAAATATTAATGTGTATTTATTATTCTACTAATTCATTCAATTCCTCATTTAAAAAATGCATTCCCTTCTCTCGTTTCCTTGAAACACCCTGTATACATGATGAATCAGCCAGGAAACGATTCTTTGTACAATGCGAATAATTACATGTTATTATACAACTTAAAAAAATAACTTTACATGTGGGTATTAGATGATTCCATAATCCCGGAAGTGAAGATTGTCACTCACATTGATTTACACTGCAATTCAGGCCCTTAGAATATCAAACCTTGCTTCCGCCTCGCCGAGTAATACGTTATACAAGAGTAGTTAGTACTATATTTGTCTTCGTTAACAGTTGACTGTGAATGAATTATGTCGTTGAGTGTACTCTCCACATGTCCTGAATTTAGCTAAATTAGCGTTTGTTAAAGTTGTGTCTGTGCTGTTTTAAACTGGACCGCTTTGACATGAAATGACTTCATTAAAAAGTTAAAATGTTCCCTACGTTGAAACTTTTATGTTTACCCAACTAATTATGAAATAAAATAAAATTAAGATTTTATGGAGGTAGCTCGTGGGTGCGTTTTATGAAAAGATTTTTGCAATCTTGGAAAAAGGAGAAGTTATATTTTGCAATTTCGCTGAAAAGCTTCATGCTTTTAATACATGTTTGAACTTTGACTTTTCTGTTAATTTGCTATATAATGAAGTGTGACATAATGACGTTTTTATAAAATATGAGTTCCGTTCCAAGTTTTTAATATCAAATTGAAAATGACATACTACCCTAGATATCGGAAACAATACATACTTTGATATTTTCACACCCGCAATATCTTTTGCATTGGTCTTTTTCGAGTAGAGTACCATAGATTTTAGAATTATTCCCTGATATTTAAGTCATATAATCAAGAAAACAACAGAGACAGAAATGCTTGGGATATATATGTAGAGCAGGTGAAAGAGAAACAATAAAGTGGGAACAAGATAGAAGAGAATACGAGGCAGAACCAGGGCAAAATTGTTGTAAGAAATAGAAGACCGGAGCAGGAATTAAAAATTGGAAAGAAAAAATTACAGACAGGAAGATGCAGATATATGCAAGAAAAATTGAAGTAAGAGAAAAAGGAGATTATCCACCCAGAAAAGAATCTTTGTAAAGAAACGGTGCAACCCTCTAGGGGAATTTACACGAATTTAACCCGGATCAAATGAGTGAAAATGCGAGTAGATATTTTATTCGCATTTTAATATTAATTATATATTAAAGAAATAAACATAACCAATTATTTTGACAGATGTAAAAGTTTAATTTTCATTGTTAAAAAAGTAGTACGCAGCATACAGAGGTACATAACTAGCAATACTTTAATTTTATCACTATAAATATTAGTTGTAGTTGTAATGGACAGTTGTACCGAAACAAATCTTTACTTATGATATAAAACCTTGTAACAAATTACACTGCTGGATAAAATTATTGCACCTCTTCGAATCTTGCATTGTTTTACAATATAGGCATATATCGGTATAGATTTTAAACAAGGAAAGTAACAGATTACCCACTAGTGGGTATAATTTTGAGGAAAATCACTAGTGAGAATTACCCACTCAATAAAATTATCACACTCAGCCTTCGGCTTCGTGTGCTAAAATATCTCTCGTGGGTAATTCCTTACTTTGCCCACTTGTAAAGTAAATAACTATTTTTAATTAAACCAGATTTTTTCATGTCATTTACAAATTTCGTTAGTAGGTACTTTGTATGAACATCTCTTGCATTAATAACATCTTGTACTCATCTCGTGCTTCTAATACAATTATGAATCGCATTTAGAGGTATGACTTCCCACTCTTGTACCACGGACCACAGCTTTCTCTAGTTCATCTAGAGTACTTGAGGCGGGTACACGACCTCTTACCTTCTTTTCAGCATATTCTGTCAATTTCATTCAAAGAAAAGTTCATACTTCATTTAATTTAAAAATAATTCGAGAAAATATAAATAGTACATTAATTTTGCCCAGCAGTATCTAGGTATATTTACAAGTTAGTAGGTAAATTATAACAAATTTCTTTAGAAAATTGAAAAAGCTTTGGTTGTTTAAATTGGGGGATATCTTTGCTATATTAATATTCAGTTCTCGACGTGCGTTGAGTAACCGACCTCATTCGTTAACGAAGATTGCATATTAAAGTGGGCGTGAGTTCAAATTTCGCTGATCGTTGATGACAACTAGTAAACAATACTACTATGCGCGTTCAAGTTGAAGGAACGCACTGCAAACTATACCTTTGGCTGCACTGAAAAAAAAAATGTGAAAACATAAATGAATAAATATAAATTTTTAGAAATAGGACAAATTGTTTTTTTTTTTGTTTCTGAGCCTTCATCATTGTCTAAATATTTACTAAATTTCTGTTATTAATGAAACATTATTGCCTATTAATTTGACAAGAAAACTGTTTTAAGAAAATCATAACATGCAAGATGTGTTGTCAAACTAAAACATAATAATAAATAATGTGTTCCTGTTTCTCCTCATGGGAGCATAGGGCCGGAATTCCACCGGTTTCAATGGCCGAATGTTTTACTTGCATTAACGATGTTGCTGATGGTCAGTCAACAGACAACTGCAAGGGACCGCCGGCTTATAGTGACCTCCGAATCACTCAGACCCATCTGTGGTCACTTGTCAGAGCTACTAATTATAATTATTTTTTATAATTCGAGATGTATCGTGCGGGACGCGAACCCCGACCGTCAGATTACAGACTGAAAACCTGAGCGCTCTTAGCCTCTTGACCATCAATGGCTGAAAAAACTAAAACATATTTGACAGTAATTACAAGCAAGTTCAGATTTCATGGGATAAACTTTTATTTATTTACATTACAAGCAAGGTAAAACAGTTTTTACTGCTGTATGGAGGAAATGTCCGGCGAGCCGATCAGGCGAGCCTGTCACCTCCTTGAAGCAGTACAACAGTTACCTTGCGTGTAATGTACAACATTTTACTTGTTACTCATTTCTCATTTGTAAATCAAATTAAAATTATAACCAAGTCCTGTCAGTGACACACAACTATTCTGTCAAGAAATATTTTAAATGATTTCGCATAAGCTTTGTACGCATTACTGTGGCAACGTGCATTGTTTACCTTGTTTATTAACTTTTTACAAAAATTTTACAATGTAGCTGTCAATTAGTAACTTGTAAAGATTCATTTTCAAAAGCAATAGAGGGCTTGGGTAAATGGTGTTTACAAGTGAGTAACAAGTAAAAGATTGAAAGTGTAGCTAAGGGGGGGGGGGGGGGGGGCAATAATGATTTTAAACTTAATAAACTTTTGAGAAAAATTCAACAACAAAAGTTACAGCAATAATAATTATCGTGACAGCGCAAGTCGAGTGATTTTGTCTTAATGTCAAATTTCTCGAATCGCTTTACCAAAAGCAACTATGTTTAAGTAAATAAATAAGAGTTTGGACTGAGAAACAAAATCTCGAGTGATATCTGGTTAGATAAATAAATAAAATAAATAATTCAAAATGTGCGTGAAGCGCAGTTTTACCAGTCTAAGTCACACCTCCCGAATATAATAGAGGAGGAACCTCAGAGTAAATTTAAAATGGCAACTAACGACAATGGGATTCCAACTGAGGATCTCATGATCCATAGTTCGATATGTTAGTTCTCTTCATGAGGTTAATTATCAATAAATTATGCAAAGAAATGCATCAAACATATCAAATCATTCAGGAAATAGCTTCGACTAAAAGTTCAACATATTATTTGCATATGTCCTTTCTCAATTCCCTTTCAAATAATTCTAAAATTCCAAATCTACAATTTTCAATCATAAAATCACTTATATCCATCGTAACAACCTCAAGAAATATTCTCAGAATGTTCACGCGTTCCTAACGACCATAATAACAACAAAATCCCCTAGAGCTGCATTGCTTGTTTTTTCCGCGGTGATCTTTCGTTCGTGGAATTTCATAGGCGGCTTTGCAGCGAGCAACGATTGTCGAGTGTTTGCTGTTTCGTGTTTATTGCGACGTCCTTGGCGGGACATAGAATTAAATGAAGCTACATTACGTCAATTGTCATAACTGGCAATAATTATAGAATTGCAAGTATATAGGAGGTAATGAGAGTAGAGTGTCACCCTCCCACATTGTAGATCGCGTTACGCGATTGTTCTTAATCGGGTTAACAGTTGAGATAACACGAAGATAAACGATGCTTAGGGAGTTCAATCTTTTTGTTTGCAGATGATTGTTATCGATTATGACGTAACTATTTTATTTTTAATTCATGGTGGAAATGGCAGAACATCTATGTATTTTGAAACAGCGCAAACTTTGATGTAAAATTATATATTATTTCAAGCAAAACTTTTAGTTCCAAAATAATATGTATATAAGTTTAACTTACGCGTGTCATTTTTATTTAATTTAATGAAGTGTATTGAAAAAAACAAACATCAGGGCTATGAATTGACGGCTGGTAACCGCACTTCATACTAAAAAAATTATCACTTACCGAGATCTGCGAAAGCAGAGTGCCACACCCACAATGGGTAAAAGGCGTGATGATATATTTATTTTATTTATTGTAAACCCCTCGCCATTGATGTGACGTCAAATTGGTAAAGCATAAATTGAAGTAGGTCAAAGCGCTTTGAAACTGGCGTTAGTCAGATCTTGAGTAACGGAGGCCTATATTTTATAAGTATTAATTGATATTATGCAAAAATTTTGAATAAAACCATAGTGTCTAAGATTAAAAATTATTTGTATCATAATAGAAAAGCATAGAAACGTAAATACCTCTAAATCACTGATTTCTTTATAACACTAGATTGGGCATAAGCCGTTACGGTGCGTTCCCAATAGATCATTTACACTACTTTAGTTCGATATGTCTCCGCGAGGTGCGCACAGTCGAAGTTTGGTATTAGTTGAAAGCTGTTAATTGTAGTTCAATATAGTTGATTGTTTGCACTTCATTTATTTATTAATATGAATTTGAATTCACTTAAAAATGAATTAAAAATAATGTACGAATAAGAAATTTTAAAAACAATAACAAAAATTCAATGTAATATCTTGTTTTTTATATTTTCGTAAGTAATTATAACATTTCAATTATGTTTATATTCTGTAAAATTAACAATAGGATTCTTAAAGTTAATTAGCATGAAACAATTATACACTATTTCATTTGCAATAGGCCACATGTATTTGGGAATTCTGTCACACAATATATTTTTTTTTTGCTAATCCAATTAAATTTTCAATAATTATTCTGCGATTTGCAATCGCCCTAGTTCTTGCAATGTCTTCCTCCGAAAGCTGTTCGCTCCTTTTGAACGGTGGTATATTTAGATGAATCCCTTTTTCTTCCAGAAGATCAGATACATCGAATCCTCTGTCTGCCAAAACGTATTCACCTACTTTTCGCAAATCGATAATTCCAGATATTTCCGTTATTTTGCGATCCGTTATCGATCCTCCATAAATATCGGATAGAAAACCAATTGCCGTCCCTCCAATCAAAACTTTAAATGTATTTGTACCATAGTATGTTGAATATGTACCTTGTTGTTCCAATGGATCAGAGCTTCTTTCAATACGAAATTCAGTGCATTCTAAAACTATGTCGTACTGTCCACGGGATACAGCTTTTAATTTCCAAAAATTATTTTTTTTTTAAATTTTGTACATATGTTCTGTCCACTTTGTAATAATATTCTTTACAACCCGCAAATCTATATCAAACAAACTAACTAACGTGGAATAATATAAACTAAGTTTATACTTCATCAGTGTTAATAGTAGTTCATCCTGCATGTTCAAAGCGTAGTGGCATCTTGTGTATGAACTACCTAAATGGCTACACAAAAAATTGAATGTTTTTGAATTACAGCCAGTCATTTGTTTCTACTGTATGAAATTAACTGGGACATAGCTGCTACTTCTCTTTGAGCAGGAATGGTTGCCACTCCACAATTGTCTTCTGCATCAATATCCCCGAAACTTTCGGCCGGCAATTCATCTATACTGGCCACAATATCAAAATGTTTTTCTCTTATTTCAGTTCTGGCATTTTCTCTCTTTATTAATATGTCTGCACGAATACTGCTTATTAACTTATCAAATTTTCGTAGTGGTAAAAACTGAGACGGAATTGCACACTCGTAGTTAAGTATCTTCCATTGGCCTGAAATGATCAAATAATATGTAAAATACATAAAGTTTAATATTATTTTACTTACCCATACTAGTAATGGTGTAGTCAGTCGGCAGAAAATGTTTTGAATATATTTTAGTATGTCTTGACGAAAATTTCATAGGTCGTATAGCAATCAACCATTTTTAAATTAAACGTTTATTTGTCGGAAATTTATGAAACATAATATTTCTATCTTTATTAGAGGCAGATGAACACTGAGGAACACAACAGTTATAAGGCATACTGCTCAATTACGGAATACAACAAGCACAAAAAAGTGAGGTTAGTTTTTAATACCAAACTCCGATAGCAGCGCCGCCTACATGTAAATGATCTATTGAACGCCGCCACAATGGTCAAAATTGAGGTTTTGTGATGCTTCAATATTTAATAATCTATCTCTCTTGTCTATGGGTATGACCATACTTCGTGGTATGACCTAAAGAGAGGTGGTGGCAAGCGCAGTGTAGAGAGAGTGAAGGCAGAGCTTCAGATTGCGCACTTTACTTTACAAAAGTGTCACAAAACATCAATTTCGCCCGGTCAATTGGGAACGCTCTCAGATGGCAGAAAATGGCATATGCCCAATCTAGTGTTATATAGAAATCAGTGCTCTAAATATACAATAACTATATAAAATTATAACACATGACATTTGTGTATATTTGTTTCTTTTCAAATATATGCATCTTTCTCTTACGAAAACTACGTCATGTATTTCTTCTCCTAATCTTTAAAATTAATTTCTCGAAAACTATTTATATAAATAATTCGCCTATATTATTTTGTTCTTAAGAATCATATCCGATTAGTATAAAAAATAAATCGAAATTTGATCACAAATTCCATTTTAGTTAAAAACACTACTAGATTAAATTTGTGGAGAAGAAAAACATATTTTTTTCACATAACACTTACCTATATTTGAGTATGGCAACAATTTCTGCAGCTCTCCTATGAATGGAAGATGCAACTACCAGCAGAAATTTGATAGTGGTAGGTGAAACCCAGGTCATCTGAAATATCAGGCAAAAATACAAACTTATTCTTCAATTTGTTGTAACGCTTTTAAATTACTCGAAATACATCACTCTATTTACCATTTTGTTTGTGACACTCTGCTTTTGCAGATCTCTAAAAATGATTGACATTGTTGACCGTGGTATCTTATGATTCAAGTTACAACTAAGTTACTCCTTTTTTAAAGAGGTTTTCTTTAAAATCCATAATACATGATAACAAATTTTATTCGTAAAGAAGCAAATTATACAGGTGCGAGTATATTTTATTTTAAATTATTTGCACCACTTTAAAAATAAACTATTAAAATAAGAGTGTCAAAGAACTAGATTTCTCTGCAAATGTCAATAAAACTCACTTCATAGCTCATGAATAAGTGAAACATAATTTAGTCGAGAAGAAAATTAAACATTCGCAAGTAATTTATGATAATTTCATAGATAAAAGACACTTAACAGATGAAGTAGCAAAGCTGTCTTCCCAATGATTGTAGGTCACCGACATCATCTATGGACTCGTCTCAAGATCTGTCTGACATCCGTTAACATCAAAAGGTAAACAAAACAAGTATGACAACATATGCGATACAAGTGCCATCTCGAAGAGAAATCTCCAACTGATATATTTAATCTGTTAATACAGCTACAGTTATCTTTTGTTTAAGTTGTATTATTTTGTTTAAATATGAAAGCTACATAATTTTGGGTGTAATTCTTCTTTTTCTAATTACATTGTGATGAATTTAAGGTATCACGTGCATTGTTACCGTAATTATAATTTAGTTTTTTTGTTTTTGTGTGCTTGGAATCATGAAGTGAATTACGTGTGTACTGAGGTTGAAAATTATGGACGTTTTTCTTGTTTCACGTCAAATTGAGTCACGCTATTTATTTACTGATGGTAGACTTCAATAATGCAGCAGAGAGCTAACCTTTTCGACTTTATCTCAAGCTCTAACCCAAACTAAATATAATTTTCGAGTATTCTTATTAGATTAAGATATAGTTTATAGCCATGCTAACTTAAGATTCCAAAGTACTAAACTGATTTAAAATTCCTAATCATTTTTTTTAATGAAAAAGTTTGTAATCTATTAAAATCCAAATAATAACTTCGAAAAATCTACACGGAAAAACTACCCTTGAAATTAGTTAACTATTTGGTAAGCTGAAGATAAAAGATGAATTTTCTGAAAATTTCATTACAATTAAAAAACTAAACGCGATTATTTACTAAGCAATTATTTACATAAAAGTTTTGAAAATTTTCAGAAAATGCATCTTATATCCACATTTTATCGAATAGTACTGTAAATTTCAAGGAATATTTTTTTCGTGTACCATTTATAATACAACTAAAATAGTTAGTGCCATAATGTTGTTTTATTTTAAATATACAGTGAGTTTTAATTTAGAGGCTCATTATTGGGATTTCGAAAACTATAAATAAGACCTACAATTTCGGTTAAATAGACTAAAGTTGTCACAGTAATAAAAATACGTAGGTCACTAGATATGGACAAAAATCTTATTTTAATTGATTTTTTTTATTTTTAAATAATTTCTAAACTATCGTATATTAATAAAACATGTTTGAAATAAAAATAGTTATTTGTATATCAAGCTACTAAATTATAATTTTTTATTGCTAATATGAGAAATATGAGTAATAAAAAATACTTTAGTGCCGAAGTATACATTATATTTTTTTCTGAAATCGTTAAATTATTAATTAAAAACATAAATAAATAGCATTATGTATTTGTAAAACGTCAGCTAGCATTATGAATAATAACAAAAATACTATAAAAGTGTCAAATTTGGTTATAATTTTCATAATTTTGTATGTATTCTTAGACGTGTTCTGCATGTGATCTGCATTAAATCCGATAAATTATAATCAAAGGTAAATAATAAATAAATTTACGAATAGTATTATAGTATAATTTGTTTGTTATTTTAGGTTTGTAATTCAAGTTTGAGTCTGTGAACAAGTAAAATTTTTACATAAAAGTTTAACTTTTTATTTTTTCTGTGCCTCACATTCCAGTTATGACACAAATTTATATTTTTTTTAAATTACTACTAAAAAAGTTTTTTTTTATTTTAATGTATAACTTTGTACACTACTAATAAAATTTTACTTCTAATACTAATTTATCTTCGTCTGACGATGAGTTTATACAAAATATTAACAGTTCTAGTACCATACAATTAATGCTTAAAATCGGCTACATGCTTTTGAAATTATTTTCTGTGCATTACCTACATACATATTATCTAACCTTATAATGAGGAATATTTTCTATGGCGCAGAAACTAAGGACATACCTATTAATAAAATAATTGAATAAACCTGGCAAACATGCTGAAATTCTAATTTAAAATTGTAGCTAAATTAGTCTTAATTTCTTAAATTATAATTTGTGTACATTATGTAGTAGATCTTTAAATATAATTTTATATTAAGATATTTTTGTTGTTCATTCTATTTGCGCCTTGCGTTTCCACTGCGCAATATTTGTTAATTAAAAGGACAGTTATTTGTTGAAAGTGCACAAAAAGAAACAAAACAAAATACAGAGCTAAAATTACAGCACTCAAAAATAAATGAAAGGCGAGATGTACTCTGCCTCTATTTATTTAAGTTTGTGTTGAAACATTTCATTATTACGAAATGAAATAATAAAAAATACGAGTTTCTAACTGTATTCTTTTTGATAACGCAGAATAATAATTTATCATTTTTGACATATAAGCAAGACAGTAATTTAAAATTTGTTTAATATTAAATGTGTTTTTCGCACGACATACATTTATCTCTTCCTCTAACACAAAAGACGTACTTTATTTTTATGTTATCATTTGTTCTACCTCATGATAATTATTATTTATTGTAAAAACGTGTCATAGATATGTCGGCTATATATTTAACATTTTATAGCATGAACATGGGAATTTTAAAAAGTACCGACTGAGAGACCGACATAATTATAGAAGACACGTTAAGAATATTAATCTGAAGAAGATACTTAAAATAAAACATGTAAACTACTTTCCCAAGAATCTTTATTTATAAATAAAAATAAGGTTAAATATTATGTTAATATTAACCAATAAGTGGATTCCTTACAATGTTTTTTCTTTAATCATTTTATAATTCAATAAACACGGTAGTTTATTATTCGCAATTATAAAAATGTTTGGAATGAAAATATGTACGCTAAGAGCATTACATTTTCAGAGAAAATATTGCATACAAACATTATAGGATATTATGACTTTACTTTTAATAATGCCTTAAGCATCTAGTACTATAAATATTTTAAGAAAATTTTTTATTTTATCAAGAAAATTATAACAGGTAATGCGAAATAATATTTCCGATACTAATTTGCTTGATGGTAATGCATCAAACTGTTGATCATGTGAAGCCGAGTTCAAGTCCTATAACGGACAAAATAGTCCTGTAGATAATTCTGGGTGTGGCACTCTGCTAATAGCAGATCTCGGTCTTATGATATATTTCTGCGCGTGAAGTGCGGTTACCAGCCGTCAAATCACGGCATCCAAGGATGGTAGTGGTGGAAGAGCCACGGGGGTAATTGTTTATATCATTATCAAACAGTATCTCCAGTTCAGTGAACTAGTCCCAAAACTATATTATACCTACATCTATTCTAAGCCGCACTCACAAATGAATGATATTTATTGCATGTCTTATTATTTTAGAGGTAAAAGATTTAAATAAAATTTGTAACAAGATTTTTTCTCAACAAAATTCAAATGTTGTTTTAAATGCAGATTTAAAATCTCTACAAAATTGTAATTCTTAAATAATTGAGAATGTAATTGTAGATATTTACGATATTAGTGGGATAAGAGCATTATTAAGTTACGCATGTGAAATTTGACGATGCGATAGCCGAGTTGTGTAATCACATAAGTATATTAACAATATAAAATTAAAAATATTTTTCTTTTTCCTTATATTAACAATGCATTATCACATGTGTATTATACAATGTTTTATCTACGCCCGCCCAAAGTTAAAAAATTTAAATAATTTTACTTTATTTATTAGACAAGTAGAAAATTAACCCAAGTAGTTGCTGTAAGAATGTTTTTGGTCCATAATGGTCACAATTTGACTTAAACAATTATGTAGTTGATTTTCATATTTTTTTAAGCATTTCGTGAAAATGAGTAATTTAGAAAATATTTCGTCGGATATAGATGAACAAGCTTAAAAAATTATTAATAAATTATATATTAATTAAATTAAAGAATTGTAAAGATTGTATTATCAACATTTATAAAAAAAAAATAGTACATTATAGAAAACGAGTGCGGTAATGAAGCTCTTAACTCACGCAAAATGAGTGCGATAAATGAAATTTAATTCACAGGCGTAGATAAAAAAAATTAAAATATCACGGATATGGTGGCAGTATTTCTTAGAGTCTCAACATCTTTTAAAATAATTTATCTATCAACAATTAGGCGTTACTTCTTTCCAACAATAAAAAAGTAATGCCATTAAAAAAAATCTCTCTTTTTAATTCAACTTAAAACAAAAATCCTTCTTCCTTCGATCAGTTTTTCTTTGGGTTTCTACTACAATATAGCAGTATGTTCTGTATTTTGTTTGAAGTTTTGCTACATTTAGCGATGTTTACAGTTTACTTGTACAAAATGAGTATCATTAGATGCTTATTATAGAATATACTGTATTTATATTAATTATTATTATTATTATCATTTACTGTGATGGGCTAAATAGCTCCGTGGTAACGCATCGGACTATGGGTCATAGTTCTTGAACTGTGGTATTGCGCTTACATCTATGGTAGGCGTGACTTTAACGTCTAGTAACCGCTGAGATAAGCGCAGAGTGCTCCATACAGAAATGGATGATACGTGTATCATTTATTGTTTGCTTTATTATTTTAAAGGAAGAAAATCTGTAGAGACCTTCTGTAGTTCATTTGGAAATTACTTCTTAAAATGTAGCGTATCAAATAAATAAATAAACATTTTGCTATCCTTGTTTAGCATTTAGTTTGGACAAACAAGTACTATAACCAATACATAAATCATTTATCACCAACACAAACTAAACTCCGAATCTCTCCTAACAAATCAAACAATCTAATCTGAACCCAGCTTAACTAAACCTGAACAACAAACAAACCACTTATAATCTCTACAACCGCTACTACTGTTTCATATGTTTACCACTCAGCCACCACTAACTACGTAACTATTTTACTCAACGGAAGTCACAAATGTCAGGCACACATTTTCAGCACCTGATGGTCGCAATGCCGTTGCTGGTGCTTGGCTTCTGTTCTGTACTTCGTCACACGCATGTTGATGTAGTCACGTGCTACATTCATTCACGTGCCCAACGGGAACTTTAAGCTGTGGTGAATAATTTTGTTGGGTGTTATGTTCATTTAGGATTATTGGATAAGGGTTAGCTTGTCACAGTTTGGGATTTTGAGTTTGTTTGAATGTATACAATATTGCGAGTGGAATGTAATATTGGAGGATGAAAAAATGTATATTTAAAACGAAATAAAATGTGTTTTGGGTGTATGATATCAAAAGAAATATTTTCAAGAAAGTATTTGCTCATATCATGAACTTTTCAACATATACAGTTTACTGTGGATGCCACAATATAATGGCTAGTAACCACATTATTAAGCATTGTCAATTATTACTAAATTTTGCAATCTTGATTTTATTCTTGTTACATCTACTGATGATGATAAAATAGTTTTAGAAATACGTATTTAGATATTTTTTAAATACTTTAAGGCTTAGATGTTAAATTTAATTTTTACCTCTCGCACATAGAGAATTGAAAGAAATGTTTATGGAAACAAGAAAATAATGATACTAATTCTTTCCTGCAGTATTTAATAGATGGGCGTTAATTTAATATTTATGATATAAGTGTGAAAAGTGCCATTTTACACACGTATATCATACACTATTTTTTTCTACAAAAACCGTTTTACATTTTAATTTAACAAATATTTTAATTACATTTGACAGTTCAGTAACGAAAGATATATTTATAAAGCAATTTAATGAAATACGTAATGATGAATTCAATAACAATAACAGGGCAACTTTAGACTTGCTCTTTGCTAAATCTAAAAAGCAGTATAAATTATCATATAAGCGCTTCATGGAATGGTGGAACACGAAGAATGTCAAAAGCTGGTTCTCTGATGAAATGTACTTTTAACATGCGTTAAAAGTGATTGGCAGTTTACTTTTAACGCACGTTAAAAGTGTTTGACAGTTCACTTTAAACACGGAGTTTTATAATATTGAATTTTTAACAGAAGTTGGTCGTGGTAAAAGTTTAATTTTTAATAGTATTTGTAGCAAAAAGAACTTCCTGTAACTTTTTGGTTATTGAATTTTTGTCAAAAGTTTATTACGCAAAAACAATCATTTTTGGCGCCCTATCAATATTTTCCGTAATTAACGAATCAGTTTGTATATCATCATAAAATTTCATATTTAAAATTTGACAGGCAGATTCATAAAAGGGATTAGCGCTAACTCTATTTTTATTATTACTCGTAACTTCATTTTCCATTCTCAGAACATTTTATGTTATCTTAACTAGTTTATGTTTAAGATGATAAGATTTTGGTTGTAATCTATTAATCGGTGGTACTTTACATAAAGACCTATTAGGTTTATTAAGCATATCTCAGTAAATGATAGAGTTACACTAAATTATATTATATTCAAAAAGATGTAGAATAGTATTGTCTACAATTTTTATTTGAAACTTTTTTCTATATTTAGACACGTTTAGGAATTTTAGACTTTTTTCGATTACTGTAAAGTTGTTGTACGACATCCATGTCAATCGGAAACAGAAACAAGAAACTTACATGTAATTTTTTCTAAGTAGCTTACAAATTAATTTGAGAAATAAAATTTTGGATTGCGTTTTAAATTAGTACCTACATATTATCAACTTAGCTTTGCGACATTAAGCCCGTAATAAATAATGTAGAATGTAAACAACTTGTCATGTACGGCATTTAACACAACACTACTGTCAAACACTCTGATTACTGTTGGTTTTAAGTGCTTCTAAAACTGAATTTAAATTATTCATGTTTCAGTGCAATCAATTTTCACGATTATATCGAAACTGTATTTTCCTGAAACTCTCATCAAATACATAGATTATTAATAGATACCCAGTGAGCTATTTAAAAATTTTAATGATTAATTAAAATATTGGCAAACATGTCACTAAAGAGAACCATGTCAAAATATTTTGTAAATTAACAGAATATTTTATGAAAACAGATCATTCAGGTAGGATATAAAAATTCAAGGATAAAAATATTAATAGAAATTTCTAAATCAAAGTATGTCATTTAATTAAATGGCTTCGAATTTCGAAGTATTTTTATTACGTCTTAAATATAAAACAACATCTTCTTGATACTTTGAGAGACGCACAGAAATCGGAAATTGAAAAGGAAATATTTCACAGATATCTCCGAAATGGAATTCCTACAATTTCCTTCATTTTAATGGCACTCCACTTGAAGCAAAGTACCTATTTTTATCTTTTTAGTCTCATGGTTCTTACTTTTTTCATTACCTGACCTGACACCATATTTTTACCATCTTATAGGTTTTTTTTTTTATAACATTTTTACTTGATAGAGTACAACTTTTTAAGAAAATATATTTGATATCTATTTACCATTAACATTTGTATACACTACAGGGAGTTGCATTTAAGCGTAACTATGAGCAACTTTATATTTTTTAATGGAACACCTTATAAATATTTATTTATTTTGATAGAAAATTAGTTTCCCTTCAAACAGGTATAATATGAGAGTATAGAAAGTTATAAATCAAGAAGTTATTAGTTTATCGTACAAAAGCAGATAGACAATGGTATTACAAATATGTAGATTAAATTTGAAGAGTTTCACTTTATAAATTTAAATAAAAGAGTTTAAAAAAAGACCGACCAATGAATCACTCTGTAAAACACATTGTTGACAAAAAATGCCATACTTTTTTCGCTGTTTTGTATAAGTTTCATTTGTCATTTAGTTTATTAATTATAATATTGTTGTTTCTCGATTATTACACATTCATATTTATTATCTTTATATTTTTCACAGAGTTTTATTAATATTTATAGTATAAGGAAGTATAGGAATCACGAACAAACATCGAGAGACATATTTTCACGGAAATATATTATTTATAGTCTCCTGAATTCGATTAGAGTAAGACCATTGTCTCATCACGTCTGTGTGTGTGAATGGATTGATTAATTTAGTGCTATAACTCATGAACAAGAAAAGAAAGACTAAACTTCATAATTATAAGTTTCAAGAACACATTTTTGTCATAATAACAAAACCGGAAATGGAAGTACCTATACTGGAAACAAATAATTACTTTGATTAATTTTGAGAAAAACAAGTATTTAATAATAATAATAATCATGGTGTGAACAAAAAATAACGGAAACATATATCAATTGTTTGTCAAGTGTAATTATAAAGCCTGATTTATAGATTGCATAGAATAGGAATGGAATAGGTTTAGGAATGGTTATAGAATAGGAACTTGTAAAGTACATTTATTGTTTGCACAGGAATGGAACAGAATGACGTCATTTTTACAATTATTTACATCACCGTTGCTTCGCGATTCTTGGTGCAGTTGTTTAAAAAATGACAACGATGTGGATAAATGAATAATTCTTGTAACAGACTAACCCAAATGTAACATGACGAATGGTAACTGCATTTCACTAGGAAAAATACATCATGTACTGAGATCTATGAAAGCAGAGTGCCACACCCAATATGCGTATAGGGCGTGATGATATATTTCCTCAGTCACCAAGAGAGCTTGCCACGACCGTGGTGGCGATAATGATGATGACTGTCATTGTTACTCTAGTTTCTATGTCGCACTTATTGCAAAACATACAAAAAAAAATCTTGGTAGTTTGAATAGGATAATTTTCATGAAGATTTAGTTATGTAAATCACTTTAACTCAACTAAACTAGCCTAATCTTCATCTTGCATCAATCTGTCCCAGTTTAGAAACGCCTACAACCAAACCAAATTTGTACGATACTTTTACTCATCAGGTCATTTAAGATTTTAGGTTACAACCCAATACAACACAGTTAAAAATTGCAAATTGTTAAACTTTCGCAATCAATCATTAGTTTCGAAAGAAACCTATTGAAAAGTTCAAATAGTTACCCGTTAGCAGTGCTATAATTTATTAACGGTGCAGTTCCTTGAAACGAGTAGTTAGACCAGCTTAAAATATGTATAGCGCAAACAGTAAATAATTCATAGTCTTTTACCACATTTGATTTATCTGCGCGTTGATGTGCGCTTGCATTTAGTACAGTCCATATAAAAATAATAGCACGTTTATATACGCTGAATACGTTCATTCATAATGCATTACTTTGTTCTTTATGTTTTAATTTAATAGAAAATATTTATCTGTAAATATAATGGTTTGTAATAAAATACGTAGTTTGGCAAAAGCATTTTATTATTCCATTAATGCATATTGTTATTACTTGGTTTTGTTATTGATTTTTTTTTATTTATTCATAAATCTATTTATTTTATAGATGCATGGAAACTAACACAATAAACCATATTGTTTTGTAAATGGATTATGTCGGAGAAAATAAATAAACCAAATTCTGATTTCGACAGCTTGCAGATTTATAGATTTCTTTTTCTAGCACTATAAATTATATTTCTGCCTTATTCTAGTTGATTCCTCAAATCTATCATGTACCCAGTATATCTTGTATTTGTGTCTTTCATGTCCTCAACTACGTTAGTTCTCCATGTATATCTTGTTCTACTTCTTTGTGTGTTATGATTGTTTATATATCCATCTTACCGGACGTTTTTCGCTGATCCAGTTTAGGTGCCTGTACTACTTAAGTCATTGCAGTTGTATAAATGACTTCTAGTTCATATAGTTTGGTGTTTCGTTTTATACGTCATTCTGTTCTTTTCGGATGTTAGACCGCGCGATCAAATATACTCGTATCAACTTTCTCACTGTTTCTTTTATTTGGTATCCATGTATATGATAAACTCTGGTCGTGGTCTCACTAATGCTTTTACATATCCGGACTTGGGTGCTTCTTGATACCATCTTACTTCGGAATAGGTTATTTAGCTTAAGCGCAAAGTATTTTTTTGTTTTTGCTTTTTAACCTCTTGGCTATATCCGCTAGTTCATCATTTGTTGTATGGATTTTGAATATGTAAATTCCGGGACCTTACTCGTTATTCTTTTCCTTCTATTAGATCTTGTTTATAGATTTACATAAGTATACATAATTTTTTAAATTTTATTATTATACATTGACAACTTTAGTCTAATTTTACTGAAGTCATAACTAATTTCAATTATGATCCTGCAATCGAAAACATCGTGTATATTTCAAAACAAATATTTTAAATGCGGAAAATAGTTGCTTTTCGCATAAATCCGAAAAAGTATGATAAGGTCTATTTTTTAGCTGGATGATAGATATAAATAAAACTACTGGAATTCAGCTAATATTTATTCAATACTACTTCAACCGGTTTCGATGCCACATACGTCTTCTTCAGGAGGTGGTATTAATAGAGACTAATACAAAACATGTTAAAATGTGAATAAATAAATAAATAAATAAATAAATATGAACAAGCCGATCTTGGTAGCGTAGTGGCTATGTCACTTGCCTAGCACGCTAGAGGTGGCTCCCACTGAAGAGCATGGTCGTTTGTGTTGTTCTCATAAACTCATAATCATCCACACATGAGGCGGCATATGACCAAAGTAGTTAGTCCGCTTCTCATATATATAAATAAAATATAGTCAGATAAAAATAAAAACGTTGCTTTTCCACCCAACAGCCGAGTCAATTTTTTCCGTTGTACACTAACATCTTAGGGGGCTATGATTTAACGACTGGTCACCGTACTTCATACGTAAAAATATATCACTTAGCGAGATCTGCGTAAGCAGAGTGCCACACTCATAATGGGTAAAAGGCGTGATGATATATTTTCATTATTTATGATTCACATCACGACGCTATTTATCGTCTATTTACATTCAGTTTTCCAGGTCTTGAAATACAAATTTTAAGCGTGTCACAGTTATTCCGAAGAAGAGTGCTTGCGTTTTGTATGTGAACGTATGGTTCCATTCAAAATGGCGACCAACACATCAATATTCAGGTAGTAAATGTACGGCAGTAAAATCCATGTATCACACACTTGTATTTCTATATAGCCCGTTGTACTTTCGTTGTTAATACCTGGTGCGTTTCAACTATCAAAACAAGTGACTTGTTCCTGAGTAGGGAGTGCCATTCCATTATCACAGCCGGTGCTACTGTCAGTGTTAGGTTAGCTCCTAACCCAACTTTTTCACTACCTGTTTTTATAAATTCATTGCCACACGGCAGTTAATGTGTGTCACATAGTTTCGCGCACTAGTGAAGGTTGCTCTGTATTAAAATATGCTTGATTTATTGAACGCTTTGTCGATTATTTTTAATATTAATGCCTAGTTTTTATCTTGATTAAAATACCGTAAACGATTTAGATATGTTTTATGTTAGTGTCGCTCGTTTAATGCTCGGCATATATAAAGCAGGAAATACATATTTCAAATGATTTATTTGCGCTGTAAAATCACACTACATCATATGCATTTTATATTAATTTATGTATTAATTCTACATATTTTTTACAATATTTAACATGAGATGTAACTAAGATCTAGATAAAAAGTATTTTAATTTTTACTTTAAGTAAATATTTATCAACTGATTAAAGCAAAGAACGTTCAAGTAAAAAATCTTGAGATTCTTGTTAGTTAGAAGACCTATTCTAATTGAAATAACAAGTTGCTATCTTTATGTTTGTCTTCGTATCCACTTAGTAGACTCTAACTCTCTACCTGATGACAAGTGAGCATGTGTACCTATATCAAAGTCGTATAATATATTTTACGATCATAATAAAGTGATATATTTGACAGAATAATTGTTAATGTTAACACCCTTTCAATTAGTTACATATTGCTATGAATTCAAATAGGTCTTCAGTTGAATTCAAATACTATCAAATAAAATAAATAACAACAGTTTCGTAATTACCTATTGTAAAATAGTATTTTTAAAAGTTATTCATGAAATATTATTTTTCATATATTAACAACAACAGTTGATGATGATAACACTTTTTAAAACGGTTTAAAAATCGCAATGATCCCCTATAAGATCTTTTAAAATAACTATGAAACTTTGGCATTTTACAAAATAATTTTTGAACTTTGTTTCTTTTCAATATATCTTATTCCAGACACCCGAAAGGGTACTAAAGAGATTTAAATTGATTATATATCTTATATTAATATAAACAAAATTACGTGTACAACACACGTATGCAATAGTATATTGTGCAACAAGTGCAGAAAGTTGTGAGAATTTTATCACGATACGAAGTCGAGTGGTGAAATTACACGAGCGTGAAATAGGTAATTCTGTACGAGTAGCACACTATACTTTTTCAACGATCACACTTTTGACAAGATTTAATAATAATAATTCTTACTCTTCAGAAACAAAAAATGACATCTCAAACTCAAATTCGACGTTTGTGATTACAGCATAAAGGCGGCGCAAGCGCAGATGCGCGCAGTGATACCAACTATAAATCTATAGATTGTAATATAAAAACTAATGACATATTTTTATTAAAAAATTGATATTGTATTTTCTTTGTAATCTCAATATTGGAAACGAAGATTTACTCTGAAATAATTATTAATTACTTTATGATATATAAATGTAATTATACTTGAAATATTAATATTATACAGTATTATATTATTAGTAAGTTGGTCACAGTTGGGTGTGGAATAATTGCACACGCTATTCCACACGACTGTGCGAAATATACAATTTTCAAGCATTGTTTAGCGTGGATAAAGTGTAATTTTCAGTAGTGATCATAAAAAAAATCTTTTTTCATTTGACACGCCCTCAAATTCGTGAAGACAAGTATTATTTTTATTAGCAGTTGTACAAATAGCTATAATACATATTTGGTTCTACATAAAAATTAACTCGAATAATGAAAACTATCAAAGTAATATAGGTACTAATATTCTTGGTGTAAACATTATTATACTAATTTTCCCAATTTGTATATTTATCAAAATAAAAAATGGTGTGTGTGATGCTAAAATGTCTGTCTTAATTTTTGACAGAAACGGAAATGCAAACGTGGACCCGTTTGGTCTACAGAGTCTAAATAAACACGGCTATTCACCTCACAAACCAAAGTAAGTATTTAGCAGTGAATATGGTGAATTTAGTAGCATCTACCACTGCACTTTATATTAAACTTATTGTAGACACATTGTACGAGTACACGTGCTCACAATAATTGCATATAGACGCTGCAATTTTACAAAACAAATTAGTGTTGCACTCTTAAAGCTACGATCAGAGCTATCCAATTATCAATTGCAATTAGCAATTACAATTAACAGATGTTCTTTGACTTATGAGAATCGACACTAGCGTTCATACCAATAAAATTGAGACGTTAATTGATAAGATCTGATTGAGAACCTTGCAAACTCCAAATTTTTAACTTAATTAGTGGATTCTGTCAGACACCTTAAACAATATAACATAACAGTACTTTTATTTATAAAAATATGAAATAGCATGTCATGAAATAATTTTATATATAAATTATTACTTCAAAAGTATTTCAATAGTTGTCACATCAACTAAGTGGTAATTCTAAGTATGTTTTAAATCGGTAGTTTTAAGTTGATCCAACCGATTATAAATTATAAGTGGTAAGTGTAATTGATAATTGAGCCAAATCAAACGAAGACTAAAACTGTGCATCACATTGAACTGGTACAAAAGAAAATGAGGAAATCCAATTAATATTAATGTTCAAATGTTAGCCAAAGAAAAAAAAATATGGTAAAATCCAGTCACTCGACAAAAATTACATTTGAATTTCATAAGATAATAAATACATAGTAAATCACCACAAAATAATACCATGTTATGTATTTCCTCTTCATGGCACAGACCCTCAGCCAGCAAGATTGAAAAATGCTCACAGACATTGATTTACGACCACGTTTTTAAAACAAATTTGCTATGCACCATTTACTTTTCTCTTCCACCTTACATATTACTTACAACTACAACAATCTTTACTTTGTTTGAAGAGAAACAAAACAATAATTTCACTGCCAACAACCTGACAGTTGCAAGGCGGCTGCGTAGCTGCCGGTAAAGTAGAAAGTCTCCAAATTAAAAATAAGCGCGCGTATTTTCAAGATGCAATTTGTGCTCGGCTTCGAAGCGTGAAATGCTATAAGCTATCCGATGTTCTCAGTAACTTTCTCAACATCTAGAATCTAGTTGGCGTCGTGATGCAGATTACATTGTTTGCAAAACGAACAATTGAACCAAGGCTAGAAGCGATTCTGCGCGGAACTAATTTTAATCGTGGTTAAGCGGATTGTGTTCGAATTTCTTGGCAAGTTTAATCTTTTGTTTGCGATCGTCTTTTATTTATTGTTTAGGAGATTATTATTTGGTACTTTCAAAACCTGAATAATAAATGATTTAATGCTCCAGTTTTGAATTGCTCCAAATATTTCATTATGGACAAATAATTGTAGCTTTTGTTTTTGCTGCATTTTTAGTGGGTATTAGAACACCTATGGAAATATCCAAAACTTGCCTTCATATGAGTAATTAAATATTACTTATAAGGTATTTCAAATTTCAAGGTTTAAAAACAATACTAGAAAAAATCTCATTATACCTAATTGAACTGTCACGTATTAAAAATATATTTGTATAATTTATTTCTTTCAAGACCAGAAATTCAAATACATAAATTTTATTCAGTCATTTCATTACTGGTACCACACTCTTGTAGTATATCTACATTAAATTATATATAAATTTAACAAATTAATATAGTAACGTAGGCAACATAGTACTAGCAAAAAAGTACCTATACTATTATAGAGTATAGAGAATGCATGACTGTACTTTTGGAATAAACGAATAACGAAAATGTTGAACTTTCCAAATTATCGTTAGAGGCGCTGTACTCGTGAGCAATATGAGAGATATCCTCCTTGATTTCTTCTTTTTGCACTATCATTTAAATTGTGAGGACATCTAATTTTACTTTCAAATATTGATGAACAACCAACTAAATTATAATCAATAGTAACTCTTATTTTTATTAATAGTTTCCAAGTATACAACAACAAAAAAAAAAAAAATCTTGTATAAAGCTGCATGTAGAGCTTATCCTGCTATCAATTTGAAGTAATAGTAGCGCTTTGACATGGAAATCAACTCTAGCAAGTCAAGGGTAAGAGAATAGGAGATGAATTTTTACTTGTTCACAGTTACTACCACGTATAACTTTGTGCTGGATTATCCAATTTCGATGATTCCTTTTTTATTGACTAGGATATACCTAGAAGTTGGTTTCATATGAATTTGAAAAAAAAATTCCTTCCCTATGGGTAGAAAAATAGGTAGCCACAAAAAAAATTGAAAATAAAAACTTTTTAACAAAATATTAAACCAACGAAAAAAAATCTGAAAAGCGGAAAATATTAGTTTAAGTCTAGTAATAACTAAGCTCCTAAACTAAGGTAACTAATTTTGAGTCGGCACTAAACAAACATCAACGAACACCGACTTAAAAGTAGTTATTTACATTAGTTTGGGTGCTTAGTTAATAAGACTAAAAAGGTTCATTTTACTTTTCGCTTTTCAGTTTTTTTTATGTCGGCAGTTTTAAGATGCTCCAGCAAATTGCTAATTATAAGTAGTAATTAAAATTAATAATTAAGTAACTCTGATTGCAGTTTAAGAAAAATATACCAATTCTTTCTAATCATACAATCAACAATTTTAATTTTATATTTGCCTGTGCTGAGCTGTTGCAAATAAATCCATTTAATTGAATAATTGTAAGCTGTATTTGGTAGATATAATTTAATTACTTTTTGCTACATCTAAATTAGAATAATTGGAGATAAATTTTTGCTCATAAATATTTGTTAATTACCAATTACTTGTGAGAAATATCGGTTGCAAAACCAGTCCGCAAATCAATTAAATACTGGTTCGGTGATCGGTGCTGTACCTGTCCAGAATAAATACGTACTTTCAAAGAAAGGTCCGGAGGAACAGAAACAAGAGTTATGTAACAAGTAAGGAGAACTTTCAAAAAGCTTTCACCCAGTTTTTCGTTGTACCTGTTGTCCTGCAGCGCGATCAAAGCGAAGAGATCCCAAAGCAGTGCTTTGTATTCGCTCTTCGTCTCGATATCGCCCTCCCCAGCTCCGCCGCCCATGACTTGATAAATGCGCGGCTACAGGTATAAATTATTCCCTGGGCAGGGCGAACGTGAGTTACAGTGCCACCTGTGTCAGGTAGTTCAATTCAGTGGCGTAGAAGAACTGCCCAATTATTATATTACAATGCGAACCTTAAAATATTTGAAAACAATAATTTTAACAATTTTAAAAACAATGAATTAAATGTAGTACCAGAATAATGAAGGTTTTTCTTTTCTCATGTATTAAGTTCTCAAAATCTTGCGTATAGTTTAGCTAGATGATTAAAAGTAAATTAGACATCTTTCAACATTCGGACAAAATTTTGACATGTTTATGAAGCAATATTTTTATACAGGACATTTTTTGTTTATCAACTTTTTTCATGTTTAACTACACTATATTTTGGTCCTATACAGCCTCATCAGTAATTGATTTTGATAACAAACGATCATGCTTTTCAGTAGCCACTACGCCATCGACATCGGCAATACTACTAAAATAAACTAATGTAACTTAATTAAATTATTACTTGGTTGTCGTCGATTCTTACATCAAAAATTTGTTTCAAACTTGAAAATTCTTTGTATTGCATGCGATTTCGTTATAGTTTAAATAAAATAACTGCAATCATAGTATGTTATATTTATTTAATCTAGAAGTAAAAATAATATTTTGCACATAATTTGTATTTTTATTATTATTATTAATAAGGTAAATATCTCCGTGGTAACGAATCGGACTGTGGATCAAGAGATCATCAATTCGAATCCCACTACCGACAATTGCCAATTTAAATTTACCCCTGTAGTTCCCACTCCACTAACCACTTTAAGGGGTATGACTTGACGGCTGGTAACCGCATTTCATACGCAAAATATATCCTTACCGAGATCTGCATAAGCAGAGTGCCACACCCATATTGAGTAAAAGGCATGATTACATATTTATTTATTTGTTTTATTTTGTCGTTAATTAACAAACAATGAATTTAATATTATTTAATTCCAAAGTAAAAGTAAAATATATTAGTGTAAAACAATTCCTACGATAAGAGAAAAATAGTAGGTAGTAATCAGCACTAAATATAATTTAGACATTTAGAACTTACTTTTCTAATTTGCGAAATATTCCAAAGGTAATAATTATAAGTATGTGTATATATTTTGACAATCCAACCTTGGCAACTTGATTATAATTAGTTATTTTTTATAGTGTCTATTTTAAAATAAATACCAGCACGCTATTTATCAATTATTTGATATGGCACTCAGCTTTCACAAATCCCGGTAAGCAATATATTTTTACCCGTAAAATGGGGTTATCAGCATACCAGCCATAAAGTCAGAATCACAGAGAACTTAGGTCTCTTGTAAAGGAGAAGCTAATATCAAACATACGATATGAGATATAAGATAAATTGTAAAAATTCTAATTTCACATTTATGTCAAACCAAAACTTGGTTAGTACAAAGGATTAAAAACCATGTTAATGATTTTTAAAATAGTCATACGAAGAAAGATAAGTACCTGCATAAAATTTATATCAATATTTTATTTATAACGTTGTTATAGTTGTAAATTGTATTTTTACTTTTTCATAGCTGTTAGTTACTTTTTTTAATTTAGGATTTTTTATGCCAGTCTTCAATTGGGAGATTGGTTGTTTCTTTTAGTCTTCAACAACTCTTTCAGCTATCAATATGTGAATTTCAATTTATAACATTTTTTTTATTTCAACATTTATTCAATATTTATTTTAGATTAATGGTACGTACTTTCTACATATTTAATCAATTTGTTATTTACTTCTTTGTATACATTAATTATTTTGTTATTTACATACTCAATTAACCTCAAAATTTGTTCATCATTGCATACAAAATTTTTCATATTTTAGTTTCTGAGGATGAGTTACTCCTTTCTCGAAACGTTAATCCATATAAAGTGATTTTTATTTTATTCCCTTTTCCAAGTTCCGACTACAACCAATTAATACGATATGAAAATCCCATTTTGAGAAAATCCTTTCTTAAGTATTGATTCTTTGAAAATTATTATTATGAGACATTGTTCGTTTGGCATGTATAAAACAATGTGTTTCAAAAATATTTAGTTTCAAAGAAATTATGGTCTAAGGGTCTTCTCGTATACTTCATCTTAAGAAACGCTGTTCTAATTACGGATCTCATCTTCCCTACGCCACTGGCTCGCTGGCATCGTAGCCTGCGGCTGTTGGTTGACCTACCGAACCCGTGTCAGCGATCACGTGATCGAACCTTTAATATTATCAGATTCCCGAGCTCTACACATCATTCGTCGCGTTGATGTCTTATCTACGTGTCGATGGCCCAACAACACAAGGGAAATGGATGGGCCACAGACCACTAGATACTTTAGATCCAATGCCTTTCATGTTCAGAACTGATTACAATAATGAGAAGAGAGAGATTTGAGAGAAACATTGAGGCTATTAATGAGAGAGAGCCTGATGACAAATAGAAGAAATACTTCAGGAGATAGTGGGAAATTAAAAAGAAGTAATTGGGAAGAAGATTTTGAAGATGTAGTACTTATCACTAAAACCCAAAGGATCGTAATAAAACGATGGGAACGCATCACTTCTCGAAAATAGTTTGTACATTTATCGAAAATACAATTGTCGAATGTTGAAAATATTACTAATGACGAATATTAATATTACAAATTACGAAAATATATTTGCTGAATCGCTTGGATATTACAAACCTCGATAATACATTTTTCGAATATTACAAATGTCGAATGTTACAAATCTCGAAAATACATTTGTAATATTTGAAAAATGTATTTCCGAGGTTTGTAATATCCAAGCTATTCGACAAATGCATTTTCGAGTTTTGTAACATTCAACATTTGTAACTTTTCCAACATTCGACTTTGGCATTTTCGGTAAATGTACAATCTCTCATCGTAATTTTCGACATTTGTATATTCGAGAAATGTGTTGTTACCCTAAATCAATTACTTTCAAAGCCCAGTGTCGGATTAACGGAAAAGTTATTCTTGTTTTATAATAATACATTTTCAATAATATTGTACCTATATTTAGATTTTATAAGTATAGTTTAAGTTAATGTTATACTTATTATCCAAATGATCAATGTTCGAATGTAAATAATTTAGCCTGGATTCAAATTTCTAAATTAAAATGTCATTTGCAGAGACATTGTCTACCTGTACTTATTATTTAACAAATTAGAATTAAAATTTCAATCAAAATTAATCCATATTGAAGCATTCCGTTCCGTTAGTATTTCATTATTTTCTACACGTATAAAAAAACATTTATAATACATCTAACTAATGATAGTTATAATACAAAAACCGATGAGTTGTGTAAATTGTTTCATTGCCTGTATAACTTTTATAAATATTGTTGCAATATATTATTGTTAATCTTTCATTTCATTGTGTGTATATAATTTAAATAACTATGTATAATATTAATAATACTGGAGTGCAGAAGCCAAAAGAAGCATTGCAATACATATTGGTGTAAAAAAACTGTGAATTATAAATTAATGATGTAATTTTTAACACGTTAGCTAACAATAAGTAGTTACTAACGTTTTATGCAACTAACCCTAAATTTCAATGACTCATGCTTGGTATAATTTTGTTTCTATTCTAAATATTCAATTTGAGTGAAATTCTAAAGTAAAATCAATAATCAAATATAAAACTGCAAGCGTATTAAAGCCCTTTTAAGTACTATACTAGGAAATAATAATTGAAACTATTCCCGATCACAAATTAATAAATACTTTAAATCATAACAACATAATTCTGAATTCGGCATACCTAACAAAAGATATTTTTAAGTAACAACATACTCGTTTTATTTATGTTCTTATAATTACAAGCGCAATTATCGTTTCAAAAGTGATTTTGGGAAGTATAAATTTCAAGAATCACACGTTATTATCTATGATATTCTAAGTCGTGATCCTCATATTACCACTAGAGTTGAAGTCGTGAGACTTGCGACCCTGCTAAAGACCTCGCCAGATTTTATCTTTGCTCTCAGCGTCTTAAAGTCGCAACATTGAACATCTTGGCTCTAACATGGAGAACAATTCAACACATTCACCTAAATATATTTTTACCTACTACAAATGCGATCAAATTAATTGTTTTATATCTTTATTGATAATTTGAAGTATCTATTATGTTTATGTGCGAAATCGCCACTATACTTTACTTCACCTAAGAATATACACAAGCGTTTAAAAGAACATTTAAGACTGTAAAGACTATTTAAATTCAGGAAATAATCAACCGAATATAACACGAGCTATGAATTTATTTGATGAAATTTCTCAGAATTCGTGCGTAAAAATGGCAACTAGTGTCAAACATGACGCTTCGCTGTCTGGATCTAATTATGTCATTTTTGACACTCGGCTTTCGACTTTCTACGCAACATCTATTCGAAATTTTACCGGTAAATTCATGGCTCTCAGTAATATAAAAATATATTTTCTTCACTTTCCTCGAACTATGTGCAGTAACAACAATTAAATTTTCTACTTAGACGAAACCATGCAATAGAAAAAGAAATATAAATCTGGATTTCTGGCTGAGTTTCGACAAAATTTTATCTCATTATCAAGATAAAATTTGTTATATTAATAATTACAATATTGGTGTACATAAAAGATTAATTACATTTAAATGTTTCTTCTAACAATACAACTAATTTTTGTAACTAAATTTTGACTTGATAATTGCATATAATTATGACATGTCGTCTTCTGAATAATATATATATATATATATCGTGAGATCCTCAATTCGAATCCTACAGCGGACAGTTGCCATTTTAACTTTATCTCAACGGTTCTCTTCTACTCCACTAACACATTTTGGGCCCATGACTTGATGGCTGGTAACCGCGCATCATGCGCAAGAATATCTCACTAGGCACGATCTACAAAAGCAGTGCCACCTTATAATTGATAAAAGGCGTGATGATATATTATTTATTTTACATTTTGGTGGCAGAAAGAAGTTCAAATCTATGAAATTAATCTATAAAAATTTTGATAATAACGCATTTTATCAAAACCGAAAATCCATTTAGGTATACCAGAAATATATTTCTGCTAAATTTGTTTAAATACTTTATCAATTAATATGAATATTGCAGAAATGACCATTAAATTTATTCCATGTTTTTTTTATTTTACTACTCATTTTGTATGAATTCCATACTAGTTACTATATTTAGAATTAAATGAATAGAAATGATGTAAGTAGTTAAAAACTAGACAATCTTTATTAACATGTTTTTATAGACGGCTATGCAAACATAAAAATAAGAATAAATATTTAATGACCTTGCCTTCTATTATTCATTGTCACACTTACGCACACACACACACACTTAAATACTACAATATTTAAACAAATAATTATACACACGCAAAATAATTTACAAAAAATATCATGTAATATAAGTTAATACTTTTTTGTAAGCATATTTGGGGCTGTGATAATGACGGCTGGTAACTGTACTAGCCGTTAAAAAAATACATGACTTAACGAGATCTATTTCGGCAGAACTTCAAATAGTCCAAATCCCATTATTATAATTATTTTTGTATTCTAATGAATTCAAAACAGTTTTCTACAAATGTAGAACATAAACAAATTATGTAAACCGAACAAGTGAAACAATTACATAATTAATTGAATCAGCACAGTGGAAATTTCAATTTATTTACAATAATTTTTATCAGTTCCACGTGTCAAAATGAAAAAGAACCGTTCCACAGTTAATTTTAATTTCCTGTACTAATGTTTCAATTAATTTGCTTACACTTCACACAGTATCAAGTTCCAAATTTTTGTGTCAAGGTCAATAAAAAAGTTCACACTTAAAAATACTTTCACATTATGTCATGTATAATTACTTAAAACTGCGAATAAAATATATTGACTAGCTGTCAATAATGTTATTATAAATAAATAACTATAGGTATTTCACGCATTTAAATGTGGGAAGATTAAGAAGAATTTAGTATGTGATGGTGTAAGAAGATAAGTTCATGAAATTATCATTAGATTGTTCTCATGTTGCATCATTGAAATTGTTTTCAAATGCACGGCATGTATAATTATTACTAGGAACAAGTGATTAATAATTATGAGATGGTATCTACGTAATATAATATCCGTCAATTATTTTATCGCGTTAATATTTGAAAGAAAGAAATGGTTACTGCAAAATGCACCAAGTCAAAAAAAAAAAACAGTTTAATAATGTAGACAGCATTTCTTTTAATTTCTTATCATTTCATCTTTGAACTATAAGTCAGTTTCAGATTCAAATGCAGGACCTTTAGTATACGAAGTATAAGATCGCTACCGATAGCGACAAACATTATTACATTATTATAGAGGGTAATACCTTAAGAAGTTATTGAACAAACTACTTGCTTGGTCGAAAACGATTTTATCTAATGTCAAATTGTTTTGAGTCGTTGCTCCACAAAGCAACCATGTTTGATTGAAAGAATGAATAAAAAACAAAATCTTGAGTAGTATTTGATAAAGATCATTTTTCGCATTTTGAATAGTAATGGATCGTTTAATAAAATAGTACATCATAGCAACTACTAATGCATAGTATCGAATTTGGATTCTTTTTATCATTTCATTTGCTCTCCATTCGTAAAATAAATTGTAATACCTATTATCTTTCTTTCGACTTTTCTGGTCGAAAACTCGAATATGTTTAGATGCAATTTTCGTGGCCTTCCTTCTTCCATCTTCACCAAACCGATTTTTTTGACAGCAGAGCAAATTGTGATAGTTATAATATTTTTGTTTGTTTATTTTTATTCATTATTATGATTTTCTAAGAAACCGTTTCACCTACTACTAAAAACTTTGAGTGTTTACCCTGGAAATGAATAGTGCACTTGTATCAAGGAAACTTAAATTATAAGTCGAACTTAAATAAATAAAAGCAAATCCAATTAATTATTATATTGCTGTAAACATTATATTATTTATAAATCTCGGAGCAAATAGACATAAGTGAGTTTATTTATAGTATATACTCTTCGGACCCACTGAATATTTCTGGATAAATATATGTTACATATTTTTTTTGTCTTATATAGGTTTTTTGTCCCCTAACTGTTCCGGTTGCAAATTAATTAACATACATTTATGTGTTGCAACATAAATTTGGTTTTTATAGTCAACATAAAAGTTGAATTTTAAATCACGGCATATGTGTGTTGGTGAACTTGAAAATACAAATATTTATTGCGAAATTTTATATCCTTATTTTTTCATTAACCATATGTAAAGCTGATATATAAACCTATATTATATTTAACAGGTGTTTAAAATGTAACATAATACAGATAAGTGGTGTTGAGAAAACATGAACGGTTTACCGCAAAATTTTTATGTTTTCTTTCGCGTTGTTTGTTAAACGATGTAACTGTACCATAATCCGTACATATTGATTTCTAAATTGACATATACTGCTATGTACATTTATAAAATCGTACTTTGAAATTGTGATTACTGAAAATAAATACAAAAACATTTCTGGAAAATATAACGACGTACTTCTTGTGAAAAATAAGGACGGAGGGAGCTTTGCCAAAAATGCACTTAGCCCATATAATACAATATTTTTTATTTTTATTTTATACTTTACTAATACCTATTTATACAAAACTATTAACAACCGAATTGTCGAAAGCAATTTTGCTCATCCTTAATCTTGCTAAACTAATCTAAAGCTACTCGTATACTAAAACAGAATCCAATTACTTTGCCTCAAACTTAGTATTGTTTCGTATTTACAGAGCACAGATTAACTGTGTATTTTTTTTTATTGGTAAAGCGGATTCAACAACTGAGGTTATATGCTGCCTCGGTTCCTCGTTTTCGGTGGTGTGACAACGGCACGCAGTATTCGCTGGTATGGGTTATCGCAAAGCGGTCACCCATCCAACTACTAACCGCGGGTAGCCTTGCTTAACTTGCGTTATCGAGTGAACTGGAATAAACGCTCGCAACCATGAAAATGTTTGACATCAAAATTATAGCTAATATTATTTTACATCTTACTTTATTACAACAAAATGTACACTAACTCAGTTAATTTTTGAAATATGCTCATATTACCTTATAGTTTTACTAAGTAAACTATTACTTCCAGTCGATATATTGTTACTATAATTTATTTCAATACAAATACAAAAACAGGCCAAAAAATTTTTAACCACAGTGATTCTGCTTGAAATCATTTAATAATAATAAAAGAAATATATCGTTGCATCTATTTTGGGTGCTTTCACAGATCGTATATGATATAATTTCAAGTCACTAACCCCAAATATGTTAGTGAAGGGGAACTAACGTTAAAACGGCAACTGTCGGCTGCGGGATTTGAATTTAGGATCTCGTAATCCGCAATCTGATGCGTAGCCATGGAGCAATAAAATAAATTTCTTTATGAATTTCAAATTGTTTTCTAGATCCAATCTACATTATAAATATTGAGAGATTGTCTCATAAATATCTAGCTACATATATAGTTAACATATTTTCTTGAACAAGTAACGACTAATTATAAATAAACGGAAAAGTGAAATTAGATTCCTTGAATGGGTAGGTGCAGACACGAACACTACACATTACGCTACAATACTCCGCTACAGAATCTCACTTGTACATCTACAGAAAGTGCGTGAAATTGAATCTCCACGCATTTTGCTAGGCTTTCGCACGGTTATTTAACGTTTAGTGATGTCATAATCCGTTCATTGCTGGCATGCAGCTGAAGTTGAAATCATCTACTATCCGCCCAGTCTTCAAAGCCGACGCAGGGTAATACCCTGGAACAAAGTGTTGCACAATGAGATACATTCGCAGAAATGTGTTATCGGGTGATTTAGTATGTTACTGCTGTGCAGTTTGATATTTTTAGACTTGAAAGAGATGATATAAAGGTTGTATTGTTTATGCGGTGTTAGATAAAAATAGCCCACGCTAGGTATACTATGGTTATAGTATTAGTTGATTTTGGTATTTACAAGTAAAACTTGGATTTAAGTAAGAGTATATCAGAAGTTGAATGTCAAATAAAACAATTAACTTTGATGACATTTTGAAGTTAATCATTGCGAAACTGACTATTTATAACATTTTCCAAAAAATATAATAAATGGTTTTCTCTAATCAATTATTAAAATGCAAAGAGTAGCAAAGGGGGTACATATTTAATTACCGGATGTAGAATTTATTGAAATGTGGTGTATACGGGTTTCAATACAGTTTTTTTTTTTATATTACTACTACTATATCAAAAGTGTAACTACAAAAAAATGTTCAGAATTTAAAAATAAGGCCCACTTTGTTACCTAAATATTAATATTTCACGATATATTAATTAAAATAAAAATAAGAACTGTCAAATACATAATTTATTTTAGTTTTTGTTTAATTTTAATTTAAATAATACCTCGTAAATTTTTTATATTTAGGCAACCAAATGGGCCTTATTGCTTGTATTTTTTTAATTCAGAACAACTTTTGTACTTACATTTTTTTATAAGGTGAATATGTAAAAAGTACAGCAATATTGAAAACTATAGCGATACGCCACATTTTAATGGGGTTGTTCACCATTTTTTTTATTATTTTTTTTTTTTTAAGAAAGTTTATCTAAATTGAAGACTATCTACACTTTTAAAAAGTCTTAATTGTTATTCATTAAGCCACAATGATTTTTTTTTAATGCTGTGACGTCATTAGAGAGGTGTTGGTGGATCTTAAAATTTTTGTCACATAAATGTTCTATTTTATTGTAATAATAATAATAAAATAAGAAAAAATATATATGACTACAATTATTTACAATCTGTACTGTTTTAGATTCAGGAACACATCTACAATGACGTCACAACATTTTTAAAAAATCATTGTGGCTTAATGCGTAACAATTAAGAATTTTTAAAAGTATAGATAGTCTTCAATTTAAATAAAGTTTCATAAAAAAAAACATAAAAAAAATGGTGAAAGACCCCATTCTACATCCATTATAAGACGCTTTTTTAGTAAAGCATTTATATCAATTGATATACATTGAAAGTAAAATGGTTACGGAAAATGTATTCATCTACAATCATTTTACAATAATTTTTCCAAATACTACATGTGTCAATCATATGTACTTTTAAATAAATATACCATCACACCATTTTCCCATTTTGGGTGTGCTAATCTGCTTTCACCGATATAAGCGAACCAAGGGGCAAAGTTCTAATGTCAACAAATATTAAATTACACAGCCTCAATTCTTGAAGTGTGTTCCAACTTTTACTTCATCCCGCGAATATAGCAGATGTATTCAATCAAAAGTAGAACGCCGGTAAACAACAGAACATATGTTATACCTCTCAGGTTTTTTGTTTTGTTTCTCGAAACAAAACACAAATCAGACAGATCTATGCAGCACACTGCTAAAGTTCTAAGACGTGTTTTACTATGTCAAATGAATTTCTTTTATGAATGAATTGGGTCTGTAGACAGTGCCAAGACATACAACAACTCTTTAAGTGTCCTTTGTTTGTCGAGTGACCGCTAAACACACTCGACATCTAGTGGCTTGTGGCCTGACTTCAAAGGTAAACAAAACACTGCGGAGGATTTTCGTGGACTAATTAAAATGCATGGGCAATTAGTTCTTCTGCTTAATTGTCCATGACATACACTACACAGTAAATACGAGAGGTACGTGAGGTTATTATACATGATACATTTAAAAAGAAAGGCATCGTGGAAGTCTTTGACGAATGAGAGAATGAAATCCTTCAAAATATCCTTCTGCTCAAATAATACAACTAAATACTTATGAAATAGGAAGAAAAGTAACTGAAACATTTTGAAAAAAAAAATGGCACGATTGTTCGACATTTTTACCTTTTTTATGCTTTTTATTACTAGACTTTTTTACCACAAAAGGAGGGTTATACAGAAGCAAATTTTCGTGCTGCCATCTATTAATGTTTTCATGGCACTACGATGAAATTAACGTGGGCGAAATACAAACAAAACGCTGTCAAAATGACAGTTCTTATAATGATGCTAAATATGAAAAATAAAGTGTGTATGGTTTGAGCAATAGTGATTAGTATTATTACTATAAAGAATATATGGCCAGTGTTAAATTTATTAAGTTTCCTAAATAATAAATTTCAAAAACAAAAACATAACCTTGTTAAAACACCATCTCAAACGTCAAAACATGATGTTTGTATTATGAACTTCCATCTCAATGTTTACCTCATCTTTATCTTTCTTGCCTGTGACCTCAAAATCATAACCCTCCATTCTTTACACCCCTACACATTTTATCACCAATTTTTTACCAGTAATTTCTTACCATTAATTAATTTACGACTCATTGATTTTTCATTCATATAAAAAATAACCTGCTCCATATGGATTGTATTATTTATCATAAACAAACCCAAAACCCAAAAAGAAGAGGACCAAATTGTGGAATACCTTAGGGCCATTTGCCACAATATCCAGTTTGATGTAAAAAAATATAGTGATAAAAATGTATAGAGGTAAAAAAGTATAGTTGTAAAAATAGAGTGGTAAAAATGAGATTATGAAGAATCGTTTAGAATAATTCGAAACGTTGTATTTAAATAAAATATTATTAGAGAACTTAATGGGGTTTTAATCATTAAATTTTTTTTATGAAACTTTATTTAAATTTAAGACTATCTGCACTTTTAAAAAGTCTTAATTGTTATTCATTAAGCCACAATGATTTTTTTTTAAATATTGTGACGTCATTGTAGACGTGTTGCTGGATCTCAAACAGTGCAGATTGTAAATAATTGTAGTCATATATTATTTACTTATTTTATTATTATTATTACAATAAAATAGAACAGTTATGTGACAAAAATTATTTATATATCTACTGTTTGAGATCTACAAACACGTCTACAATGACGTCACAACATTTAAAAAAAATCATTGTGGCTTAATGAATAACAATTAAGACTTTTTAAAAGTGTAGATAGTCTTTAATTTAGATAAAGATTCAAAAAAAAAAAAATGGTGAACGACCCCATTAAAAAGTCTTTTATAATTTTAATATGTGTTCTAAAAGTTTTTTCACCTTATTAAAATTAAAGATTATAAGATTAATTTTTATAAAAAAAAATGCATTTTCGTGTTTCAAAACATAAGATTATTGCGAAACTATTTTAATCGTTTTCACCTCCTTTACAAGTTTGTGACGGGAGTTAAAAATAGTTCGCGATACATATATTTATTAGTCGTAAATATATTGAAATGTATTTTTAAATAGAAGTAGTAGTGCAAGTTAAATTTCAAGAGTGTTGTAGTAATTTTATTAGGTAGTTGTAAAAGGAGAACATTATAAATATTAAATTACTAAGGTGTTATTTGTGTGAAACAAAATCTCGTTAGAATTTAAATTAACGTTCTAATGTATGCATGCATTTTCTTTGCATCGCAAGGAGCTAGAAATCGTGCTATGAATTGACAAGTGAACCCAATATACGTTGTACACGTAAACTTCAACACATGAATTGAAAGTTTAATTAAGGGGTTTATGTCACTTAATCTCCATAGCGATGGTTTAATATGGCAGTCGGTATTGATGTGCATTCATGTTGCTTGTATTCTGAAGTTTATTCAAGTGCTTTCTCTATCAATGTAATTAATAGTAAATTATAACATGTATTAAATATGAATGTATACAAAAGCAAGAGCATGAAAATATGATTTAAATAATAAATAAACTCGTAGATTCTATCAAACTTACTGTCGAAAAATTAGTGCACCGTGGGAAAAAACAACTTTTGTAGTAACATCCTAATTATTATCATTTAAATAGCTATTTTTAAAATAAACTAGTCGAAGATTAAACTCAAATACTAATGAGCCTGTTCTGAGATAAAAGAATCTAATCAATTTTCTAATTAGTCTAATTTATGTAAATACAAAAATCTGAGTAAAACATAAAATAAGAGCATGAATACAATCGTTTCCTTCATAGGACATCAAATGCTTCGGCCGATATCTTGTACCATTTCTCGTTTTAAATTCAACATTACACATCATTTACTCTTAAATTATCAAATGTTACATTACCAGGCTATCTCTCTCAGTACATTAAAGAATGAACACATTCTATGTACAGTACAAAATATTATTATTATACTTTTACTTTTTGTGACACACACTTGGCTGAGTTTGAAAATTCGCAATAACTCAAAAACTTATACAGATATGTATAACAAAAAGAAAACGTAAGAAATTTATTTAAAATAATAGCTGGTATCACGATCTCTGTTTTTTGGATTTTCTAAGTTATTTAGGGCTGTATAATTTTTAATCGACGAAAAAAAGAGGAGGTTTTCAAGTCGACGCGTATATTTTTTTATATATGACCAGTGACCACGCATAACTTTTTACAAAGTAGACCGATTTTGATGATTCTATTTTTATTGGATAGAATATACCTCAAAGTTAGAACAATTTAATTTGAATCTGCTAAAGGTGGAAAAATAGGGGATGGTTGTGATTGATTGTTTACCTAAAAATTATTACCTGTTAACCGATTCTACCACGCATAACTTTTTACTGGGTTAACCTATTTCGATGATTCTTTTTTCCATCCCTAAGGGCGGAAAAATAGGAAGCCACAAAAAACTAAACCTACAAAAATTAAACTGAAAAGTGAAAAAAAAAGTTACTTAGTTTAGGAGATTAGTACCTTATTAAGATTAGAAAGGTTTATTTTTATTTTTCGTTTTTCAGTTTCTATTTTCGTCGGTATAATTTTTTGTTAAAAAGTTTTTATTTTAAATTATTTTATAAAAATTTAAAAAGTGGATAATATATCGTATTTATATGTAACTTTTATTCGAAGCATTTTTTTTTTATAAATAATGTAGAAATTGTTCCGACAAACAGGGTAGAATCACATTTTTGATTATTTTGTAAACAATATCTTTCTGTCGATTTTTTCGGTAGTAAATTATTAATGTTTCTGTCCATTATATTTCTATTCGTTTTAATGTTATTTACAGCGACAAATCAATTATAATTATCTTTCAATTTAGTAGTGTTTTGACAGACGACTGAAGTGTCATATATTCGTGGGTTTCCTGTGTTATTATTAGTAATACTAGTAATCTTCATTGACGCAGTATTATCTTTATTTCTTCTCGTTTGTATCCTGTTCCATTGATACCTCCTCATTTCCGGGAACCAATTCACCTACTTTTTTCTAACTTTCCAGCATCTTGGAATCGCGTTATTCTGTTTGAGCGAAGCACTGAATGTCTGAGTCTGACTCCTGACTTGTCGACATCGAGCTGGAGTTCTCGGTATCGCTGGAGGAAGTAACAGATGTTACGTGTTAAGTCGGAACCGGGTCAGCGATCTGTGATGAATCTTACTCACTTCACTGGACCAATACATGAGACAGGAGTTTGTGTGGGTTGCGACGAAGTTATGAGGAAATAAGGGTCAAATTGAAGGAATGTTGTAGGAGGAGATAGCGATGTTAGTTCGTTGATGGTATATTAAATCATGTTTTGGAGGAAATGCTCGAAATGAATCTTTAAAATAAATATACCATCATTTATTTATTGTGGGTGTGGCATTCTGCTTTCGCATATCTCAGTGGATGATTATGAATTCATGTGAACACAAACGACCATGCTCTTCAGTGGGATTAGAACCCACGACCTCTGGCGTTCTAGGCAAGTGACGCCAGCGAGACCGGCTAATTGTGCATTTATTGAATATTTTATTAAAAAAATAAATCAACAATTATTTGAAAGTCATAGACACATCTATGAGCTTACTTGATAACACATATATAACATCACGCTATATCCCACATAGTGGGATTGCACGAACCCTGAAACACAATCAATATCTTTCAAACATTTCTATTCTGGCACACCACTTTCACCTCGACCATATTCATAGTATGATTTATACATTTACTCGTAGTTATTGCCTATTGGGCTTCCAAATTATCAAGAGATGACGTTGATCACAATTCATGAAAAGTACATGTCAAATTCATTTTGTATGATATTTTATGATGGCGAATGCGTGCTTTAGTATTGGAAGTTTGCTTGTTTATGTATTGGCAGCAGAACTGTTGCCATACGCACTGCAAATTTTCCTGTTTTTATAGGTTTTTTTGGAGAAAATTCAATCAACCTATAATCTACAAATACAATGTACCTTTCATTTTTACATCTTATTTAAATAATACGGCTTAAACAAAAGTAATATTTACATTGGAAAACTCTTAAAATAACTACTATTGTTATTAATTTAACAAAAAATAACAATTAATCTAAAAATACAATGAAATTTATGTACCTTATTGTTAGTTCAGCTTTCTACCACTGGTCAGCGTATTTTAATTTTGGATGCCCAATAAAATGGAATGAACCGATTTTAGTCAATTTTTGTTTGTCTTTCTAAATTTCAGAATATTTGATCGCACCATTTACCTATTTATAAACATATTGCTTATGAGTTCGGATTGCGTCTACCAATTTTTAAATTATACCCCCTAAAGATGTTAGTGAACATTTATCAGAAAATTTTCTAGTTGTGAAAATCGAAATGAACATCTTGTGATTAATAATTAACAACTCCTTCAAAAAATATTAATAAACGCTCGACGTAATCAACCCTATTCCTAATAAAATATTATGACCATTTAATTTTGATAAGTTAATTGATATTTATTTATTAATACTGAATGAGAAACTAGTTAAGCTTTCTTGTAAATTTGTATGAAAATGCATTTACATACAAATGCGAAGTGTATGAATGTTTATTGTTACTACTGAGCTATTTCCCCCGATACCTTCCTGAATTAAAAACTAATTGTTATGAAGTTATATGCTATATTTATTAGAGCGTAAAGCGAACGCGGATAAAGGGTAATAGAGGTAAATATTGATTTATGGATTGGATATTACCTGCGAGAGACACCTGGATCAGGTAGATTATCCTGTCAAAACATTGTTTAGGAATGGTTACATTATTTTCAACTAAATCGAATATTTTGGGGTGGAATTGAATATATTTGATTTGGTGGATAATACAAATTAATTAATTAATTATTTAATACGAGTTTACATTATGTTTTAGTTCAATTGTTCAAGTCAAAACAAACGTATGACACGAGACCCAGGTTAAAAGTGTGATATTCTTAAACCCGGAACATCAAGGACATAGAAAAAATTATATCTGGATATTAATCTTTATTTTAATTTATTCAAATCAAAGATAATTTTTCCTGTACATTATCACAATCTAGGAAAAAAATATTTTTATCAAGGACATCCTCTTTAATATATACCATTGCTTTTAAGTGCACAGCTATCAGTGAGCTTCAGCTAAGATGCAACAATTACTATTCTTTTATTAATTTATTACTATTACTATTACTATGCTACCAGCTATATACTGTTGCAGAAAGGTTGTCAATGTTAAATGAACTTTTTATCATAATTTATTAATTTACTGAATTATAAATATATTGACTGGTACCATAAGCACTGTTTTTCGGTGTTTTAAGAGAAGTGTTTTAGCGCTGAACAATGTTTTAAAATTATTTTATAAAAAAAATTCTTCGAATCAAGTTACAGAGAAAAATATATTATCTATAAAGTAATTTTAAAACATTGTGCTAATCACTAAAGTAATAAATTCGAAACCGGCAAAAAAATTATGTGTTCAACTCGGTATCAAACACAGATTTATAACTTCGACAGTATGCATTGCCTCGGCTTCGTCTCGTTAATGAAACGGCAGCCTCTGCTGTAAATCTGGTATTTTGATGCCTAGTTAAACAAATAACTATTATATTTCATTTGGATACTTTTTTCCACCGATTCCATATTCGAAATAAATTGAATATATTGATTTGGATGTTAAGTAATTTTCCACTTCCGCTTTTGCAATAATGACCAATGTCAAATCAGTTCGTCGCATTGTCCAGAAACTGACAATTATGAAGTTTGGTTCCTCTATCGTTTATCTTTTGTTAGTTATTGAAAATACGAATACACATATTTCCATCCACCCACATAGACATTAATGAGGATTCAGCGAAATTACACTTCCTTATAATACGTATAAGAATGTAAAGATGCTTGCTTTCATTTGCGTTAAAATTTGTTTTGTTGGTGCAACCGACCAGAAGGTTATTTAATTGATGAACCGTTGCATGGCTGACCTTTTATTTCTCAGATTCATCTTGACTTTCTCTCGGCAAACGAGCAAATATTAAGTTATTATTTATTACATTTGATGCAGTTCCGTAATTATAATTTACCACAAATTCCAAACTCATCAGATGCGATGCTATGAAACATTTCAACTTCTGTTCTATATTCGGCTCTTGCGCCGAAAGAACCTTTAGAACCAAACCGGTTACAGCATTTTTTACACCATAATTACCAAAACCGTTAAAATAATTGAATATAAAACCAAACGCAGTAAAAAATTTGATCACGAGCATGGCTAACTTCTTCCGTCAAATTTACACCACAAGGATTTAACGATTTAAGCACCTATATTCATGTGTAAACTTTAAACTTCTATTACACCGGCATGTGACTCTACCAGTGTAGGTTACTGTTTGTTGTTCGCGTGAGTATTGCCAACATAACAAACGGGAACGGGAATGTGTAGGACTGCGTTGCGCAACCTGAGGTTGGACTGTTGAGCAAGATGCAGGACCGGTGCAGCCCGAAGGGCAGGTCGTTGCACTCGGGATGGGCCAGTGGGGTACTTAGGAGGATGCTTTTATGTTTTTTATTTTTTTCCGGCACCTACAATTATCACAGTTTGCTGGTACTTCAATAATTTGGGTTCAGACATATATATTATTTGTATCACAAATTATTTCATGCAGTATTGTGGATAAATCTCTCTTCTCATAAGCAAGAGTTCAGGGGTTCAAACATCATTTATTTCAACTTATAACCAAAAATGTATGGGTCAAAGAGGTTTAGATTTTACTGTAAAAAACAATGTAGGTCGATAATTGCTATTTTAAATTTACCCATGTGGTTCCCCCTTTACTATCACCTGTGGGGGGGGGGGGCATGACTTGACAGCTAGTAATCACATTTCATACGTAAAAATTTATCACGTATTGGTGTGATGATATATTTATTTAAGCTGGGAAAACTTTAGATATAGTAAATTTATAAAATACTTTTGTTATTTATATAGTTACTGTTTCTATTTACATGTTTATGTTATTCATTTGTTTTCCGGATGAAGAATTATGTACACTAATTAGAAATGTATTAAAATAATAGTTATTTACTTTACAAGTGTGCAAAGTAAGGAATTATCCACGAGAGAAATTTTAGCGCACGAAGCCGAAGGCTGAGTGTGATAATTCTATCGAGTGGGTAATTCCATTTTGCCCACGTGTGAAGTGTAACGTTTTATCCAACACCTCTTAATAAATGAAAAATTTATTAAAGAAATATTATTTGACATTGACATATGCTTTAAATTTTCAAATTAAAATATCAATCAAAGTAGTTACCAAGGTGTTATATGTTATTATTATTGTTATAAATAAATAATACTCACTAGTGGATTTTCTCAAAATTATTCCCATTAGTGGGTAATCTGTTACTTTTCTTGTTTAAAATAACTATAGTTATAGAGCATTTATTGAGAGGTGTTGGATAATAGCTATTAACATTCCTAGTGATGTTATGAGTATCGTAACTGCCGCAGATGTCAGTTGAAATCCGAGCTCGTAGAGCGAGGATTTTAAGACATCTAAGGCCTGTTATGACTCATAACATCTGTGGTTTGTTCAATAGTTTACCGGTTTCAGAATATGAAGACGTTAATGTCATTATTAAATATTATTTTTTGAAATTCTTTTATGAAAAACGTCTGTCATAATTTTAGAAGGTGATCAAGTAAGTCTGTTTTTTTTTATTTATCACCATGGTTACACTTCTTTTGTATCATATTTAAAATTATAATGGTTAAATAAAAAGTGGATTTTGGCGATGTTGAATTGCCTGAAAATATTTGGAATGCAGCAGGTGAATCTCTGAACAGCTTAATTCCGTGTGTATTAATAAATAGCGTTATATTATCATTGTGTATTATTTTCATTTTCTTAACTGTTTTGACAGGTCAGTAAGGTAATATTACCCTACAGAATAGAGTTATGACATACTTACACTGCCTACTTTTGTGCATGTAAACAAAGGTTTAATCTCCTGAAACCGGTAAAATATTTTTATTGAACGTAATGCGAAAGTCTTATTGGAAAGAAAAATTATAAAATTTCAAAGTGGTAGGGGATAGATTTATCTTTGATATTTTTACAACTAGATTAAAATCCCAAAAACAGTTTCACAAAGTTTTACATTGTAGTACTGTTTTCGCAAAAAAGTTGCACAAAATTCAGATTGTAAACGCGATATAAGAAAAATAATTCATTCAAATTTAACTTAATATCTAATGTTTAATAAACATTTATATTTACATTAATAATTAAATAGCAATTATATGAAATTTTAAATACGACTCACAGTTTAAAATATTGCAATATTTCTTTTATTTCTATAAAAGTGTGAATAAATCCTTCATTCTAAAATTACGGTAAATTATACTGTAATTTTTGGTGTGACAACATTTTAAAATATTAAAATTATGCTAATGACATTTTTAGCTTTAGTGCATTTATAAGCGAATCAAATTTTATATAACGTTCTAAATAAAATAATTACATTCTTATTCTTCAAATGATTCTTCCACAATTTAATAATTAAAATATCATTAGCATCTTAAAATTGTATATAATGATACACTTTTGAAATAAAAACTTTAGAAGGCCTTGGTCTCATAGCATCATCTTTTTTTTATCTGTCACTTTTTAAAACGTTGCTTTTTACGTCAACTATATTTTTTTTTGTGATAGTATGGTGTATATTTTATTAATTTTAACAGTATTCATATTTAGCTGGGATTTATTATCATATTTATCCTTTTCCTAATTGAATATACATTTACAATGTGGGTTAGTTAAACTAACATATGGTCAACATCTTCAATAACCTACTCATTGTTCTAGCAGCAATTGAACACATGTAAATAGCATCTGTTGAAGGTTTTACAAATAAATTAACTGCGAATTGACAAATGGTACTAAATCATTTTCTCAAAAATGACTTTCGTACAAACGTTCTGGAATCGCTGGAATATTAGTCATCGCGCGGTAAAACATCAAACATATCATCTTAATTGTTTTAATTGATAATAATTAGTTTATTAGAGAAATCCGGAAAACTATAGCTGATGCGTTTACTCATGAAGAAGAACAGAAAAATAGGCGAAAATTTAAAAGAAGTGCTAGTCAACAAACAGTAAGAAATTCTGACAAACCTGGTGAACGAAAAAGTATATTATCATTCCCATCGAATATTTTGAATAAATTAAAAAGGTACCTATTTAAACTTTTAAACCACTAGAAAATAAGTAACTATAGGAAATTGTCATGTCATTTTAAAGTGAAATGAATCGGTAATTATAGTTCAAAGCGCTTTAGAAAGCACATAAGTGACACGCATAAGGCATGAATTTATTACACATTGCATTTTAACCAGAAAATTATAAGTTGTGTTTGAATAATCTCAGAAGATTTTCTTATTTTGTCTACTCTTACCTCCTTGCACTTTATTTTCAATTACAAATGAAATATTCTCACATACCTATTTATAATATTCGTTGCGGAAGCTGAGATCGAACCTTGGATATGGCTTGGCGTAAACAGCATTCTGAAAAAATATAACAAAAGTTAAATATACAATAATTCAACTTGAAACTTCGCAAGATTATAGAATTATACAGTTAAAAGTTTCTTTTTATTTTTTTCTACTAGCATTGTTATTAATATTAAAAAATTTTAGGTCAGATGCGTTAAATTTTCATAGAAAGAACACAACTTTCTGACCAAATGTCAATAAATGTACGTGCACGTGAAAATAAACACAGGTTAGGTTAGTAGCACTGATTTTACACAGTACTATATGTATGTAAACGGGCCTAGAATAAATCTCACTAGTAGAAACTAGTAAGAAAATCGGACAAAACGAAATTTCTCGTTAGAATTTTAGTAAGAAATGGTTAGGGACTTGTCGAGCGAATCCACAACTAGATCTAGATGAAAACTATAATGTAATTCAAGCTTTAGGAATAAGCTACATTATTTATTATAAGCTCTCCTTCCTATCAAAACTTCGATTGTTTGATTCTGTATTCTTATTTAAACTTTCTGTCATTCTAACCTAAAATTTCCATTTTGTCACCAGGTCTCGTTACGACGACGACAACGAATGGGGCTGCACGAACTGGTGCGAATACGTGATCGTGGTGGTGCTGGCGGCGCTGCTGCTCATCGCATCACTCACGCTCACCCTGTTCTGGATCATGTACTACCGCGAGGGCTTCTCGTGGGACACCAACCCCAAACTACAGTTCAACCTGCACCCGGTGCTGATGGTCGCCGGCTTCATCACTTTCAGCGGGTTTTGTAAGTAAAATGATGAGAAGAGTGAAAGGGTGTGGTAATAAGGGTTGAAAAGCGAATTTGTATAAGGCGGTTACGGTGTTTTGCCACTTCATGCACGTTTGGGAGGTATTTTGTTCTTGTATGAGAGTATTTTACATAAATATGGGACTTGGGACCATACGAGCTGCGAAATAGTGTCAATTTAGTGGCAAAGAAATAAAGTAAATATGCGCGTGTAATAACTGAAGGATATGTAAATTAAAGAGCATTTATCAATTGACGTACCTACTTTTAATATCTATTTTGCATGATTGGTTTATTTTTTAATATTTTTGATAAGGTTTCCAAATTATGTACAAATTACTTAAGGGAAGTAAGAAAAATTGACAACTAAAAACATGAATTACACTATTGTAATGTAAAACTTGTTTTGCCGCACAAACGTGAGGCAATCACAGTTTTGATCACGTGTATTACGCGCTACTTTTTCTGCAAGCAGTTAAATAATCACGAAATTACGCATGGTGAAAAATATAGGTGACGCATTTGGCATTTCGCATTTAAGTAGAGACGGTAAAAGGTGCCAATATTATTATTCGCCAAATTTATGCAGATCGAGCGGGAAATTCAAATATGTCGTATTATATTCAGTACACGTCAAAATTAAACATCCAGTTTAACATATACATATCCATCGGTCTGTATTTTTTATTTTATGCTATTATTTTAAATATTACCAAAAAAAATTCAAACACAACTTATTTTACATTAAAATGCCAACGTATCTGCAGCATATGTTTTCCTACCGGGTGTTCCATTTTCGCGCAATGAAATGCAACTTTATATTTTTAAATGGAACACCCTACATATTTTTGCAAAATTTTAAAGAACATTTGTTTCTCTTTAAAACAGTTCTTATTCATTATAGTCTTAAAACGATCAGTACAAGAATTATTCATATTATTATTAATGAAAAATCACACACGGAAAGTGCGCCATATGAAATTAAAACAATAAATAAATTTATAAAAAATGTTTGAATTGATCCTCAATTCAAAAACTAAATAAAATTTAACAAAAACGCTGATAAACTGGATAAAAAAGCAAAGAATAATTATTAAAGATCTGGCAGCAACTAATCTGATTGTTTAAATACATTAATGGCATTCTTTCTGTATATGATTCTTTAATAATAAAAACGTGAATAGTTTCTGTACTGATCATTTTAGAACTATAATGAATAAGAACGGTTTTAAAGAAACATGAAAGGTCTTCCAAATTTTGCAAAAATATAAGCTTGTTCTATTTAAAAAAATTAAGTTGCATATCATTGCGAGAAAAAGGAGCACCCGGTAGAAAAACTTATTCTGCAGATACACGAACATTTGAATGTAAAATAAACTTTGAAAAAACTTTTCGGTAATATTTATAATAATCGCATAAAATAAAAAATACCGACCGATAGACCATTCTGTATATCTAACAGTCAAGTGAACCATTAATTTTGAAACGAGGTGTATTATTACTACATTTATGCATTGAACGTTATTCGTTGAATAAATCACTCAAATATTCTATATCATAAAACAAATAAAGAGGTTTATGTTTCACAAACTTCCCGGTACCATGATGATAATATGACTCTTAAGATTGGCGAACATTCTGATTGGCTTGCATTGCTCAGCTTTTGGAATGCGTCACCTATGTATTTATATTTATACCATGGATATTAGGTACATACTTTTTTATACGGTATCTTGAAATATTTAGAATTCAATAAATGTTACTTCGACATTGGTACAAAATAAATAGTTTAGTTTTTTGATATTTTATTCTATTTATTATTGAATATTTGACGATATGTTAAAAAGAGGAAATTGAGATACACAAATAGAAAAATTGTTTCGTTGTCACTAAATCATGAATATCGTTTTGAAAATTGCAGTACATCTACTGAAAGTAAAGCAATTATACTATTCAAATTGCAAATGTTCAGCAGACGTTTATTTTCAATCAGGGAAAGAGTAGTTCTGAAAAGCTTTTTTCAATGCTAGTAATTTAGAAATAGTTTTGAAATATTTCATTATTGCATTAATCGTGTAAAAAAACGTAATTAGCATTGTAGACAGAAAATGGGAGCGTAGAAATTTAATTTTATTGCAGAGAGAAAACTACACTGATATTTGTGGAATGTAAGAAAGAAAATTGTAGGAACACATTATTTCTAATTACAAAATCTTGTCTCTAAGTTCTAATGTTTTACATACATTAATTTATATATTTTAGCTAGTTTTTTTTTTGTGCCAAGTAGTAAAATAGAATTGAAAAATATCAACTAGTAACTGCACTATGTTGTTGTAAAAACTTTATCAAATTTTAACAAATTGCAGATATTAATTATTATTATTAATATTAGTGTAAGTGACATCTATTGGAATTGTGAGATATTGATGAAATAATCAGAAACCATTGAAATATTTTAATTTTACACATATAAGTACTGTAGTATTTGTTGTTTAATCTATATAATTTATGTGCATAAACTATTTTTTAAATATATGTCGTGCTATTTTTTATATTGATAAAAGTACGGTTAGATTATATACTGTTTGAAGTTTCTGACAGAAAAAGGAGAAAACAAGCTATCTCTATCCCACTAATTGTAAGTGGAAAGTTTGGAGTCTGCAAGCTTCTCAATCAGTACTTATCTATGAAGGACTTAATTTTAATAATGTGAATGTGAATCCTAGGTTTGCTACCCATAAGTTAAAGCGCAACTGATAATTTTAATTGTTAATCGTAATTAATAATTGCGTAGCTCTGAATACAGATTTACAAGGAATCTACGAAAGATGTTACATAGATAGGTAGGTGTTCTTGCTCTGGTGTCTGTGCAACCGTGCAGAGATGCAGAAATCATCACCATCTGTGAGCGCAACGGTTAACTAATGTGCAATTTACTGCAATGTTTCTGCACAACAATTTGTTATTTGGAAAAACAGCGGCAATTTCGTGTCAACTAAACCATACGTTCGTACCAGGATTTAGTTAATTTGATAATTGATTTGAGTTAGTTTTGAAGGTTACGTCCATTAGACAAAGGTCTTGGCCACTTTCTTAAATATTTGATTACAAAAACTACAATTACTAGATCGAGGTAATGAAGTCTGAGTTCTGAACGGACAAAAACTTTATAAGCAGATGCACAGTTAAGTGAAAATAAAAGAAGAAGAGTATGTACTTTCATCCGTCCATTTCACAAAATGTTATCGTCATTACAATAAGGTTAACTTTCACAACAATAGTAATTCGTGTTGAATGATGGCTGCATTTACTTCATGTTACCACCATTTATTATTCAATTAAGTCTAAATTTCCTCGTGTTTCTTGTACTGTTATTATTTTATAATCCTACACACATAAGCTAGGCTTTAAACACCGAACACTCTTTAGATTATGATGTTCATGATTCCCATGAATAATATTCAATTATGTCTCAATTTATCCGTGAACTTTCAATAAGTTGATGCGGGTTCGTGCTACCATTGTATAAATTCCGATCAAGGAGAGGAGCAAGAACTTTTCTTCAACATTTAAATTATTAGTCCTTCTTTGAATTATACTTTTCCTTACTTCCTGTTACTATTAACAATTATTGATATTTGTATTGTAACAAGAATCAATCATTAAAAGCACACTGATTCTATATTCGGATTCGGAATAAATTCAAATAAATTTTCACTTCCGAATAATTAACATCAACTCATTTCTGCTCATTATCATAAAACTATAATTATGAAGTTTCGTTTTTCTATCGTTCTCCTTAGTTTCATCCAAAATGTCGTCACGAGAGAAATGGTCAATCTGGATTTAAAGAACCTCACAAAACATAAACAGGGTGAGTTTTTTTTAAACAACCAAACAGTTTTGCTGGCTTATTAATAACTTTAGAAAAAAAATAAATACACAGGCTTATACAGCAAGGAAGGGGCTATAATAGTACGATTGGTAAAATAAAATTGTTAGGGTGATGTGGTGGGAAGGAATGAAAATTACATTTTCTTAAATGGATAGGGGTCTTCCTATATCTCTTAAAATTAACATTAAGGTCACAAATATTAACATCTTTAATTATGGAAAATTGAACTTCAGGTAGGCTGTAGAACAAAACAAGTTACATATGTTTTTTTTTATTGATACTCCTGTCATCAATAGGCCAATAATTGTTGTCAATACAAGACCATTGTTGACACGAGTATCAATTGTTGAACAGCCTACCTAAAGTTTTATTTTCCATTGTTAATGTTTTTAGAACTTTTTGAGCTTAATTTTATTTCAAATATAGAAAGGGAATACTTCATGCTATTCATTCCAATAAAAAAGTACCCCTTTCCATTTAAGAAAACATAACTTTCATTTTCCGCACAACATCCTCCTAATGATTTTATTTTGCGAATCATACAATTATATACCCTTCCTTGCTGTATAAGCCTGTGTATTTATTTTCTCTTCAAATTTGAGTTAGTCAGCAAATCTGATTGGTTGTTTTAAAAAATCTCTCCCTGTATTACCGTGGAAATCTCGGCATCGATTTTTTCATGATTCCTGTACCTATATTATGTATAAGAATAGTACATTCTACAACAAGTAACGGAATGGCACATATTCCACACGAGCAAAAAGTTTGTAGTCCAAGCCGAAGATAAAATTCTTATACTGTGCTTCATATATCGCGCTAATAAGCCTCTGATTCGTCGAATTTATTCCAAACGCGCGTATAGAATGATAGTTGTTCCAATACAATTTTTAGTTATAAAATGCGTAGTTTCCAAAACAGTGTTTTATAGGCAGATTCACAAAAGGAATTAACGCTAACTCCATTTTTTTCAGTATCTGTAACTTTGTTTCTAAATTAACTGAATAACCAAAATGTGTCATGTATTATGCTAACCAATATTAACTACAACCTTAGTTAAAATAATTATGGTCTGTGAATGGAAAATGAAGTTATGACTAATAATAAAAATAGTTAGCGTTAATCCCTTTTGTGAATCTACTTGATAGAAACTAAAAACCTAGGCATGTAATATAGGTATGTCAACATTTTAACCTGTCTAATTTCAATAATATGCATTAAACTAATAAATATTTATGAACAAAATAATGACACTATTATTACAAACTAACACGGTAATATGTGGTGTCAGGTATATTGGCCGTTGTTAATTTTCAAAACGCTTTATACATCTGTCCCTAAATTTCAGAAAATTACTCTTTGTCCTTGAACCTTGCAGAATTAACACATAAAATATTTGGATAGGGCCAGGTTGTCAATAGAGTGTAAAAAATCAGCAACTCGTCCATACTTTGAAGCTAGCGATCGACCAGTTGTGTGAAACAATCTCTTGCAGAGAAATTCACGATTGAACTACTTTGTAAAGTACGACATAATAATCATTTGTATTCAATAACTTGCTATTATTTATCTGCAAAATATTCTCTATTATCTTAACTTTCCATTCGATAAAATAGAGCACCGGAGATAATTCATTTACTTCTTTTGTTTAGAGAAAACCTGTCAATGCAAGAAATTTAGGTTAGCAATCGTGACTATTTTGAAAATTGTGATTGTTGCGGATCTGGCCTCTCCAATAAATTGAGATAGTATCGCGAATTCTTACAGTTATGTAAACAAGTAATATGTCACATTTTCAGAACTGGTTATTGTTGAACTGTACACTTGCTTGTTAACATTTAAGCAAATATTTATTATGTAATGAAATAGGTGGTTACAGTCATCAATCAATGGTTATTGATCGTTGAACGGTTGATATGTTGCAGTAGTTGTACCAATTACATTGAAACATATTGAAGTAATATGATATGCAAACATTTTAATTGCACTTCAAGTTACAAGTTATTTTCATTCAGTGATATCAAACACGAGTAGTTACAGTCATCCAGATCAAAAATATCACACACGTTATACTTAAAAATACCTAATACAATTTAATGTTTATTTGATTATGATATTTTTTTTAAATAATCTAACATATTTATGCTGGTTGCTCTACAATTATATCATGACAAAATATATCAGATGTCTACACTCATTCTTTCTTCATATATGTTGACAATTTAAATGCGCAAAATAAAAAAAAAATAGTTTCAAAACACATTTCATAACAGTCGATTATTTTGTTCCCTTTTCACAAAATAAAATAACAATATTATGAAACTCATTCTTTAATTTACTATAATTATTAATTACTCCCTTACTGTTTATATTACATTTTCTATATCACCGCAATTTTCAAACTAGAGCAGCATGTGTCTAATTTCTATATCAATTTGCTTATTACAGTTTACGATAAACAAATTATATATAAGCTTCAGGAAAACATTAGAAAAGTTACAGAAAAAATGTCCATTAGGAACGTTCTTAAATTGCTGCCATTGATTGTACATTCCCGTGTATTAGAGTCTAAATATTTAGGGTCAAATGTCAACACCTGTACTGCTAGGTCAGTCATCCTAAAATAATTTGATACGTCGTCACGCCTTTGGTCTTTTACGAGGCCTTTTACTCCTGTTTTGGGTGTGGTAACCATGTTATTGCAAACACAACACGATGACATACATGGATGGTGAATATAGAGGAGGGTTAGCCACTAGGGTAATTTTTACCGCTCAAAATACTTTTGACATAATCATATACATCATAACACAGGCGAAAAGATATCGCTTTAATTCGCAAATGCTTTACTGTTCTATTTAACATTACAAGTTACTTAAATTATAATTGCCTACGTATTTATTTGTTCATTATAAGTAAGATATGTAAGATTGAAGTTATGAAATATTGCATGTTAAGAAACCTTTGAATAAAATATATTTCATATTAAAACAGGAAGTGGAAGGTTACTTGACAGAAAACAATAAATCCAATTTATTTCGAATATGAATTTAACTGCGAAAAAAAGTTTCAAATAAAAGATGATAGTAATATTATGATATTTATAATTTTCTCACATTTGCTTCCTATTTTGAGAAAATTAATTAAATATTTTGAAAAATGAGATGTAATAAACATTGATTAAATCCTATCGAATTCGGTATTAAATTAAAGATAATTAAATCCTATCGCGTTTGGTATCAATTTAATGGATTCAGTGAGGAGAGTTATACTAAAATGTAAAAATTTATTGTAACATCAATTGTTTTTATATATGTTTTTTTAATCCTACTGAGTTTGGTATCAAATTATTATTGATCTTAGGGAGGAGAGATAAATGAAAATGTCAAACATTAATTTTTAGCAATCGTCAATTGTTTTTTATTTACAACAGTTAACATCAAACTAAAAATGTCCAATAGGAAACATACACTATAATATTAAAAATTAGTTGAGCGATCGTCAATTGTTTTTATAATATTAGAAAAGGCTCTCCAACCAATTTTTTTTCTCGAAATTAGACGTTAACATATGCATATTTTTCGTAAAACCGTGTGACGTCATAGTGCATGATGACAGACCAGCGCTGAAATAAATAATAATTTTGAATTTTTGTTGCTGTTGTTTTCACAATTTGGCACAAAGCAATACATAACCATAATAGTAATTTTAACGAGAATTTTAAGATTTCAACAAATAAAAACAATAATACAACTGACAGAACACAACACTCAACGCAAAAATGGCCAAGATTATGCGCGCGCATCCTCTATCTGTCACTAGTCGGTCTGACGTCATACGTATAATGATGTACTTTTAATAATTAATTGCAGGCGTAATATTTACTTTTTAAATAAAGTGTTATATTTATTGACATTGTTTTCAAGCGAATTATTGAATATTTGTTCCAAATATGCTTAATTATTAGGTAGTTGAAGAGCCTATTCTTTCATGTTTGGTATCAAATTGAAGGTTTCTAATTCGGGAATTTAAATTATCAGGTTATTTTTTTGAAGTACCTTAAATTTTCTTAATATCGTTTGTGTATATATTTATTATATTTATATGTATAAGAAAGTCGCACTAACTAGCATTTTAATAAGCTTCTCAAAATGTGTAAATAATCCAGAATCTGTAGCAGCACAAGCTAATTATTGTTAATTTTCTTATTCTGTAAAATGAACAGTACCTACTTCGTAAGTTTTCCATGTTACATTTCCAGTTTTAATTCATATTCATGTCGATGTATTGCAGCGATCCTGCTGTACCGCATCTGCCGCTGCTTCCGGCGGATCTACGTGAAGCTGATCCACACGATATTCCACGCACTGGCGATCCCGTGCATCGTGGTGGGCTTCCTCGCCGTGCTGGAGTACCACAACAACTCCAGTCCGCCCATACCCAACTTCTACTCCATGCACAGCTGGCTCGGTTTCATCACCATGGGACTCTTCGCTCTGCAGGTAATTTCACTTTGTCCCTTTCAACTTGTAACCTCTTCATTTCATAGCTGCTGTTTGAATATAATTATTTTCGGATTCGATTAAGGTAAACTTAATAGTCTTCAAAATTATCTTCTGTTACATTTTCACTTTTTCAGGGTACGTTAACTTCAGACGCTTCAAAGTTAAGTACGTAAATTCTAATTTCACGGAGAATAATATTTTGATGATTCATGAACTTTCATCTTCTTAAGTATACCATAAAGAGATTACAAAGCAATTCTAAAATTAAACATTTATGTTAAAACTCTCCAACACCCACGATCGCACTTTACAAAAGTTAGTAATTTTTAAAATATTCGTGCTTTAAATATCACACATTTATTGTTTAAAATTAAAGAAATTTGCACAGTCATAAGTTTATAACTATTCCTACAACTTTGTATTGAACTAGGTGATTCTGTTACATACATAACATCAAACTATATTCCACAAAGTGGAGTAGCATGAACACAACCGAACCAACAATCAATCTCCTCTAAACATTTTTATCCTGGTATATCACGTAATCATTCATCCTCAATATCCTCCGCATATATTAGTATCATCAACCTTCCATTCGACATCCGCACCTTAAATGACTTCCACTTTTTTAACAACATTCTTCTCAATCTCACACTCACCGTAAACCAATGTATTCTTGACACTATAACCACACACTCCTCTCAAATACCTCATTTCCACAGCAACGTCGTTTTTACTTCTTCGTCCACACCCAACATCTATGCAAAATCGCATTGTTCAATGCTAAGTTGTAAATTATTTTAAATTATAATATGTTCAAATATTGAAGGTCATTTGCTTAAAATCTTAGTGAAATCTAATGATTTTATTGCATAAAGTTTGTGCTTTAGTACATTCCAATAAAAAATATTGAAGTAATTTTTATATTATTTTATTTACTTTTATTTTATTTCATTTGCGTTCGAAAACGAAACACAAACTCACTAAAGTGAGGTCAAATCAAACGAATATCCACTACAAAAATACGGAAAAAATTTTCAATACTGAAATTTTATTATAAATAATATGAATAAAAATTTACAAATTATAGGGCTAAACATGAACTAATTTATACGTAAATTTACATGTAAATATATCGTTGTGTAAAATAAGAAAAGTTATGTTTATCGAAAACTAAAATAGAAGAAATGTTTAAAATGACACCAGCGGCACTCAATAATATGCCTTAAAATGTAATAATAATTATAGGATTTTATTATTTAGCCCGTTGAAATATTGTAAGTAAAGTAAGTAATTTGTTAATGTTCATTGACAGAATAATTTACTTGCATTAGCGAAGTTGCTTATGGTCAACACACAACTGCAAGGGACCGTCAGCTATAGTGATCTCCGATTCATTCAGAACCATTTGCGGTTCAAGTATTAAAGTTAGAATATATATATTTTTGAAGTAGACTGTTATTTTAAAATATCCGATCTGGGACAGAAGTGACAAACACAAAGTTTATATCGACATGGAACAGCAGTAAATTTTACTGGCAGCTGTAGTAAATTTTAATGCAAGACAGATAAAATGACCTTTATCAAATAATATATTGTAGTTTATAATGAAACCAAATCGAATGATATAATACCTGCCAAAAACATATAAATGTCAAACTCTGATCTTCTGCAACATACCTCTTTCAAACTGCATAAAAGCTATGCGAGCAATAAATTCATTTTCTCTTTACAAAATGTAATAATTTTCCTGTCCGATTTCACGTCCTTGGACATGTCCAACTTTCAAGAGCAAATGACGCCTGTGTATGAAACTAGAAAACCCGTGCAGTTAAGCGTATCACAATTAAATGAATGAAATATCTGTCACGTGTTGTACGGTCACACTTTATTCTTCCTTCACGTTAGCATAACATCAACACAAACAGCTTCCACAAGGACATTACAGATGTACACACCTCACGCTGGCTGCATACCTGTTATGCTAGAAGCTAGAGTAAGGTTGATTCTTACTAGTTTTACTATGCGTTCAGTTTCCGTGTCTTACAAACAAAATTACTTAAATTAATTGTTACTTTGCGATTATAGTTGCTACCAAAATACCAGGGCGGAAAACACGATGAATTCATTAGAATTATAAAGAAAACCAAATCTAATTTGAAACATCTTGGCGCCTTGGCTTTGCAACATAGCAGAAAACGATACTGTTAGTCTTGGAAAAACAGTTTTTAGCCAATTGCATGTAGTCGTCGCATTTGCAGACAACATTGTTATAGCAAGGAGGAACCATAACGATCTCTTAGAAGCCTTTCTTAAAATAGAAGAAGCTGTAAAATCAATGGACCTTATTATGGATAAGTCTAAGATACTGCAAATAGCCCGTAGATCAATGAACCTAGTAAATACTTTCGAAATTCAAAACTACAAATGTAAGTTTTATATTCTTGGGAGGGATAATGTTTTAATGGCAATAAAAAAATTATCCAAGAAATTAACAGAAGAATATTGCGAGAAAATAAAGCAAGCTTTGGTGTTGCATATATCCTTTCAAACAAAAACTTATCCAGGATAATCAAACTAAGAATCCACAAAACTATCATATGATACGAGTAGTATACCGGACAGGAACAATATTCTATCAAAACGAAATGTACCAATTTTGATGCTTTGAAAGAAAAATATTTGAAGCAGTAAAAAAACTATGCGAAGAACCAGGATCTCAATACCGTGGTACTAGATTCGCAATCAGTTCATCCTGGTGCAGTCAGAATCTCAATATGTGCGATGGCCTTTGGTTACTACTGTAACCATCAAAGAAGTTGTTTCAATCATAAAACTCCAGAGATTTTGATGACTGGGACACTTAAGTCATAATAGAGAATGATAGACTGCCCAAGATCACTGAAATATAATAATACTGGAACACGAACTGATGATGAAAATGCGAGCCGAGTAAGACAGCCAGTAGTTAGGCCAATTGTCTTTGTTGTAAAGTGCGCTTAGAAAATTGTTAAGAATATATAAAGAAATTTATATTCGAAGATTTTTAAACAAATAGTACATTCGGGTCTATTCTCTAAAAAGTTGTTACCGTAACAGCTTGTTAATTGTGACAAAAATGAATCGTTTATTGACAGCTAATGAAATATTTCCCATTAAATATAAAGTTTTGATGTGATTTTGTCACCATTAGCAAGTTGGTACGTAACAACTTCGTTAGAGAATTGGGCTGATTAATAGAATTGAGTTCAATTAACTAGGTATTATGTATGTGAATTTAATGACATTTTCTAATTATTAAACAGTACACTGTTAAATATTATTTATCACTTTTGGACAAAACTGTGTACCGTGTTTTTAAATAGCAGTCGTTCTACAAACAATTGTTAGACAAAAAATTTATTTGAAATCGACTTAACCTATATTGTATTTTTTTACAGTTTTTTCGAATTTTAGATTTAAATAAAACTTAATATGTATCTCGGCACTGAAGTTCCTTTTTATCACTCACATGGTTTATTTTCCTCGACCCTACGGGCCTCGGCAACTAAATTCCATATACGTGATAAAAAATTGAACTTCAGTGCCTTGATACATAAATAACTATCATAGAAGATATTACTGAATTACAAATGAAAAATGCAACATGTTAACGATATCCTCAAGAAATTCTAGCACCGTACCATTATACAAAAGTAACAGAATGGATAGGAATGTAAGTGAGAATCAACCTTTAGGAGTGAGTGCATACTCCCGTCACAATTGCTGTGTCTATTCTCCTTGCCTAGTGTGAGCGGTAGATTATCATATCTGGTTTTCACTGTGTGACCACAGAAAAATCTGAATGCATTTAAATACATTAACGATGATAGTTTGATAATTACAAAGCTGATACCCAGATAAGTTATTATGTTGATTATTGAACATTGAACTAATTTTCTTCCAGTGATATCAGTTATCAGTAATTAAATATTTTTAGAGTTGAAATGAAATTGATGCTAATGCAACTGTCTGGGTGTGCGTGCACTCTATTCGAAAAGATAGGATAGAAAATATGTGTTTGTAATGCATGAGTTGTAATGGAAAACTTATTCTATGTGCACTTCGCGTTTATTTGTAATACATTAGCAACCAAATTTGCAAGAAAGCTTATCTACTCCATTTTGATTTGGCAAATATTGTCTCAAGCAACATTCATAAAAGAATCACAACTATTTTCTAAATAGTAAATGGATGGATTGGAGTCTTACTAAATATAATTTTGAAGACATCGGGCTGTGGATCATCACCCTCAGCAAACATTATATACCTTACCTATCTACTATATATAAGGAAGTAAAAATTGATTTCACCCAATATCACTTAAAATTTAAATAGCGTTTCTATATAATACACACGCTAAGAAAATCACTTCCGTAAAGCGCGTCGTCATATCTCTAATATTTTTTTCGACGACCACTACGAAAAGTACATAAATTCACACGCTAAACTATTACTGAAAGTTGGTCATTGCATATCACTAGCAATGCTGTGTGATATGAAAGCACTTTAGCTAATCTGATGCGTCCGCAATTGTATGATATGATTTTATCACACAATGCGATAACTGAGCGAACTAACCTAAAAAATTTTATTTACAAGTTTGACAGTTGCAAATAATTTGCTGAATTTACAAGGATTAAGAAGGTTGGATCTGATTTATCAGATTTTAACATAATTTTTGGTGAATTCTTATTAGAAATGAAGTTAACATAATCTGTTTTAATATTTTTATGTAAATTTTATATTCTTTTTTTTTTACTTAATTTTGGTCGTCGAAAAATTATCGTGTACAACACGTGTTGAAAGGGTATTTCGTACTCGAGTGAAATATTCTACTTTCAGCCCTAGTTATACAATGTGCTATTTTATGTATGGCGATTTTTGATGTTTTTTAAAATGGCATATCTTGCATAGTTTTTGAGTTACAACGCTCTGTTTTTGGGTGTTTTAAAAGCAGTGTTTTAGGCTCGGTTTTAGCGCTGTACAATGTCCTAAAATTATTTCATAAAAAAATGCTTCAAATAGAAATTACAGAGAAATGTATTATCTACCACTCTTATTTGAAGAATTTTTTTATAAAATAATTTAGAACATTGTACAGCGCTAAAACACTGCTCTTAAAACACCCAAAAATAGAGGTCGTGGTACCAGCCAAATGTCTTTTGAATGTGATTACAACATATTTTCTTAAATATTTACTCTGCACACAGATTTAAATGCATGAAAACTTTATCTTTTTTGAAACATCTATTTTATACTTGTAAAACCAAATTAATTGAATATATTGTAATAATATTGTATAAACACAAACAGCCGATGCAAAATGTGTCGTTTACTATCTTTTACGCTGTGCAATCAATACCGCCAACGACATTTCCTATATATCTTTGCTGCTCTCTTTACGTGGATCAGAGCTATAAGTTGAAGCAGTGAATGCTTTACGATGTGTTCTATTTGTTCTTGTTTCAGTTCGTGTTCGGATTCTTCAGTTTCCTGATCCTGCTGTGCTGCGAAGGAGCCACGGCAGCTTTCAGAGCGTCAATGGTTCCGATTCACGCGTCGTTCGGTCTCACCACCTTCATGCTCGCTATCGCTACATGCCTCACCGGCCTCACTGAAAAAGCTATCTTCACACTCGGGTATGTATCACGTCAGAACGCTCCTCAATCACCTCAGACGCCAGGATTCAAAAGGAAATCTATTCATACTGACAGTACTTCACTTTACACGAATTTCTTCATGATATTACTTCGTGGTTTGAAGTTTGGTTGTAAAACAGAAATTTGTCCCGATATAACGAGTTCAAAATGAAATGCCTAAAATTTCAGGAATGTTGTATATTTCTAGAAAAGCAATCTGCCTAAATCGACATTTCGAAGATAGTAATCTCAACTCTAACCTCAAATTCATAGAATTTTAATGTCAACCGCTCAGGCAATAACATTCGTCAAATATTTACTGTTACTTTGATGTGTACTTACAGTTTATTTTTTACTTCCCAAGATATAGCGCAAACTGTAAAGTAGAATTGTACGATAATGGGCGCATAAACCATAAACGAAATATGAGCAATTTATATCAAAATCGTGTAACACTTATGGAATAATTAGTAGTAAAGTATTTTTTTTTCTTTTAAATATTTTGCAGTAAAGCGAACATATTTTGACGTCACAGGTACTTGCATTGGCCAGAAATATGAAAATTGCAAATCGCGCGTCTGCCGCTGCGCCCAACGCCTATTGTGGGCTAAAATAGAACTACGAATTGTCATTTCATATTTTTGTTTGTTGGTATTTAAGATTATATTTGTTGGGCTTCTATTACTAGCTTTATAATTTCACTGTTTTATTGTGCTGTGTTGAAAATCTATTGATTAAAATTGTGTGTTGAGGTTAGGTTACATCACTACTAGCGCCAATGTCCTCAAACTTTTGTTGTTATTTACTCGAATATCAAGTAAAATACTCTTAGAGTTGTCAAAGGAATTTTGTCTTAGTTTATATTAAGTTTAATTGTTGTAAATTAAGACATATAATATAAAAATATTATTTTTATATTAAAAAATACATAATATCTACTATCATGGAAAATCGTGTTTTTGGTGCCACTGGAGTAATACCTGTGACGTCACACAACGTCACAGAAACTTTGAAAAATCATATCTCGGGTAATACATGAAATTTTCACATCGGGTTTTCACTGATCGTCATATATTCTAATAAAGTTTCATAAAAAAAATTTAAAAAAATTGGTTTATGGGCCCATTGAGTTCTAACCTAACCTCACTTCGTCCTGATTACGAATAAAAATCTACGTTTCATGAGTCGAGAATCGCAAAATTCATATACTTGGTAGTAAATATTCGACATTTTAACGATAAAACCACTAAATTTGTCTGGTAAAAAGTACAGTAGACACCCTATACTGTGAACAGCATAAAACAAGGCATGTTCATAATATGGAAAGGTTGTACGAATATGCACACATATATACATACTTTTTAAGAGGTAATGAAAAACGCTTCGTCTCTTGCCTGTTGTTTTACACCATTAATGAATTTATTGCAGAGTATATAGTTCATTCACGTTAGCGAGAAAATTTTGACTAACTCGAGAGAAGTCTGTTTTAATAAACATTTTATATATTTACAAAATTTGTGCTAGTACAAATTGATTCAATATTTGACTTCGTATAAAACTTACTGTTGAACTACACAACGAACCGACTTACCAAGCCGCTGTTAATTTTTTTACTGTGTGCATTAGGCTTGAACATTATCAAATAAGAGATAGCTCTGTTCTGTGACGTGAATGAAATACAATGCACACAGCTCCTCGATATAAAAAATTTAAAATTTTGCAATGCAATGAAAATATTGTTTGTTATACCCGATGTTCACAATATAGCGTGCCTACTGTATCCGCGAAAAAATCCAAATATAGATGGCACTCTTGTCGCATACTAGCTGTCACTCAAATAGCGAAAACACTTGTCAGAACGCCATTACGATATATGAATTCCACTTGTTCTTTGGTGTTATTTTCGTGTTTAGTGTAAACTTTTGGATATTTATTCATTTTCAATGTGGGAATAATCATTGTCAGATATTCTTTTATATTTGGATGAAAAAATACGGCCGATTACTAACGGAGAAGCTGTGATTTGTACCATGGAAGAATGCTCCATAGGTTATACCGTGGTTGTTTCATTCTCTTTCATACTATTTATTACCTTTGTTCAGCAAATATAATAATATTACTGGTATTGAACAATTTCCTAACTCTATATTTGTTTATACTTGTTAATATTCCGTTTTATCGTTTTATCATATCTGGCCGAATAACCTTACTTTTAAATATTGAAAGAAGCTTTCACAACTCATAATATAAAACAATAATTGGGTAAAAAATCAGTGAAATGTTTATTAAAATAACGACGTTTCGACAGCAAAGTGCTGCCTGCTTCAAGTAAAAAATAAAACAGTTATTGTTTATTTAACCTTTTTTAATTTAGAAAAACTACCAACTGGTAATTTTTTGGTTGAAACAGCATCAGGTTTTAATTTTTATCTCCCCTTCTTTGCAAGATATTCTATTAAGTATGTATATGATAAAAATAAAGAAGATGATAGACATGCTTAATAAATCTGTAGGTTTGAAATGCTCAGAACACATTCACGTATTTTTCTATTTTTAATGCAAGAACCCATGCATGTCGGACTTTTATGTCTTTGGGAAAATAATGTAGAGATATATTTTCACTAATAGAACTATTGCATTGTGCAACTGAGCAATATCTCTTAAATTTACTCAGGTTTCTCATGAATTTCCTATGACTGTCAATGTAAACCTTGACTTGTTTTCCCGATTTGGGACCTTTTAAATTTCGCCACCAGATGTCAGCTACTTTGTTTTTTTTCGCCAATATCGTTTTACAGTTAAATTTAGCTAATGCCTATGTCACACCATATGATTTTTGTCATACGAAACTGAACGCACCCTAAAAAATCATACGAAAATTATGGCGCCTCCATTTCATATGACAAATCATATGAAACGACTTGCAGCTCATTTTACTTCAGTTCACTAATTGTCCGAATCCAGCTTCACTCTTTTGTTCTAGTTTATTGTTCTTTGTCTCGTTTGGAAGTATGAGCGAAATATATGTTTGGAGTTTTTATTATTTTATATTTTATCTTATATTTATTATAGTTTAGAGTTTTAGAAGTTTTTGTATTTTTTGTTTGTTTAATCATGCTTTAGTGTATAGTTATAGTTACTGTAGTTATATTTTTATCCATATCTTCATCATTTTGTCCAAAATGACATAATTCTTTTAATTTTTGCCATCTTTTTTTATTTTAGAACTGTACATATTGCACTTAGTAAAGTAATGTTCTCACTAGAACTCATTTAAAAAAATATAAATATATCCAATGAACATTAACTATCAACTAGGTCAAAAATGTCAAAACAGTAGACATCTTGTAAAAAAATCTGATGTGGCCAGCACATAACCTCCCGCCCAATATCTACTACTCTTAAACGGTACAAAATAGTATTTGATGATACAGAAACATACCTTCTTATTTGTTTATTTTCTATTTCTATTTGAGAATTTATATTTCTTTCGTATATTTATTTAATTTTTTGACATATATTTCCCTAAGAAAACAGCTTCACAATCACAATGACATGTGTCACATTTCGTAAAAAATTGAAAATTTTTAAATGTTTCCATGGTGTGCTAGGAATGCAAGATTTGTGAAATCTAATTTCTTTATATTTTATTATCTCTAAATCTAATGAAAATTATTAAAATTAGTGTAATCAAAACACATGTAGAATTAAATATTCTTCAACTTTCAAAATAACATAAATTGTTGAAAAAGGAAATTTAACCATGTTTTTCACGAAAAACTGTTAAGGGCTTCAAGTAAACTGCTCCTTCCGGTCGACCAATTTTATCCAAAATCTAATCAGCTCTTCATTTAAATATAAGAAGCAATAATTCAAAAAATTGTATTTTTTGGTATTATAGTATTTGAGTTATGCGAGACGAAAAAATTGCCACAGACTACACACACACACACATACATACATACATACATACATACATACATACATACATACATACATACATACATACATACAGACATCATCGCGAAAATAGTAAAATCGTATTGTAGGGACCCTAAAACGTGCTTATTCATTGAAAACTCACTACCCAATTTTCTGACCAAAAACAATACCTCCCTTACCTAGAGGTAGGCGGGAGGTAAAAAAGATGAATAGTTTCATATGATTTTTGTCATACAGGTTTCGTATGACACAGTTGACAAAAATCATTTGATGTGACATATGCATAAATTTCTTAAATTAAGAAAAATCCGGATCCATTTGTTTTCGTATAGTCGACTCCGATTACTTACAAAGTTTAAATATGGCTGGTTTCTCGCATAAATTTTAGGTTAATAAACCTATTTATAAATGGAATATTTAATTTATTTATATTATAATGCCAAGGTTATAATTAAATAAGAATGCAATAATTGCCATATGTAAACTAAATCGATTGATACAGTTATTCAGACATCTGCGCACACAATCTTAATATTACGCAATTATATTTACTTCTATATCATAACATAATCTCAAAACTATTCATTCATACAATTTTTTTCTGTAAACACTCCTTTATCAACATTGCCATTGTTTTTCTGCTTCCTATAGTTATTTTGCACTCCTCGCATTCCAATTGACATTCCAACATAGTATATTTCTGTTTTACCACTTAATTATTACAGTTTAGATACACGAAAACACATAAATTGCATGATGAAGATCTTTACGAAAATCTGTTTGTTTCCTAGGTGCAATGTCAAAATTTGACTCAACGTGGGACCCGCAATTATGTTGTTCGCTTGATGTTCATTTGTATTGTTGTTTTTAGCTCCAATTATGGCAAACTGCCCGAAGAGGCGATTATAATGAACTCGATAGCGATGGTGCTGACGGCAATCGCAATAATAGTCGGCTACATATGCATGCGCGAAGACTTCCGTTTCCGGGGACACGTCCTCATCCGCTCCGGAGATCTCTGAACCCGACCCCAACTCAAAATCATGCAGTAATAACGCAGTTGTCATTGACAGTTATCAAAAGTTTGCAGGTTATGTGGACTCTGGAATTAATAAATGTGTTAAAGATTGAACGATGTAGGTCTGCTACAGTATATATCGGTGTAAATTGTACTTCTACTTCTTATTAACTGCTTCTTGCTTCTGCTTTCAGTTTTATTTTGGAGACCGCTTGTAAATATTTCTCGAAATTCTAACCTTAACGTAGCACTGTTTAGCTTGTTTCTCTCACAGCTGGTGTTTGTTTCTAACTGATTTTATTTTGTTTTTTGCACGCTGTTTCCAGCGACGACTACGCCAAAGGCAATCTTGAGGGATTGGTGATGAATGTTTTGGCGGTCGTATTAGTGGCGTTGGGAATATTAATTTCATACACTGTACGAAGCACTACAATTCGACCTGACGACTCCACGGTTTTCCATGCGAGTAAAATGACTAAAGTCATGTCGGCCAGCACCAGATCGACAGCTGGACCTTACTGAACTACTAACCAGCTCTAACAAACTCATTTTATCCATTTGGAATCCTGCAGCTTTGTAAACAAACAGTTTGGATATTGATGTACAAATATATTCGGTGGATGACTTTTCTTCACTAACGAAGCATGATTTTTAACATTTGATTTGGTTTTTAGTAAAATTAACCACGTCTAATCAAAATAAAGAATTCAACATCACTTTCCAGCAATTATTGATGGGGAAATTTAAATTTGAAAAATCTACAATTCATGTCTTTTAACAATTGAATTTACTATAAAAATAACAATGAAATCTTTATTTTGAATAGGCTAATCAACACATAACTCGGAACTATGCAAAAGAAATTTTTATACATTTTAGTATAAGTTAATCGAATTCTACAAGTAGTAATATGCAGCCTTCTTTTATTTACATATGTATAAGTCGATTTATGTACGAGTACAATTGAATTTGCATGAAGCATGTGTGTCAATGGGTGTGAATCTGCGCGCGCAATCATTATACATACTTCAATATATGCGAGCGAGTATGTGTTGTAATGAGAGGAATATATTAAATTATTTCGTAGAAAATCATACACTTGTGATTTAATATATGCATTTAATATAAAAGTGCGAATATTTCCGTTGTTTATTAATTCATATTATATCGATAAATATATTTGTGTGAGTGACGACGTACTATATGTTATTATAATTTAGTTTTTTAGAATCGTCTATCAAATCAACGTATATAAAATAATCTAAAAGTTATATCATGAAAATCATAATAATATGTTTACATTTGCTGTTAATAGTAAGTTTTCATGTATCATATTAAATACAAAATATGTAACTTTTAGGCATGTGCCAATATCTGTATGAGGAAATCCCGAATTGTCGTTTTTGAATTATTTATTTATTAATTTACAATAACAGCTCGAATGTTTGTAAAATTGATAAATAATCTGAAACAATAAAATGTCTCGAACCAACATTTATACAACTATAAAAGCATTATTTTTGTAATAACTTTTATTCTTTTTGTGTACTGGCAAATATTAAATAGTTTATGATACAATAATAAATACATACCTATATTACCTATGGACCAATTTCATTTTTAATGTTTCATGTATAATCATTTTATATGCAAAAATTATGTTACATATTAGCAACATAGCGAATAAATATTGTTTTAAATATGTAAATTTTATTGTTAATTATAAAACGAAATAATAATCATATGGTTAATGTAGTGTAGATAATATTTATGAAATATAATGTTTTAATAACATTTACATATGCATTGTTGTTATTCCAGTTACAGGTTTATATATGACACAGATACGATCATTTGCAACTAGTTAGGTTATTTTAATTTATGTATTAAAAATTGTTTCATTAGTACTAGGTACATATTAACCTTATTCTAATAACAAATACTTTTATTTAACATCAACATTCATTCATATTTCGTTATAACCTTTCAATTGGATTCTTTAAGATACTAAGTATTAACAGTTCATACAAGAAAGAGCAAATTGTTTGCATGCAGTATAAATTAACTTCATTTACCTTTACCAGGATTTGCACATCAACAGCAAAGCAGGAACTAAACTAATGTTGATTGTATTCTTGGAGTAATCACAAATTTAATAGAAACTGAAGTTAGAAAGATATTGAAATTGAAAATAACACACTAGCAAATACTCAATGTAATAATAATAATCACGTAATATAATACAGATCATATACACTATTCACATACAAATGTTTGAAAATATCGTTTACATATTATGATCAGAAATATTGTTCTTAATAAGTCAGTATTTAATTTAGACAATAACAAGTCACTAAAATGAGTGCTGTTTTAATACTGAGCAATGAAACACTACATAAATCCAAATTTACAAAAGTAGAGACGCCGGTACCTGTTCGAACGAAATAAAACATATTAATTGTAATTGAATAATATTGGGTATACAGTAAATTACATATTTAATGCGCCTTAGTTTCTGCATCACTCCTTTCACAAATGTATACCAAGTGTAGAATTAAAATGAATCGCGAAATACTAATATTTAAGATAACAATGTGCATCATTGCATTTTAAATTCTAAACAACTTTTGTATTTACACTGTTGCTGTAAACTGAGTACTGAATAGATAAAAATTTACAGCAATATCAAAAAAATTGTTTTCAAATCACTATTATCCAATATTTGGGTAACGCATAAATCGAAGTAATTTGAATGCAAGATGGGTGCATTAAAATAAACTATGAGGTAAGTTACTATATTAATTTGTTTTGGAATATCCTGTTTTATAATAGATAAATGCATGAACATGTATTTTTCGCTTCTGTGTACGAATTATCGCCAATCAAATATTTAGACAAACCTTGAAAAGTACTGCTACATAAAAAATAGTGTATGAAGAATATAATTTATTTTTGTGCCACCGGACGCGAAATAAGCATTTCGCAGCCGCAGTACACATCGCGAAATTGAATTTCGTGGCTGTTATGGTAATTTTGACACTTAAGAGATGACATTATTTTTTCAATCCTGTTTTGTTTATCAAATGTCAATCCCATAGCCACTTTCAATTTACAATAAAACTGTTTAAAATTTGTAATTAAAATTTTCTACGGTTGCATAAAAAATAGTATGTACACCTTGGCCGCGAAATCTTTTATCGCCCTCGAGGTTGTCCTGCCTCGGCCGCAAACGGCCTCGGCGACAATTTTTATCTCGGTACACTATTGAGTGATTTCGCGGCCATGGTATACAAATAACTATTATAGAGCACGAAATTGCATGTTGTTTTTCAATATTTGTAATTTTCAATTAGACTATCAGAATATGTGTGGGTTGACATGAAACTAAAATATATTTATTTGAGTTGCGTTGCAGCATTACTACAAAGTATAAATGTAAAAGTTTCTAAATATTAGAAAAAAATTAAAATAATGCAGGCAGTGTGGGTTTTTAAAATTAAAAATACAACTGATTGCAATTTGTTTGAGAAAAGGTATAAATAACTTCAAAATTAATAGCACGTTAAATTTTTGGTAGTAATAAATAATTCCGCAAGAAATAAATCACCAATCTTGGAAGAGGAATGAATCACGAATCAAGAAATGAGTGACCGGGAAAAGGAGTAGGAGTTGGTGCTGCTTCCATTGCTTCATTACTTCGCAAGATTTTGTTGTAACGGAACGTTTGCTACCTTTCTTATCGAAATCGAAGTGTTTCAATCATATTGCATTGAATAATAATCTGATCAGAAGTAAAAGATTACCAGTTTATCAAATTAATAATAGTTGTAAAAATTTAGCTGCAATTGTTTGCAGTAAATGAGCAAGAGAGTGTTAGGTGCGCGCATGGTACGTTGACAGAAGAATGACAGTTGTGACGTTTATGTGTTTGTGGTGATTCAACGAGGAGGAATGTAAATTAACACCAAATATTTAATAATTTTTAAGATATAAACATTACTAAGATGAAGTGTAAAATTGAACTCGAAGAGTGCCTTCGTGATTCACCAAAATTTAGGTAAGTACACGTAAAGAGAAATTTGATTTGGCCTACATTATTAATTTTTTATGTTTAGAAATTATCTGGAAGATGAGGAAACTAATATTGACCAGCTTGAGCAAAAATTAGACAAGGTATTAAAACAATGCGGCTTAATGATCGATACAGGAAAATCATATGTGGCACACCAAAGGTATAATTAATTTTATTTATTTTATACGGCAGTTTATTGCTGTTTACTTTTTTGAGAGTTGCTGATAATTTTTTTATTGCAGTTTATTTGCTAACAGTTTGTGGGATTTAAGCATGCATTTCAGAGAAGATTCTGATGTTATGGCATCATTAAATAAACTAATACATGCCTTACAAGAAATGAATAAGTTTCATACTATACTACTTGATCAGGCTTCCAGAACAGTTTTAAAAAATTTGACTTCTTTTATTAAAAAGTATTAATATTGCATTGTTGCTGGTACGTTCGTCTTTTTAAACATTATCATGTTGTAGTGATATAAAAGATGTGAGAGATTATAAACATCACTTTGAGAAAATATCCGGCGAATTGGACACCGCTTTGCAAAGAAATTCACAAGTCGCAAAAGGTAGACAACAAGAGGTAGAAGAAGTTCAAAATTTATTAGTTGCTACTAGGTCTTGCTTTGGTCATACAGCATTGGATTATGTTTATCGAATATCTATGTTACAAACTAAAAAACGTCATGAAATCATTGGAACAGTGAGTCATTCTGTTTTCATTTAAAAAATTCTACTTGTAATTTGTAATATAATATTTTTTACAGTTGCTGTCTTACATGTATGCCTGCAGTACTTATTACCACCAGGGTTCCGATCTTTGTGAAGATTTAGATTCATTTTTAAAATCGTTAGCTTATGAGGTAAATATAAAATAATGTCCATAAAATATTGTTTCAATTTTAAATTGTAGGTAGTAAACATGCGTGATGATACATCCAAATTAGAAAAAGAATTAGAAAACAGACACAGTATTGTTAAACATATGGAAGCTATTCCAAATATTAACGTAAAGGACTTGCCAAAAATGGAGGGATATCTATTTAAGCGAACTTCTAATGCATTTAAAACTTGGAATCGTAGATGGTTTTACTTATATGATAACCAATTAGTGTACAGGTAAACTATTGAAAATATTTGTATATAAAGGAAGTATATGGAAGGATTTTAGAAAGCGTACAGGAGAAGAAAGTGTAAATGTTATGGAAAAAGATCTGAGATTGTGTTCCGTTAAACCGTTGCAAGAAGGGGAACGCAGATTTTGTTTTGAAGTTTTATCGCCGTCGAAGTAAGTACATGTTTTATTTTACCCATAAATGTCATTTTTATTTACACAAACAATACCATGATTCATAATATACTTCTAAAATATATTTTATTACGTAAATATAGCCATAAAACAGTTGTTTTATCCTAAATATTGACTGACGTATAACTTCCTTTCCAGGAGTCACATTCTCCAGGCTGACTCACAAGAAATGTTCGAAGCGTGGGTTTCAGCCTTGCAGCGAGGAATCGGCGCTGCTATTCAACAGAGTTTATCAGAATCTGGAGAACGGGAAGAGACCAACTCGAATGAAAAAATAAACTCTGCAGCTAATATTTCAGAGGGTGCAAAAGAGATCGCCCGGAAACAAACCAAAGAACGAAAAGCAAAGTAACAATATTGATCATTTGAACAAACTTGTGTTACTAAAATATGTGATTTGTAGAATGTGGGAACAGTTGTTAAAGATTCCTGGTAATAATTATTGTTGTGATTGCGGCAGTCCTAATCCACATTGGGCCAGTATTAATTTAGGAATTACCCTATGTATTGGTTAGTATTGCTAACAAATTGTAAAATCAATCGCAACTTATTATTATTCTGAACAGTTTTTCTTGCACGCACATTTTGATGACCACACAATAATTCTTTATATAAATAAGAAATTGTTTTGAAGTTACTTTTTTTCATTTTAGAATGTTCTGGAGTACATCGTAGTCTTGGTGTGCATTACAGTAAAGTTCGCTCTCTTACATTAGACGATTGGGAACCAGAAATAGTCAAAGTTATGGCAGAATTAGGAAACACAATTGTTAATAAAGTTTACGAAGCTAATGTTGTACCAGAAGTTACTAGGGCTACACCAAAATGTATTGGGTTAGTCTTTCAACAGTTTTCAACTCATAATAATAATTTACATTGCAAGATCGTTACTCAGAACTTTATTGGCGGACATGGCAACTAACGACCGAGCATGTAAAGTTCTTGGTTACGGTCGAACATTGTACAAAGCTTTGTGATATACTGAATCGTAAATAATTTTAAATAATTTATTGGATACATGCATACATTAAACTGTAAGATTGAAATAGTCTTTGAAAACATACTCAATAAATATATTTGTTGTTATGGTTTTAAACTAAGGATTCTTTATCACTTTACTATTGGGTATATCGTGAACAAGTTTTCAGAATCTTATTTTGATTTAACATTTCAGTACTATTCGCGAAAACTGGATAAAAACAAAATACGTAGAACGCCGTTTCGTAAAAGATTTATCATCCTTTGCAAAAGCATCACCAAATCAAAGATCCTCGCGATCAACCGACATAAACGTTCGTAAATGGAGCGTTCGAAAGTTACGACGCAGGCCTAGAAGTTGCGACAACAATAAGAAACGTAAACATGAAAAACGCGCTCATTCTGCTTCGACTAAAGCAGCAGCAGCAGCTGTTGTAGAACAGAATGAGTCTTCCGCAGATGAATTTGTTGAAAAGGCTAATTTCGAGACTGATAACGAGAAGGATAAAAAGGAACCCAAGGCAGATCTACTTCTGTTTGGAAGTGATTTGGACAAGCAGCCTTTGTCGGGATCGATTGATCTCAGCAGTGATCAGGATTCCACCGGCGGCGAAGAGGACAATGACATTATTGGTAAAACACTAATTTTTGTATATTTAATTTGTAGGATAATATTTCCTTAGGTTTGCCTTTAACTTGCTTTTTACTTCCCGCCACATCCTGTAAGGGAGGTATAGAAATCATGCTAAAATTTGGTAGTGAGTTTTTAATGGAGAAGCACATTTTCGGGTCCCTAGAATACGATATTAATAGTTTCGCGATGATTCCTGTGTATATGTCTGTCTGTCTGTGTGGATCTCTTGGAGTTACGGTTTCTCAAAAACTACTAAATAAAAAATTTTGGTGTTTTGCTGATTAGTTTTTCGTGATAATCTAATAACCGGTACTGTAGTTTACTTGAAGCACTATCAAGTTATTTTTAAATATCTCAATTAAGTTTTAATGGCAATTTTTTTATTAGAATGTTTCAAATATTAATATCTACGGTTGTTGGTTGAAACATTTTACTCTTACTTTCACTATTAACGAATTACAACACGTTAAAGAAAAATTCACATTTTAACATTTTCGTTTAAATCTGCTGTGTTCTTTTAAAACAACGGTTGGTGAATGTAATTTTTTGACGTGTCATAATTGAAAAGATTTTTGAAGGGATAAGTGTTTTTTGATAGTGTGGTGGTTCGTGTTCTTGCTTTATGTGATAAGAAATCTATTGTGGGAGGTATTGTGGTATCCACAACCGATTTTTTTTATCCTAGAACACTGAAATGTTATAATTCTGACACTTGTTTGTACACTGGTTGCTACGTAGAAACCTACAACAAAGACAGATAGCCCAACAACTAGCTGTCTCTCTCGGCTAGAATTTTCAACGTTATTTAGCATTCCAGTATTATTATATTTCAGTGCCTAGAACAAATTATGTTACTTTTACGTACCTTCTGGAAAAATCTGCTTCGTAGTCATTTGAATCCATATCTTCCTCGAGTTCTCCGCATAAACCCTGAAATAATAAAACTTATTAATATTTTATTTATGATTTCAGACGAAGAAGACATTTCTAAACTACACGCCGACTTATTGCTTTACAAAGCAGCTGCTGCTCACAATATTCCAGTAATGTGTGAAGCATTTGCTCAAGGAGCTGACAAACTTTGGACAAACGTAGAAGACAACGGTCGAAGTGCAATTCATCAAGCTATTCTAAGCGTAATTCCCTAAATTTTTATAACATATATTTACATAGAAATTAAACTAATATTGAGTAATCATTTTAGGGATCTGTGATGTCATGCGAATACTTAATCTTAAACGGTGCCAAAATTAACGCTCAAGATAATGATGGGAGAACACCATTGCATTTAGCTACTGAATTAAGTCACACTGCTCAAGTGTGTTTGTTGTTGAAACATCGGGCTGATCAACATCTGCAGGATAATGCTGGGACTGAGCCTCTGGCTATTGCCATCAAGGAGGCCAATGCTGACATTGTTACTCTGTAAGAACTTTTTTATTTACACCTACGGATTTGAGGCTTGTTAGAATTATAATTGTGAATTATTTATAATAATATTTCGTGTGGAAATGTTAGTGGGTTCTCTGTGTAGATTGCGTTTGGGTCGACTGAATGAAGAAATGAAAGATTCGGAGCTCGGAGTGACGGGCGACGATACTTTCAACGATGTCGTGCGCGACTTTTCGCAGTTGGCGTGCTCGCATCCCGAACGATTGCAGAGGTCGAAAGGTGAGAAAGGAAATGGAGGCCAAGAGTAATCTCGAACTCCGCGTATCATACATATTGTTATCGCTTTTATAACACTTCTTATGTGTATTTGCCTGAACGACATGACGAACTTCAATTTTTAATGCAGTTGTTGGTTGATATTATGAAATATTGTGTACCTAGTATTTTTATAACTATTTTTTATCGAACGGCCTTGTTATATTATATTAAGCATGTACTCGTTGTTTACCAGGTTTTATATGAATTGTTAGACATTCCGATTTTGGTTAATCATTATATTGCAAAAATTTATATACAATTTTATATTCAAATGTATGACAATTTATAACAGTCGAATAAATGTTTTAAACAAGTATGTTGTGTTTTTATTCTCTAAAACTACGTTTTATTTTCATACAAACATTGGTTTAATATATATACAATAAATTAGCTTACAATATAAGTAAATATACATTTTTATTTTCAAACTATTCCTGATAATAATAAAAATATTTCAAAGAAACAAATGTTTATTATAACTAAAAATATTTTTATTTAGTTTAAGAACTGATTTTTGTACAATTTTATTTTACAATAAGATGTCAACAGAATTCAAAATTCATAGTCAAGTAGGAGCATTCAAACTTTTTTATTTAAAACATAAAATACCATTGTTGGGTCAAATTGCTGACAACTTGACCTAACAGAGGTATTTTATCTATTAGCAGAAAGTATTTTCAACAATTATTTTTTTAAATTACATACATACTTTGATCCATGTAAATGCAAATAGATCAACTAATTTTTAACACAACAATGATTTTCTTTTTAAAATATTCTGCAACGATTGAAAAGTTCGGTTTAATATCTGTTTTGGATGATGGTTACTATGAATAAGTAAAGAATTATTCTTGTCATTCTATTGGTAATGAACAGATAGTAAATCGATTTTAGAAATTTAAAAGAATTATTTTGAAAATGAAATACAAATTAATTATCACTAATATTATGTAGAAAATGTAAGCCGAAAACCGCAGTTAATCGAGCTATCCATGAATCAAAGTGCCCAATACAAACTCCAAAATTAGTTGACATCCATTGTGTAATTCATAAGATTGGCCAATAAAAGATTCGTAAAAAATACTGAACAAAATACACAGAGATAAAATATAAAAAATAAATAAATATTGGATTTATAAATATTTTAGAAATTAGTCTTAAAAAGTAAATTCATGTAAAAATAGTCCATTTTATTGCATTAGAACATGCAATAAGTCTTAAAAGGGCTTCGAGTGCATCTTTCTATAAAACATTGACTGCTCAATGGACACCGGTGAATTATTGCAACTATTGTAGCAGTCAACGACTTAAAGTTTGACATCACTTTACTGGTAAAATATTAACAATATTACTGTGTTCATATAAATATGACAGAATGATGAGATGATGAAATTGAAAACAACGATTTACTAGATGAAATCATGAAAAGTAGTAAAAAACTTATGATCCATCTAATAAATAGTCTTCGTAAGTACCTATTTCTATAACTTAATCTGGAATACTGAATGTGTGACATTTTCATCTAGTCTAAACTAATATGGCGGTTTATAAATTTAAAAAAATAATTTTGGGAAACAAACACTTCAGGCAACAACAATGCTACGTCACGTAGTCCTTTAGGCACTTAAAGAAGAGTTAGACAATTATCTTGTCCGACTTGATTCGTCTTCTTCCTTTTTCTGTTCATCTTCTTTCTTTTCCGGTTCAGGTATTATGCACCTGTAGACGTAGGCAGACACCGAGATGTCATCGTCGCCCCTGACACAGTTTTTGCCTTCCGGACACTCACAGCTGCGGACAAAATACTCGAAATTAATATCAAGATAACACGTTTTAAATATGTTTTATTAGCAAACGTGTGGGCTCAATTTTGTTATTAAAGCATTCAACTGTTTGCGGCTTAAGTTTGTACACATTTTTATATTGTAGGGTTTGTGTATGGACAGTATTTAGTTTCTCTTACCTGTTTTTCATGAAGAAATCGATTTGGCGCGTGAACCGTTTGTATACTGCCCATCCGCAGGGGGTTCTGTGTTCACAGGTGTTTTTCTCCGCCTCCCTATTGCTGCGGTGTCCACTTTCGATGGACCGTTCCTGTGACAAAAAATACATAAATTAAATATTCATAGATGCGAAATAAAAATAGAAAACATTAAAATTCTCAGACTATTATTCAGCATTTGGCAAACTACTATAAACCAATGAAACAAAATGCAACGCAGTTTACTTTTTTATTTTTGGTTGTCGAACTTAAAATACTTGTTTACACAGTCAAGATTAATTAACCCACGTGACAAGTTTGATCTCGCCTTTCCTTAATCGATGTGTCGCGTAGTAAGATCGACCTTGAAATACTACGAACTCCCGTAAAGGGTTTCGGCAGGTGAACCTCGAATTACCACCAAAAACTATTTACTCATGAATATTAAAAAATAGAACGCTCGCTCGTAAAATATCGAATACTGCTAGACATTTAACTTTTATTTTACATATTCATTGATAAATTTTGTGCAGAAGCGAATCTGAACAAGTTTGAACAAACACTTTAAACACGTGACACTTTTTTTCCAAAAATTAATTTAAATTTAGAAAATTTCTTTAGTTTTTATTATTGCATGTTCAATTTATGAATGAATTTTTGTTCGTTCCAATAAATTTACGGGAAAGGAAAACTAGCGTAAAATAAATATTAAACGGTTATTCCTACACTTCTACTTTTAAATTATTTTACATCAACGTACTTACAAATTAAACAGAACAAAATAAAAATACTAGTAAGCTTACCTTGCGGAAAACCGTAGCGCCGTAGATGCTTCCAACAACCGCGAACACTACTAAAATAGCGAAAACTTTTTGAAAGGCCATTTTCACGATCTTTTTAAAAACTTTTGCTGAAACCACGAGTTGACGAAGAATGTGCAGATCGCAAACACGATGACGATGTCTTCGAGTGCACGAACTTGATGTCAAATGATTGGTCCGCCACTGCGCGGAATATTTATACGCTACGGCGGGTGGTGCGACGGTCGCATTGGAGGGGCGAAGCACAAGCAGAGCCTGCTTTCTGATAGAGGAAGATTGGTGTTTGCAGCGCCCCACTCCGATTGATTTGTTTCTTCCTTTCCGAATTCGATAGCAAAATGTGCAAGAACTTGTGGATTTTCTAATGACACTGATTTTTACTGCCAGGATTTGCACAATTCGTGATTTTTTAACTCTTAAGACTGTATTTTACATCGTTTGCAAATGATTATTTTAAAAGGGGTACGATTTAAAGAGCATTATTTAAAAAAATGTATGCAATAAACCGAACACTTTGAGATGTGAAACTAATAAATTATACATAAAACAATGCCTGATACCACGAGCTTTGTTTTTGGGTGTTTTAAGAGAAGTGTTTTAGCCTCGGTTTCAGCGCTCTACAATGTTCTAAAATTATTTTATAAAAAATACTACAAATAGAAGTTACAGAGAATATATTATCTACCACTTTTATTAAAAGTAATTTTTTTGTAAAATAATTTTAGAACATTGTAAGGCTCTAAAATCGAGGATTAAAAACACATCCAAGAACATAACATAATTTATTTTTTCCAAAATCGGAAGCAACTAGAAGAAAATAACCAATTAGATATAATTATTTTTTATTGCTCACAAATCAAAATTATCTTACAATTATTCCAGTACATTTTCATGAAACTTCTAATTATAAAATTACATTATTCTATTCTCTTGTATATCACCATCCATTCATTTCTGCAAAATCTTATTATTTTTATCATGATTCCTATATTTACTTTTATTAGGTACGTATGAGAAACTTTAAAAAAATCTAATTTTGCGTTCTGTAGGTACTGTACCTATCATATCTCTACAAAATACTTGATAAAAATCTTGAAGTTAAAAACATTCTTAATAATACAATCAAATTACTAGTGAAACAAATCAATAAATATTTGCGAGTGTAACAAAATCTTCAAACAATACAATCTTGATAACAATAGTAAAATAAAATTTATATAAATAAATGTATCATCATACCATTCGCATCTATTTTGAGTGTGGCACTCTGCTTTCGCAGATTTCGGTATGTGATATATATTACGCGTGAAATGCGCTTAACAGTCATCAAGTCTCGTCCCCCAAAGATATAAATAGAGGGGTAAAGTTAAAATTGAACACAGTGAGATTCGAACTGAAGATCTCATGGTACACAGTCTGGTGCATTTCCACAGAGCTAATCGAAAAACCCATTTATATTTTGATTATTGTGATGAACTATTTGCGATGTCAAAATTGAAAAGTTGAAATAACTTGCAGAACTCATGGTAAAATTATAAAAGACTTTTGGATTATGTTCTGTAAAAATATTTTATTTAAATACACGTTTCAAATTATTCTACGTATGTAATTCTACACCAGGAAAACAAGTGAATAATTGTGAAATGTACCTATTTAAATAAAATATTTGTATAGAACTTAATCCAAAAGTCTTTTATAATTACATATTTTATTTTTATAACTTGAAATTGATTTTGTGAATGAAAGATTTTTCGATAAATTTTCACGTTTTTATAATTACATTGAGAAATTTGAGGAGTTTGTAGGAGAAAAGTATAAATTTTAAACATAGCGTTAGTTTGTGGCCTAAATTAAAATTAAAATCTGAAATAGTAGAACATTCTGTAATGACGTACAATTTCATCTCATTGAAGAGAAAACCATTCACATTTCACGATACATCAGAGTAGTAACTATTCGTTACTAGTTACTCACATTCATACCTCGCATCGCCTACTTCTCACTTCTCCAGAGAATCTCGAATTACAGAGTACGCCGCGAGATAACAGTAAATGTCATTAAACAAATCTAAAAACAAAATAGCAAATGGTCATTGCAGAATCGGTTTGCACACACGCTTAATAAAACTGTAAAAGGTATTTTTCCGCTTGATGAAATAATTTATACTAGCTGGTGATCGTTCCTTGGCAAGATTATATGTTATGGTATGATTTTAATTGCAACAGAAAGCGAAGTACGTGACAAACCCCACGTGAACCCCTTGCCGACATCGGCCATTATGGTCCAAGAGCCGTCGACCTCTTTCCAGTTGTTTGAAGCGTCAAATTACGTTATACGTTGCACTTAATCACAAACGCATAAGCTGAGAAAGAAGCAATTTGCTACGATTTGATGCCTTATTTATTATTTTACAAATGTACAGTGCGGCCAAGAGGGCTGTCCCGCTGTGAAAATGTGAACTTACATGGCATTTCTAACTAAATGTATGCTTCAATATTTATTTCAATAAAAAACAAGTAAATTACAACTGAATTTATTCAATATCAACTGTATGTTACTGATTTATAAATAAAGAGATTTCATAATTATTCTACAGCTAAAATTCGACTAGTATTGCATTTAACCTGTACAAAAATCTTGAAATAAAATTGAGTTAAGAACCATATGCTGTGAAGTTAGCGACAGTAAACCCAACTACCGTAATTTTTAAAAACATTCGGCCCAATTTTCTAACGAAGTTATTATACCAACTTACTAATGGTGACAAAATCGCATCGAAACTTCAGGTTTAATTGGGCTTCCAAATTATCAAGAGATGGCGTTGATCGCAATTCACGAAAGATACATATCAAATTTATTTTGTATGATATCTCATGATGGCGAATGCGTGTTTTAGCATTAGTAGTTTGTTTTTATTGGCAGCAGAACTGTAGCCAGACACACTGCAAATTTTCCTGTTTTTATAGTTTGTTTTTTTTTTTTGAGAAAATTCAATCTTAACCAATTATCTACAAATACAATGCACCTTTCATTTTTACATCTTATTTAAGTAATACGGCTTAAAAAATGTAATACATTGGAATACTCTTAAAATGACTACTATTGTTATTAATTTAAAAATAACAATTCATATAAAAATACAATTAAATTTATGTACCTTACGGTTAGTTTAGCTTTCTACCACTAATTAGCGTATTTTGATTTTGGATGGCCAAGCTATCGAAAAACTTATTCATTTTTGTCATAATTAGCAAGTTGTTGCTAGATACAGTAGCAACTTTTTTTTAGAAAAATGGGTCTGATTATTTCATTATTATAATGAATGAAACATATTACGTATTTGTATTATACATATATATGTAGTCAAAAAGTTAAATAAATAAATAAATATATCATCACACCATTTACCCATTTCTGGACGTGGCACCTGCTTAAAGCAGATCTGGGTATTATGATATATTACTGCACGTGAAGTGTTGTTACCAGCCGTCAAATTACGGTCTTCAAGGATACTAATAGTGGAGAAGCCACAGGGGAAATTTTGTATAGTGAAAATTTTTGAAATTAAAAAAAAATTAAGTTTAATATCTACATATTCTTATGGAAAGGATAAGGAAACATTATTTTTCAGGAAAAATTGTAATTCGAAAGATTGTTGCTTGGTAATATTTCGTGACAAATGATATATGATCAAAATCGCAAGCCGAAGATGAGGGATTTTGTCATTCAATTGTAACCTAAAAGCAAAAATCTTGAGTGCTACTCGTAATTTTACCTGCAATAAAATGGAACCGAAATATATTTTATTAAACTATTTCTCAAATAAGCTAACACGAAAAAATAATAACAATTTTTGAAAAATTGTAAACAAAAATGCAATAAGTAAACAATATTTTGTAACGACCTTTTTCTAAATTTTGTCGCTGTAATACGTAAGTGATTGGTCAAAAGTGAAGACTTTGAACCAAATGATTAGTTTATTTCATATATGGAAAATAGTCATGAAAATATTATTGTTTAAAGCAAATTAGGGAAGAAGTGTTTCTAGTATGAAATAGAAAAATAGCATTCTGCTGTTTTATACATTTATAATTTCACTTACAATATTCAACTTTAATTTGAACAAAATATGCAATCGTTAAAATTATACATGAAAATGAAATTACTTTATTTGAATTACTAAAATGGAATAGTATATTCTTATATTTGATATATTTTCTGTCTGTTCCAAATATGAATTTAATAAATTTTCCATGTGATTTCAACAATCAACAACTCATATTTTTTATAAATGTAGGTATACAATATGATCACAAACAAATTATGTTACGCAAATATATATCACAAATATGTAATAAAATACGATAACTTTATGATTCACAAAACTAAACAATGAAATAATAATATGTAACAATTACGTCGTAAATTATGTAGAAATTTAACACGCAGCACATCGGTCTAATTTCTGTACCTTCTGTAGTTGTCACCACTGTATTAAATGACAAGAATTTTATTTATCTACAAATATATTCTATCGTGAATGAATACTTACAGCTGCCATACTGCAACCTATAAGAAAAATGTATGATTATATACTTATTTATTTATTATTTAATAGCAATACCTTATATAACACGACTAAGCCTAGCATCCTTCGGTGAAACAGTGAACTAATTTGTCATTTCTAGTGAAATATGTTTTTCGATAGTTTTTATTATAAAACATGTTAATTAATTTTGTACCTCAATGGCTGGTAGCATGAACTCTGGGTTTGAGTGTTTTAAAAGAATTGTTTCAGCACTGTACGATGTTCTAAAATTATTTTATAAAAATACACTTCAAATAAAAGAGGTAAATAATATATTTTCTGTAAGTTTTATTAGAAGTATTTTTTATAAAATAATTCTAGAACATTAGACATCACTAAAACACTTCTCACCCAAAAAGCAAAATCAAAGCTCGTGGTACCAACCATTGTATTTTCGCCATTTCCAAGTAACAACATATTTGTACTGGTACTGAATTATTAACAACAATAAAGTTTCTGTGTCAAATAATTTTTGACTTGTTACGTAAAAGTTTACACAAAATAATATAATTTTATTTCTTATTGTGAACTATTATTAAAACACTACATTTCTTTATTATCATTTATTTTACACATTTGTTTTCTTGAAAATATTTTTTTTGCAAAATATATTTCATTATCATCCACACTCCAAAATAACCATTAAAGAAAAAAATTACAGATTTCGCAGAACAGCCATACACAAGAAAACATTTTTTGATATCTTATCATTGTTGACGTATAAAAAATTAATGAATGAGTTTAATATCACTCAATAGTAGCTTATCTCTTTGCTGATAACACGAAAACTTAGAATGAAAGAAACTAGTAACATGTACCCGCCTACCATGATCATTGATTCTTTTATCTGCAGTAAATCTCGTTTTTTGATTTCAATATTTGGAAGTTTTCCTCCTTTGCGATGTTTATTTTGCTTCTTACATTTGTTTACATTACTTTTTATCAGTAATTTTTGTTATTTTCTGCTCGTAAATGGAATCATTTCACATTGTTAGGCAAAAATACATTTGAAAAAATGGTGTAACATTTCTAAACAAGAACGCTCTTTACCCATTTTGAGTGGACACTAGTTTCGCAGATCTCTGTACGTGATATATTTTTACACGTGAAATACGTTTCTTATCAAGTGGTAAAACATGGCAAGTTGTATTGTAAATTTGATATTTATAAAATAAAATATAAATATATGACCACGTCATATACCCATTCTGGGTATGTTGCTCTGCATTCGCAGATCTCGGTCAGTGATATATTTTTAAGCGTGTAGTGCATCAAGTCACGGCCCCAAAGATATTAGTGTAAGGCAACCACAAGGATAAAATTAAAAATGGCTACATTGTCGACTGTGAGATTCGAACTGAGGGTCTCATGATATACAGTCTGACACGTTACCACGTAGTTATTTAATCCATTTAAATTTTATTGAATTTTGCTTTTAAAAATTAAGTTTGTATAGGTATAAGTATAATTTTATTTAAAAAATGTGAACTAAATTCATAGATGTTTATATATAATCTAGATACCGAACTCAATATAAACAAACCAGTTGATAAGTGAAGCCGCAGCGGCCATTGGTTAGAAAGGCAACATTTAAATGTGATGTATAGTAAATAGGAAATAAAACCCAAGTAAATTGTTAATAAATTTATTTTAATTGCTGACATATGAAATGTAATACAAATATTACACTTTATTACTTTATTTATTGACTTGAAAATAATATTAACTTATTTAATTTATGTCTTTTATTCATATTTTGCTTTTGTTTTGACCATTTTGCTATACTGTTTAACTTTACAATCAAAACTGAACTATATATTGTAATAAATACTTTTAAATTGACACAAATGCTACTTTTTGCCTTTTTAGCAAATAACCACCGATACATCACTTTTGTATATCGAGTTATTAGGTATCTAGTAGATTGCATATAAACATCTATCTAACAAAACAAACTATGACTAAATTATAACTTTGTTTTATTTTATTTATTTATTTTATTATCCAGAGAAGAATGTATTATAAACAGTCTCTTCCCAATTCCTAGAATCGTATTTTTATTAACTTGGACAATTATATTATTCAAGAACTTGAAAATTCTTTTAGGACTAACAACGTAAGAAATCATCTCTGTTTTAAGTTCTGTCTTCATTATTTAAAAAAAAAAATCGACGTATCGATGTTCTAGGAGTCCGTTTTCGTTAGTACGTTGTAACGTTCAATTTTTTAAATAGAAAATTTGATGTGGACACCACATGACTTCCTTGTATGCCTATTATATTATACATATTTTTTGCTGCTTTCTTTTTAAACTAATTTCATTTGAAATTGAAATACGATCTTCCACCATTTTTGAGTATTGCGAAAAATTAAAAAAACCTTTGAGCAAAGTACCCTTCGCCGCTGATTGCAAAACTAGATCAATTTTCTACGCCTAATTGTTTTATGTAAAAAAAAAATATAAAAATTTCTTCAAGTAAAGTACTCTTTTGGCCCAGTCGATTACTATAAAAACGCAAGGTGCAAAATTAGATGTTACAACAGTCTTAGGACTACTTTATTTAGATACAAAATTTGAACATTCTACGGCTAATCGTTTTTATTTCGCACAAGGAAGTAAAAAGATCTAAAATCAATCAACAATTGTTTAATACTAATAAAAATTTAAATTGCAATGAAGATGTCTCAGGTATTTGTTCAAACTTTTCTTTTTCGTTTTAAATAAATTGAGATTCAATTACACTGTGTAGTGAACATATCATTTAGGATACGGATTTATTTCCTAACATCCTGATTAATAAAATAGCGTTAATTTTCTGATGATAAATTTGAGAATAAGTAGATAAATCCTCCTGTGCTCTCAAATTATTATCAGTAAATTATGTGACTCTAATTTGTACCATTAAGTGTTCGTCATATATGTAGTTGTAGGTCAAATGTTTGAACGCGATCATCTTCGTTTAGGCAAAGACTAGTGGCCATGGCCGCTCGTTCATTTGTTTCTCCTCGTGCAGCCACGGTCCACGATCGTCAGATCGTCTCATCGCGGGAATCTCAATGAAATCGGAGAACGAAACACTACTTACTAACCATGAGTGTGTACAGAAAGTATTACATGATGTAATATTATTACTCCGTTTCATATCAATCGCGTTGCATTTGATTTAGATATTTAGAGAGTTGAAAGGAATGCCAGATGAAATCTTCTTGGAATGTTAATTTATAGTTTTACGCTTTTAATTGAGTTTCTACTGTTTAAGCGAGAATCTTCCATTGTAAATAATTATTATATCTTAAGTTTCATTGAAATGTTTTCTGAATCTAATATGTTAATTTAATTACAATAATATGACGAAAGTACTCTTTCTTATGCCTGGTTTATAAACGTAGTCAATTTATCACGTTATTAACTACGGAAAAAGTTGAGTTACAGTAATAAGAAGCATGTAATAAATTTCAAACCTGCACAAATAAAAAAAGTTTCATCACGGTTTTACCTATTTTGGGTGTGGTATTCTGCTTTCGCAGTTCTCGGTAAGTTACACACTTTTACACCTGCAGTATCAGACATCGAGTCACGACGGCAATGCTAGGGGAACCATAGGAGTAAAGTTAAAATACATCAAACTAATAATTAATTGTAAGAAACATTATCGCGCTTTTTGTTAATCTTAAAATGGGTTTTTTAAATTGTATACACAGGGTAAGTTTTTTAAAGTAACCAATCGGTTTTGCTGGCTAACTAATAACTTTAAAGAAAAAATAAATACAAAGGCTTATACACCAAGTAGGTGGACATAATGGGGTCGTTCACCATTTTTTTTTATAAAACTTTATCTAAATTGAAGACTATCTACACTTTTAAAAAGTCTTAATTGTTATTCATTAAGCCACAATGATGTTTTAAAAATGTTGTGACGTCATTATAGAGGTGTTGTTGGATCTCAAACAGTAGAGATTTAAATAATTTTTATCACATAAATGTTCTATTTTATTGTAATAATAATGATAAAATAAGTAAAAAAATATATGACTACAATTATTTACAATCTGTACTGTTTTAGATCCAGCAACACCTCTGCAATAACGTCACAACATTTAAAAAAAATCATTGTGGCTTAATGAATAACAACTAAGAATTTTTAAAAATGTAGATTGTCTTCAATTTAAATAAAGTTTCATAAAAAAATTTTTTTTTAAAATGGTGAAATACCCCATTGTACTGTTGGTAAAATAAAATTATTAAGTGGATGTGAAGGGGGTGAATGAAAGTTTCATTTTCTTAAATGGAAAAAGGTAATTGTTTTCATTGGAATGGATAACCCGAAGTATTCCCTTTTCAACGATATATCATGTTCCTATACCTCAAATTAAAATTAAGATCACAAAGTTCAAAGGAACATTAACAGATTTATATCATAAACAAGCGAATATAATACAGTCGAATATAATAGTAGTTTATATATCAAGGGAGTAAAGTTCGTCATTATTTGTCGAGAACAAAGATTGGCAAGAATAAATTTAACATTATTCATCGATTGCATATAAAATATTTTATTTAAACCAACGATACAAATTACTTAAAATAACTTAAAATGTTGAGTTTAAATAAAATATTTTACAAAAACCTCATTCAAAGTCTTCAAAATATGCTATAAGTTATGAAAGATTTTTGAACTTATAAATTATAAAATTAAAATAAACATAAACTGTGATGTTAGCAATTATGGCCATTGTTAACTTTCAACAAGTGGCTTGCTAACAATGTAGTTAACAACGCTTTAAACAACTGGCCATAGAAACCTATAAAATAGTAATTTGAAAATGGATAGTTTCATTAACAAATTTTACGCACGTTTGATTAAATCAAAGTTATAAATAATTAAATTTTTTTCTTATAGATTCCCGCAGTCGACAATGTCGTCAGTTTTAACTTTACCCCTGCGGTTCCTCCTCCATTGACTACTTTAGACGAGTTTTATTCTTGAAATGTGATGCTTGTGAAATATTTTTAAATTTGCGAGGCCTTAAAGTCTTAAGTTAGAAACCTTTTTACAAAATTG